>JAWZYT010001456.1:7500-67500 GCA_034508575.1 Petrolisthes manimaculis | reverse complement strand
GCTAGCAAGGGGAAGATATTATAACCTATAGGACAGGGGAGGGGATGGTGTGACAACTGATGGTGAAGCAGGTGAAAATCAGTGATGAATGATAAGAGTAAAATTGGTGACAGGAGACTGTTATTTGCTCGACAAAAGTCTGTGCCTCGTGTAAACAAAATCAACTGAGTGCGATTGTCAAGATGTCATTACGTGTGGAAAAGGAGTAGTACACAAACTGATTTACTTTGATGTTAGTTGGTAGAACACAAGTTTTCCTAAACCCTTCCCAGAAAAAGAACCCCAAATCATTAGGTAATATGGGTGTTTTACCATCCCACAAATGTAACGAGGGTCAAGTGGGTAATGGAAAAGTAATGGAAAAGATTGACTCGTCTGACCAAAATACGTTTAGCCACTTTTTCTCAAGCTAAGCAAGATATTCCTTGGCAAATGCAACCCTACACTGCCTTTGCTTAAGAGTCAAGATGGGTTTCTTTACAGGGCAGTGCCTTGTGTACCCAAGGCAGTGAATGTGTTTGTTCACCAGACACACACACACAGACACATCTCCCGAAGTTCTAGGGGTTGGATTCGTTGACAATACGAGCTGAGGTGCGAGGGTCTCTTTTCAATGTCTCTTTTCAGTATGGTCCTGCAGACCTTAGTTATGTGGGTAGGGGTAGGAATGACACTACTTCCACCCTGACCAAAATTTGAAACCCATTTCCCCACAGACCGATGGCAAACACCAGTTAAATTGGTTATATCTTTAGTTTGATGGCGTACTTCCTTTAAAGCAACTATCTATGCAATAGTATCCTGTTTCAACGGAATGTTCCAAGCCATTCTTAGGTAGTAACACACAGTATATGACAAAGAAAGAATCACAATAAGGTATCTCGCTCTTGACTGACTACACCCTATGTATAATAAATCAACTGAGTGACTGACTGACTGTACAAATAGCTACCCTCCAGTAAGTACCTCCTCTCAGGGAAAATACCACGTCATCAGTAGAGACTATTTTTTTTTTTTTTATAGTCATCAGTAGACTTTTGAAATATATCCCTCTTTTTTTCGCCAAAAGTCTGTACCGGCTATATACTCTACCCAGCACAGACTTTTGTCGAGCACTGTTCAGTACTACACATTATTTACTGTACATATACCTGTAATGTTATCACCTTGATAGAAGTGAAGGAAAAGAGATTGATAAGAAAATGTGTAAGCCCCAGCCAAAGTTTGTTTCTCCTTCTTTCTTTATTTCTCTATCTACAGAATTACACTTTTTTTTTTCTTTTTTTTTAGAATCACGCTGGATTGAATCAGGTACAGTATATAGTATTTATGTTATTACTCACCCTGGTCAAAAGAGAGAGGACGGATACGAGCCCTAATGTTGTGGATGATATTGTTTCCGAACTTCACATCATTTCCTTCCATTGTTATCTGTAAACACAATGATATCCGTTATATAATTATGAGGTGTTAGATAACCAATAATTATCCTGTACAGTCGGCAGCATTAATTCGCGTCCATCTCATGTACTTAATATTGCTAATGTGACCTGATAGATATAGTTTCATTCTGAACCAGTTTTTATTCCAACAACATACATACGTAATTTACCATATGAGAACTTTATCAGTCATCTCTGTATTAAAATATGTATTACAACAACATCACTATAGCTGTACATACGTAGGTGGAAATGAAGCGAACTTATGCTGGCGACTGTACATGTGTATTCCTCAATCTACTAACTTCATTGCAGATATTTCCTCACTAAATATTAATCTAACATTATATA
Organism: Petrolisthes manimaculis; assembly: GCA_034508575.1. Classification (NCBI taxonomy): domain Eukaryota; kingdom Metazoa; phylum Arthropoda; class Malacostraca; order Decapoda; family Porcellanidae; genus Petrolisthes; species Petrolisthes manimaculis. Next base: position 65,707 of record JAWZYT010001456.1, on the reverse strand, counting down.
CCTTAGCTTTCATTTATATATTTAATCCATGCAAGCTTCAGACTTCTCTTGTACAGTCGGCGGCAAAAGTCGTGTCGCCTCACCTGCTTCACCGAGACAGGCAGTGTTCATGGACTCGAGAAATACACACGTTTTCTACACCTAATAATATCGAGTCTATGAACATTGCGTGCCTCGGTGAAGCAAGTGAGGCGGCGTCAGGACTTTTGCCGCCGACTGTACTGTATATACTCAATTATATTCATGAAACTCATTTTGTGAATTACTGTACAACTTCTTACCCGAGGACAATCACAAGACGACAAAATATATATCACCAATCACAAAACATAACACAACTTACATCCCCACGGGTGTTGTTATATGCATTCCACCACCACCTCTCATCCTCGAAGCTAAAGTCTTGTTGTCCATTAAAGCTAAAGTCCTGGGGTTGCCTCTCAATGCCTGTGAAAAAGCAAATACAATTAATATGTTTTACAAATACAGAAAATAGCAGTGTCTCACTTTTAATTCTGTAGGTTTTAGGCCAGATATAAAAAATTAACAGAAATACTCTGTAATGGGCTAAGAATGACCATGATATGTACTGTACACTCGTGATACATAATTTCTGACCAGAGTGTGAGGAGCAGAAAAAAGCTTCGAATCGCCTGGTATTGTTCATTTCTCCCCACCCAGTACACCTATAGAGGCTGAGACTCTGAGTTCGAATGCAGGGTATGTGTGTGTGTGTGTGTGTGTGTGTGTGTGTGGTGCCTGCCGTTCGTCTCTGGTCAGGGATTACGTATCACGAGTGGTCATCACACATGCATCATCATTTTCAAGCCTATACCACACTTGTCTACATGGCCCGTAGGGGAGGAAATTCGGTGACGGTAAATTTGGAGCAACTGAATCTTCCAAACTATTCCAAGCAACAACAGAACACCATTATTTTTTTGTTCATCTGGTCCTGTTTCCGGCATGGCATACTTTGGAGGAATCAAGGCACTCCAATGTAACAAATGCGAACTACCCCCGAACTATGAAAACAAAATCTTGAAAATGCTAGAATAAAATTTTTGCATATCCATGTAAGTACAGTAAGGGGGTGTCGGAATAGGGGACAGACTTGGGGGAGGACTGGGGGGGTGCGGGAATAGAGGGACAGGCTTGGGGTTGGTATAAAGCCTGTCCCCCTATTCCCACACACCCCTAATCCCCCCACCCACAAGCCTGTCCCCCAACTCCTGCACCCCCCAAAAAACCCCAAGCCTGTCCCCCAACTCCTGCACCCCCCCCAAAACCCCAAGCCTGTCCCCCTATTCCCACACACCCCTAATGTATGGTCAGCCACCTTAGTAAAAAAAAAAAAAAAAAAAAAAAAAATTAGTCACTCCGCAATCCTTGACTCATAAAATCCCTCCAAGAATAGAGGAAAGTTCTCACTAACATAATAATAAAATGATAAACTCAATAATACAATAAAATGTCAAGAATGCACCACTCACCATCATCGCCAATGTACTTGAAGTCATTCTGGATGTGTACTTTGAATGCGTCTCCATCTAACTTCATTATAACTTCGGAGGATGCACTTATATTCCCTGTTCCATCCTTTTTGGTTGCCTGTATCTGAGGAGTAAAGTCTGAGGTTAAAGCCTGAATGAGGGTAGGAAACAGGACTGGGAAAACTGAATGATGGCGTGGGTGGTTTGATTTTATTAATACTAGTCGCTGCAACAACAATTAGGTGACATGGCGCTTGAGGAAGAAGGTGAATGAGAGGTGGGACAGTAAACACAAAAAGTAACAGATGAAATAAAGGAACAGTTGAAGAAGTGAAATCCCCTTTTAGTTGCCATTTACGACAAGCAGAGGTATACTGGGGAGGTATTCATAGCCCGCTAACCCAGAGAGTAAAATGATTATGATGATGATTGTCTAAGTAGTACTGTACTGTACATATTCTTCCACATGTACAGTTTACAAATAATACCTACATGGAAAATAGACTGGTAGCTCTCCATCACGTACAGTTGCCAAAAAAGGAATTGCGACTACTATTGATAGAACATTAAAATTAATATATTAATGTCCACTGTTGTTTGTAGGGATTATAAGTATGTATTACAGAAGGATTTGTATATTTCCTTCTGTTATACATGCTTATAAGTATGTATTACAGAAGGATATGTACATTTCCTTCTGTTATACATTATTATGGCCCCTACAAATAGTTGTGGATATTACTAGGGTTAAAGTTCCATCAAGATTTGTCGCAATTCCTTTTTTGGCAACTGTACATTACACTACTAGCCTTGTTGTTTTGGTAATGATGCAAGGTTTAGGATCCATGTGTTAATAGTGGGAAGGTTATAAAGTTATTGTCCTTCAAGTTATAATACTCAGTGTGCTATATTACTGCCAAACAAAAACAGTATTAAAATTACTGACAAAGAAGGAGGAGAAGTACATTGTATTACAAAAGTTGGCTGATGCAGACTGTACTAAGAAACTGGTGAGATTGTTTTCAGCTATTAGAGGATATTATAATAATAGGGTTCTATATTACTCCTGCTGCTGCTGCTGCTCCTGATGATCAACTTACCTCAAGTACGAATATCCTGTCACCATTCCCATCACTCTTCACACTCAGATCACGCAAGTACTCCGTGCCTGTGGGAAATTGTATACAGTTATACATACAGTACAGTTGGCTCAGTAACAAACAAAAGGAGTGCAGTGATGCTCTACTGTACAGTCGGCAGCACAAGTTCGCTTCATATCCACCTGCGTATGTATGTATGTATGTATGTATTAGCTATATATAGTGATGTTTGTAATACAATTTTAATACAGAAGTGACATATATAGTTCTCATATGGTAAATTACGTATGTTGTTGGAATAAAAACTGGTTCAGAGTGCAACTATCTGGTCATTATTAGCAATATTAAGTACACGAGATGGACATGTAGAGAGAATGAAAGGTGAGGAGTTTGTAAAGAAGGTGTATGGAAGTGAAGTTATGGTGTGAGAGGCAGACCACAAGTTAGATGGCAGAACAGAGTGGAAGAGTATGTATGGGGGGTTTTGGGGGGTGCGGGAGTAGAGAGACAGGCTTGGGGGGGACTGGGGGGGTGCGGGAGTAGAGAGACAGGCTTACTACCTGGCCCCCCCTCCACCCCAAGCCTGTCCCCCTAACCTCGTACCCCTCCATGCCTGTCCCCCTATTCCCACACCCCCTTAAAAAAAGATAAGAACAATTAAGAAAAGGCAGAAGGTACAGTTGCCAGAAAAGGTATTGCGACAAATCTTGATGGAACTTTAACCCTAGTAATATCCACAACTATTTGTATATGGACTATAAGCATGTATAACAGAAGGAAATATACATATCCTTCTGTAATACATACTTATAATATAGCATGTATAACAGAAGGAAATATACATATCCTTCTGTAATACATACTTATAATATAGCATGTATAACAGAAGGAAATATACATATCCTTCTGTAATACATACTTATAATATAGCATGTATAACAGAAGGAAATATACATATCCTTCTGTAATACATACTTATAATATAGCATGTATAACAGAAGGAAATATACATATCCTTCTGTAATACATACTTATAATATAGCATGTATAACAGAAGGAAATATACATATCCTTCTGTAATACATACTTATAATATAGCATGTATAACAGAAGGAAATATACATATCCTTCTGTAATACATACTTATAATAAAGCATGTATAACAGATGGAAATATACATATCCTTCTGTAATACATACTTATAATATAGCATGTATAACAGAAGGAAATATACATATCCTTCTGTAATACATACTTATAATATAGCATGTATAACAGAAGGAAATATACATATCCTTCTGTAATACATACTTATAATATAGCATGTATAACAGAAGGAAATATACATATCCTTCTGTAATGCATATTTATAATATAGCATATATAACAGAAGGAAATATGCATATCCTTCTGTAATACATACTTATAATATAGCATGTATAACAGAAGGAAATATACATATCCTTCTGTAATACATACTTATAATATAGCATGTATATCAGAAGTAAATATACATATCCAAAATATGGACCCTTTCCTCCTTGCTAGTTGTTGTAGCACCCTTGGCAATGCACTAGGTTAAATCTAAGGGCCACCAGAATCACAGGGTAAAGATTCAGTTTGAAAATAATCTGAGCACAAAAGAAGTCAATGCACTGATTCCACCCAGGCAGACATAACTAGTAAATTATGAAATCTGTCTGGCAGAGGGTGGTATCCTAACAACCTATTGCTGCCGGCCACTGGCTGAAAGATTTCAAAATTTACTAGTTATGTCTGCCTGGGTGGAATCAGTGCACTGACTTTTTTTGTGCTCAGATCGTTTTCAAACGGAATCTTTACCCTGTGATTCTGGTGGCCCTTAGATTTAACCTAGTGCAATGCCATGGGTGCTACAACAACTAGCAAGGAGGAAAGGGTCCATATTTTGGCACTAAGGGAAGGAAAAGTGCCAATTAAATAAATATACAGGCATAAATATATGTCAGGCATACCACAACCATAACGCATATCCTTCTTGCTTTACTGGAGAGATCCTATTTTGAAAAATTAGCTAGGTCTATGCCTAGACGTCTGCAAGAGGTTATTAATATGAAAGGAGAAATGACAAAGTACTAATTGGTCAGTACCAGAACAATACAAATAATATTTTTTGTTAATGAAATCTCCCATAATTTTATGTCACGATGTCGTAGGTAGCGTCGATGTCGGTGGGAGGTAGCGTCTTTTTTTGCCGACACTGTACACGTATATAACCTCTATATTGTACAATATTACTCACCTATGAAGTACGGGAGGTGGACGTCGGGCTGGCCAAACCCGTTGTGTTGATTTTCTTTCTGTTCATCATCATCAGGGACATCCTCATCTCTGTAGGCTATCCTGGTCCACCCACTGGCTGCTGGCTCCGGAGACAGGTCACACCACACCTGTATTCATTGGTACACGTGTGATACATACTATCTGACCAGAGTGTGAGGAGCAGAAAGCTTCGGATCGCCTGGTATTGCTCATTTCCCCACCCAGATGATATAATGAATACAAAATTAATTAATGTAGACGATATTTTTTAAGTGTTCCTGTAAATTATTAACCTAAGTTTTGATAATGTTTTTCCGAAGTGAGGAATTGGTTATTATTAAGCCTATAGTAAAAGGTAACCTTGATCCTCAGAGTCTGGGTTCGTATAGACCAGTATCAAATCTCACCTTATTATCGAAACAGATTGAAAGTGTAATTTTAGATTAGTTATGGCATCACTTGAATGAGGTGAAGACTATATAACCTGATAGTCAGTCTACATACAGGAAGCTATATTCAACCGAGACTGCACTATGTACTGTAGTAAATGACCTATTAGTGTTAATGGATGAAGGAAAGTGTAGTGTTGTTATTAGGCTTGATTTGAGTGCTACATTTGACACAGTAGTACATAGTCTACTCCTTGATGATTTAAAGTCTATAGGTGTTGAGGGGAATGTATTGGACTATCAGGAAAGTTATTTAAAAGATAGAACATATTGTGTACAGGTTAGGAAATCTTTTTCAAGTAATAAACCCCTGCTAAGTTTTATATATCTATAAATAATGTGGTAGAGGCAGAGGTGAATGTGAGTGTTATTATGTCCGATATTAATTAATGGATTGGATGGATTTGAAACAACTCAAGCTAAATCCAAGTAAAACTGAGTTTGCTACTAGACGAAAATCTCTCATTCGAAGTTCAAAATAATCAAGTAGTGAAAGTTTCTGGTTACCATTTGAGGAACATTGCTTTTGTTAGAAAATATTTAGATGAGGATACCGTGAAGATGCTTCTTCATAACTATGTCATAAGCAAACTGGATTATTGCAATTCTCTTTATTATGGTTTACCGGACTATCGGTTAAGAAAATTGCAACACGTAATGAACAGAGCTGCAAGATTAATTAAAGGTGTTCCATCTGGTGAGAGGATAACTCCAGCACTCATTGACTTACATGGGTTACCAATAAAGGCGAGCATTGTGTACAAGATATGTCTTCTAACATTCCCACCATTGACATTAGGAAAACCGGAATACTTAACGAATCTTTTAAGAGGTTTTCATGTAAATTCCTCCATGGAACTCAGACATAGTGATGAACAATACAGGTTAAATGAACCGAGGAGTAATCTGACAATGGGTTTCAGAGCGTATGAAAGGTGTGCACCAATAAGGTTCTTTAATGGATTGCCATTCAATGTCCGGAGTAGTGAAAATTGTATGTCTTTTAAGAAAAGACTGAAAACACATCTGTTGGCTGAGTGTTACGACATGGATGATATGAGTATTACAAGTGATTATATTATTATAGTGATTATTAATATTGAGAGAAGCCCTGTGGAGCACCAGTTGTTAGTGAAGAGGGGCATACAACAACAACAACAACAACAACAATAACAACAAGTAAGTAAGTAAGTAAGTAAACAAGTAAGTAAGTAAACAAGTAAGTAAGTAAACAATTAAGTGTGTATGTATGTATGTATGTATGTATGTATGTATGTATGTAGTCAGTTGTTCCAGATTTACCACCATCACTACTACTAGCTACCTACTACTACTACTACTTCCCCCTATAGTTAATGATAGGATGGTGTACTGTGTTTGTATATACGACTGCATCCATGCCAACAACAACAACACGTCAAATGTAAACACACACACACACACACACACACACAGAGTGACGAAATCTTCATAAAAGTATATACTGTTTTATTATTCTACGAGGTCTGAGAGGGTAAAAATGATGGCGTGACTACAGAGAAAAAGAATACCATATAAATATAAGGTATGCGAGTGATATATATATATATATATATATATATATATATATATATATATATATATATATATATATATATATATATATATATATATATATATATATATATACAAAGGTAGTGAGTGTGGCAAGGTAGGAAAAAATTAACTTAAATGTAGAAGGTAAAATTGATGGGAAGAGATAGATAGATAGAGAGAGAGAGAGAGAGAGAGATAGAGAGTTGTATATTGAGAGAGAGAGAGAGAGAGTTGTATATTGAGAGAGAGAGAGTTATAATATTTAGTAACTAGAAGATAAAAACGAGTGTGAAAAAAGCACAACACAACATATATACAATTCATATTTAATAGTATATAGGTATAGACAGACAGACAGGACAACCAACCAACAAAGAGAAAAAAACCCACATCAATTTTGTTCGTACAGTTGGACACAGGAATGGTTGGTACAGCTCAGGTGAAAGATACTTGTCCCATTGGAGTAACCATTGTGTGTCTATTATCAGGTACTTGCTTTTTATTACCATCCTCAATACTCATGACTTCTGCCCCTGATGGTGTCTCCTATTTGGCACTAAGGAACACACACACACACACACACACACACACACACACACACACACACACACACACACACACACACACACACATACGATACAAACACGTGCATGTATGTATGTATGTACCCTTTTGCGTGAGGGACTGTACCAACACACACACACACACACACACACACACACACACACACACACACACACACACACAGCACACACACAGCACACACACACACACACACATGCATACCAAAATAATAACAGCCAAATTATTGCTGTCTGTAGTCCATCCCTGTCACACGAAAACATATATACATCGTAAAAACATAAACCCATCGTCCATTTGACTATAGGGAAGTAGAACAGTGTTGATGGTCCGAGTTCCTTATGAATTAAAGAACAGCTTAACAAATAGACAGAAAGAAAGGCTGCCAGTGTGTGTGTGTGTGTGTGTGTGTGTGCAATATTGTTTTTGCAATACACATTCATACTGTGCATTCTCTCTCTCTCTCTCTCTCAATAAATAATTATACACGTCTCAGCTCTCTCTCTCTCTCAATATACAACTCTCAGCTCTCTCTCTTTAAATATACAAGTCTCAGCTCTCTCTCTCTCTCTCTCTCTCTCTCTCAATATATAACTCTCAGCTCTCTCTTTAAATATACAACTCTCAGCTCTCTCTCTTTAAATATACAAGTCTCAGCTCTCGCTCTCTCTCTCTCTCTCTCTCTCTCTCTCTCTCTCTCTCTCTCTCTCTCTCTCTCTCTCTCCAAGTGTTAATAATAAATATCTACTCTCCTCTCCACTTCTCCTTTCACTCTTCATCTATTCCCTTCACTCTTATTTCTTTCCTTCTCCTCATTCTTCCCATTCATCCTCACTCTTCCTTCTTACTTTCCTTCCTCTCGTCACAGAGTCAAAATATTTAACAATACCATAATTATCTAAATATAATCCTACAACAACTTATAATTATGTCAACTCAAAGTTATTATTATTATTATTATTATTATTATTATTATTGTTACTATTATTATTGTTACTATTATTATTGTTACTATTATTATTGTTACTATTATTATTGTTACTATTATTATTATTATTGTTACTATTATTATTATTTATTATTACTATTATTAATATTATTACCATTATTATTGTTACTATTATTACTATTATTATTATTAATATTATTACTATTATTATTATTAATATTATTAATATTATTAATATTATTATTATTAATATTATTACTATTATTATTATTATTATTATTATGAGGTGCTACAAAATCATACATACATGTGTTGTTCTTTAGTACCAAAATATATGTATACGATGGAAGGAAGGAAAGTGTTGCTTGATACTTGAAGGTGACTGTACATAAAGAATTCACACGTGTGTCAGATATGAATGTCTCACACACACACACACACACACCAAGGACTGTCCTAAATGACTCTACATAGGTGAGTGTGTGTGTGTGTGGGGAAGGGGGGGGGGGTACAGTGTTGGTGGTAAATCAGGAGTAAATGATTCCTCCAAACTATTCCAACTATCGACAACTATTTGTAGGGACTATAAGCATGTATAACAGAAGGAAATATACATATCCTTCTGTAATACATACTTATAATATAGCATGTATAACAGAAGGAAATATACATATCCTTCTGTAATACATACTTATAATATAGCATGTATAACAGAAGGAAATATACATATCCTTCTGTAATACATACTTATAATATAGCATGTATAACAGAAGGAAATATACATATCCTTCTGTAATACATACTTATAATATAGCATGTATACCAGAAGGAAATATACATATCCTTCTGTAATACATACTTATAATATAGCATGTATACCAGAAGGAAATATACATATCCTTCTGTAATACATACTTATAATATAGCATGTATAACAGAAGGAAATATACATATCCTTCTGTAATACATACTTATAATATAGCATGTATAACAGAAGAGAATATACATATCCTTCTGTAATACATACTTATAATATAGCATGTATAACAGAAGGAAATATACATATCCTTCTGTAATACATACTTATAATATAGCATGTATAACAGAAGGAAATATACATATCCTTCTGTAATACATACTTATAATATAGCATGTATAACAGAAGGAAATATACATATCCTTCTGTAATACATACTTATAATCTCTAGAAACAAATATATGGACATTAATATATTTAATGTTGTATCAATAGTTGTCGCAATATCTTCTTCGGCAACTGTACGTGTTTCGTGGCATAGCATAGTTAAGAGCAAAATCAGAAGCCTCCAATTTTCCTATACGATAATAATGCTAATCAAACACACACAAACACACACACACACACACACACACACACACACACACAGGGTCCTTAAGGGGAGGAGAGGTATAGTAATGACATTTTTTGGAGATAATGTTTCCTCCAAATTATTCCCAGCAACATGTAGAGCACCATTATAATATTTATTAATCTGGTCCTGTTATAGTTTGTTGACAAGCAGACAGTAATAATATTTTACTGTCTGTCTGTCAACAAACTACATCTTTTATCACCTTTCTTTCTTTTTGTAGCCAAGCACCTCACAAGTAACCAGACATACCAGCTTCATGTGTGTCCAACTGTACAAATAGTATACTCTCCCCTTAATTACTTAAACTCACTCCTTCACTCACTGACCTCAATGGTAGTTCCGTCTGTGTCTATTGAGGGAGTGATGGTATAGAGACCAGATGTGGTGAACCCCATGTCTGATATCTCACTGCAGTCCCTCGGTTGTTGGCAGGCTGTAGGTGTGGAGGAGAGACAGGTTGGTTGGTAGGTAGGTAGGTAGGTTGGTAGGTAGATAGGTAGGCTGGTAGGTAGATAGGCTGGTTGGTAGGTAGGTAGGTGTTCTAAGCAGGCAGGTACAGCCATGGCTGAGTTCGAAAAAGTGAATTTTCTAAACCATTCTCAACGTTGAAAGAGGTTTAGAAGACTCACATTTTCGAACTCTGTTTAGTTACTCTCCAACACTCCTTGTACCCTGGTCAAGCACTATCACCCATGGCTGTACATAGGGGTTTTGGGAGGGGAGAGAGGTGAAAAGGAAAAGAGACAGAGGTTAGGGAGGAGAAATAGAAAAGAAAGAGAAGAGAAGAGACACAAGTTAGGGAGGGAAACAAAAAGAAAACTAAGGAGGAGAGGCAGGGGTTATAGGAAACATAAAAAAAAAAGATCCCCACTAACCTTCACTACATTCATCCATAACTTGTGTCCACTGTTTGTTGATGCATTGTGTGATACGCGTAGTAGAATCTGTAGAGACCCACTTGTTCCCATCCTTACATCTCAAGTACTGAACCAAATACCAGTAGTCCTTCAGCCATGTCGAGTGTGCATTATCGAGTTGGGGTACAGGGGTGGTACTTATAAAGAATTTAAGATTTTATCCTAAACTTGGTCCTAGTTAAGATGAAGACATAACTTTCATGTCCTAAGCACTAAGTCTTCGACCTAATGTGAGACTTAGCTGGGTGAGAATCATAGACGATTGAAACAGTTATCTGCTAAATATAGTAAGATTTTTTTTGTAATATTGTTATAATTTAAGGAAATAAAGAAGGGAAAATAGTGAAAATAAATTTTAAAATAATGAAGCACATATTAATATACTTTTTTTTTATGCAATGCATAGAATAATGCAAAAACATTGTGTGTAACTAATATTTATGGATAAGGCATACAGACTTCTATGTTCTACTGCTCCGAGGCCTAATATTGTTTTCTGACCAAAGAGGCCTTATTTATTTCATCTTAATAAGCTTTATTATTATAGCAATATATATGTGATGTTCTATAACGTACATTGAATCATATTTTCAATGCAGAGGGATAATACCAGGCCTGTATGTATAAGAAGAAAATCCGTGAAATGTAGGGAAATGCTAATAAGACTTGCAGGTAACATGTCGGGAGTTTACCAAACCTCCAAACCATATTAATCATATTTCGTCGAATTTTATTTATTGGGGCCTGGTATTATTATTCTGCATTGAAAATATGATTCAATGAAGGTTATAGAACATCACATAAATATTGCTACAGTAAAAGTCCTGTAATCCGAATTGCAGGGGACTGAAGGTCATTCGGACTATTGGTTGGACCTCCAAATACAGATATGGAAAAATAATCACACAAATTATAGGATTACAGTAAACCCTCTTTATTTGGGATCAATTGAGGGAAGACACTTGACGAGTTATCAGAAGATCTGATATATCCGAGGGCTTAAATTTGATGCGTAATGTACGACTGTCTGTCTGTACACCCAAGGCCATATATCTCTTGGCCTTGTGTACACTCACTCTCAAAACTATGTGTGCTTTCACTCGTAATTCTGGTTTCCATACACAGCTAATTACTAAAAATAATTCTAAACTTGAGGCCAAAGTATGGAAAATGAATGTTTATAAAGGTTATTCATTCTAAAAGGTTAGGCCTAATAGTGTATGTAGTGCGTGACGAGTTGACAAGTTCAGTTAACACCAATAATTCATGAGTTTCTACTCATACAATCACATTTCCTTAGTTTATATTAATTATTCTTTGTAATTTTCTCATACAATCACTTGCACTTTAAACCATATCAAATGTCTGTACCGGGATATGTGTTAAAAGTATGAAAAATGCCAGTTTTGAGAAGTTGTTCACTATAAAGGGGTTAGGTTTATCACGCGTGTATCGAGCCAGCGTGAGTGACAGTGGGAAGGAAATTTAAGTCATCACTAAAACTCATTGAATTTTCATTCGTGCACAAATATTCCTTAGTTTGTATTAATTAATTTTGGTAATTTTCTTAGAAAAATCACTTCCACTTAATATTAATTTGCGCCTAGATACGCCTAATAGGTGTGTGAGTGTGGGTGGCCGAGCTGTACGTGTCATGTAGGCATATGTGACCATACACCCGAAAAATCCCGCATAGGCTAATCGGACATCAAAATTGAAATGTTTATTACCACTTTAAAAAATTCGGACTATTGGGATTTTCGGAGTATCCGTGGTCGGATTAACGGACTTTTACTGTATAATGACAAAATTCATTAAGATGAAATAAATAAGGTCTCTTTGGTCAGAAAACAATACTAGGCTCATCAGTCCCTTTCCCTACATTTCACGGCCTGGTATTATCCCTCTAATATTCTTGGCCTATTTCTATATATAATTGGATTACCTCTGTACTCGGTCACTATATGTACTACTTTGTTTATGCCTTGGTTGTGAGTGGAGGAGACTAATTTCATGATTTATATGGAATCTACACACTTTCGGTTGCTTATGTCAAAATCTTAAGCCCGTAGGATATACCCAGACCCAATCCTAGCTATGACGAGATTTGTGATGAGACATAAGGACTTATGACTAATTCTTAGGGATTTATGACAAATATCCGCCATCTTGAGGCTTAGGACAGAATCATAGCACTATGACAAAGACTTAGTGCTTTATAAGTACCACCCCAGAGCTGGAGCAGCGTTCAACACGGTTCGGCACTGTAAGGGATAGCGTGAAAAAGAAGATAAAGTTTGTATCAGTTAGGGAGGGAAATGGGAGGAAAAGAGTGGAAGGGTTAGGGAGGAAAAAAGAGTTAGTTAGTTAGAGTTGGGAAGTAAACTGCACTAAACCTTCTAAATAAATAAATACACTAATAATAATAATAATAATAATAATAATAATAATAATAATAATAATAATAATTAGAAAATAACAATAAATTTAAACAAACACACTAACATTAATAATAACAATGAAGTACCCGCTATCCATTAACTATCCATGATATTAAATACCCATAAGGTTACATAGAAAGAAAATAGTATAACTGTATGATATTATTGTTTATATTATACCTGTCTCATGGTGTCTCTGTACTCCTCACTGACAAATTAAAAAATGATAATGTAAAAAATGATAATGTGTGGATATAGATAGACCAAAGACCAAGAACCAAACGTAAGGTCCTGTTCAAGTTGACTAGATTTTTAATTAACACTGAGTAATGGACACAACACAAGGACAAACCAAAACAAACAAACACACAGGACACTAACCACATTCAAGGCCTTCTTCCAGTTGATCAGAATCTTGACACTGTGAGTAATGGACAATGTTGCCTGAGTTCCAAGGGTAATAGTAATAACACATCCACACCTTCTGGTTGTCTACGAATTTAAAATACACGGAGGAATAATTGGGGGAACCACATTTCAGACTTTCGACTGGAACTGCACCCAACAGCCATCTTCCTCCTGCATGGTGTGAGACGAAAAAATTACTACCTCCTGATGTAAAACAAGATCATTAATTAATTAATCCCTCCTGGTGTAAATTGACGAAGGTAAGAGTTCCATTCTAGTGACCCCCTGCTTTAATAATTACAATGGTTTCTTCCTTACCCTGGGAACCGAGGAGAAGGAGAAGGGTGAACAGGGCAGCCTCCACCTCCATCACAGCATCGACCCACACTTACTTACAGAGCAAATGACACGTCTGTCTATCTGCCTGTGTGTGTGTTGTTGTAATGTAGAGAGAGAAGATCTGGTTCTGATGAGAGGACCACTGGGACTGACTGACTGATGTGGTCCACTGTCTTCACTCACTGCCACACACACACACACACACACACTCTCTCTCTCTCTCTCACATGCCCCGCCCACTCTCTTCACTACCATTCACACACATACACATATACACTCTCTTCACTACCATTCACACACATACACATATACACATACTCTCTCACACATGCCCCGCCCCCTCTCTCCTCTCATTGGTGGTTGCTATGCTTTCCTCGTTAACAACACACTTCCCATTGGTTGATGTCCTCTACCATACACATTACCAAGATCTAGAATACCAGGGTGTTATACGTCGGCTGTCACCCCTCTGCGCATGTGTGTACAGTTGGCTCCACTCCCGCGTTTCTCCCCTGTCGTTGCCAATGTTGGGCCAGTCAGATATTCAAATCCTGATTCACAAGTTAAAATATTCGAAACATTCATATCTTTCACTCTAAGGATATGAAGGTTTCGAATGTTTTAACTTGTGGATCGGGATTCGAATTTCTGATGCGAGGTGAGAAACGCAAGAGTAGAGCCAACTGTATGTACAGTTGGACACATGAATGGGTGGTACAGCCCAGGTGAAAGATGGTAAATTTCTGCCAATATCAAGTTCCTTATATAGTGCCAAATAGGAGACACCATCAGGGGCAGAAGTCAGTATTGAGGATGGTGTGTGTGTGTGTGTGTGTGTGTGTTCCTTAGTGCCAAATAGGAGACACCATCAGGGACAGAAGTCAGTATTGAGGATGGTGTGTGTGTGTGTGTGTGTGTGTGTTCCTTAGTGCCAAATAGGAGACACCATCAGGGACAGAAGTCAGTATTGAGGATGGTGTGTGTGTGTGTGTGTGTGTGTGTGTGTGTGTTCCTTAGTGCCAAATAGGAGACACCATCAGGAAGTGGTATTTTTGTTATATAAGTTTCAGTGTTAAAGATAGGATTTTATTTAATATACAATCATACATTCTAAAGATTTTTATATATAAAATAAAAAAAATTGACATGTGTAGAATAGAAGGAACCTGGCATATGGTAATGGATGTAAGGCAGAACAGTACCTCAACATCATTAATAGGAATTAGTGCCATGTGACTCTTCCCAAGGGACAGCCTAATTATCAGATTTTCCTGTACTCTCTCTCACTCTCTGTGTGTGTGTATTATAAAATATGATATATACATGTAATTCTCTCATTCTCTCTCTCTCACTCTCTCTGTATTATATAAAACTAAATACAATTCTCTCTCTCTCTCTCTCTCTATGTGTGTGTGTATTATATAAAATGAAATATAACTCACTCTCTCTCTCTCTCTCTCTCTCTCTCTCTCTGTCTGTGTAATATAAAAAATAAAATATAGTTCTCTCTCTCTTTATGTGTATCTAAAATGTTTATAACAATCATTTTTAGCTCCGGCCTAAGCTGAGAGCTCTAGGTTTTATCATAATTATTCTTGTTCTTGGGGCGACCACTTCTTAAAAGTGGTTCAACTCACTCACTCACTCTCTTCCTCCCATCCATTTTCTTTTACCAACATTGAATCATTTATCCGAGGGGTTCACCCTCAATAAAAAGGGTTCATTTTCAAAATGTCAATATAACCATATGAATACGAAAATCCAGATAAAACATAATTAATATTTTTGAGACCTTTACATATGGATATTTTATTATTTCACTTGAATCATTAAGAGCCGGAACTTTTGAAGGATTTTCCTTCATGTTCTGGTTTTGAGTAATTTTGAGAAAGGTTCTCCTGACACATCCATTTCTGAGGCTTCATTCACAACAGTCGAAACAAA
Organism: Petrolisthes manimaculis; assembly: GCA_034508575.1. Lineage (NCBI taxonomy): Eukaryota > Metazoa > Arthropoda > Malacostraca > Decapoda > Porcellanidae > Petrolisthes > Petrolisthes manimaculis. Next base: position 49,818 of record JAWZYT010001456.1, on the reverse strand, counting down.
TCAAACTGGGAATCATAACTTAGATAATGAACTTACTTTGTCTGCCATGGTTTTCTCAACATGCGACTTGGCCGACACTGAAGAGGATAACAACAATGAAAATGACCTCCTAACTGATTTCCCTGAGAGTCCTAACCAAGGAAGATAGACTATTATCCTTGACATCGCCACATCAGGCAATGATACTGTAAATTTATCATCACTCTCTCTCTCTCTCTCTCTCTCTCTCTCCTAACCTAGAACGAGAGATGGAAAACCAAGGGATCTTATACTTTGGTGTTACATTGTGAAAAAAATTCCACAATATTCATTTTTAGGCAAGAATGTGAAACTCAATGATGGGACATGGATACTATTGGAAAGGGCACATTTGTAGGAAGGAAAACAAATTAATGAAACCAGATGAAAATTTTATCAGACCACTAAAAAATATGGAAAATGGCTTCAATGTTTACCATGGGGAAAACTCGTTAAAAGCAGAGTATAATTCAGTACTAAAATGATCTAAGTATATTTGTTCTGTGGTAGATTTACCTGATGATGTGGTGGCAGTTTTTGTAAAATGCAAAGTCTTTTTTAGAATAAGAGAGTTAAACAAACGAATAAGAAGTGAAAAAAAGAAAAGAAGGAGTAAAGTTAAGAAACTGATCCATTATTATATATGTTTCTGAAAGTTTGGCAATGTATATTTTTCTCAGCAGATTCTCTCCATTGTGTAGTGTATATATATATATATATATAGTTTCTATTTAAATATGCTTCATTATATCTTATACATTTAAATATATGTTATTTTTCCCTTCCTTCTTTATTTACCTAAACACAAGCACAAAAACTAATGGGAAGTTACATTAATGGAGACTGATGGTAGTTAATGAGAACAATAACATAAGAAGAATAACAATAGTAAGGGTTGAATAAATAAAAATAACAATAATGAAAAAAACAAACATAAAATAAATATATAACATAATTATATGAAAATAAACATTTTGTAGGATCATGCATACATAGAAATATATATAATATTAAAAATATACAAAAGTGCAGATAATGCTTGGGAACTGGGAACTACAGTATACAGAATATATATCCCAACAGACTCCCTGGCAAATGTTTATGTTCGCCCTCTAATGTCTACTTCAATCTCTCGTTTTCCTTCTATGGTCTGTGACGTACTGGAAAGGGTAGTAAGCTCCTCCCCCTGAAATTAATACCTGTAGGTTAATGTCCCGACCTGGTATATCTCTTGGTCTTCTAATAATGAGTGTCTCCTTTTTTCAGGGTCACCTGTTCCACCTCAACTCCAAGTGCTAATTGCCCTTGGCTGTATGGCAACTGGTAGCAACTAGAATATCATGGGGGATTGCTACAGTGTTTACCAACCAACTGTAATAAGTAGATGCCTCTCACGAGTAGCCAAAGGCAAAGCAAGACTGAGGCCTCGATATGTAAGGTATCCTGATGGCCAGGAACTCCAGAGTGTGGTACTAGGAGTTTACAATATAGCAAGGATGCCTGGTGTCATAGGTTATATCGACTGTACACACATTGCCATTCTCAATTTAAGCTGACATGCAACAATGCTGAGTATTATAGATGTAGAAAAGGATATTTTTCCTACAATGTTCAAGCAATTTGTGGACCTAATTTAGAGTTGTATAACGTTGTTGCACGTTGGCCAGGCAGTGTGCATGACAGCAGAGTTTTCCGAACCACCCAGATATATAATTCATTAGAGGCAGGGGAATACCAAGGTCATCTTCTTGGTGATAGTGGCTGGATATCCATGCCGCAAATACTTGCTAACTCCTGTGCAAAACCCACTGGGCCAACAGGAAGAGAGATATAATGCAAGTCATATTAAAACGAGGAATACAATAGAAAGAACTTTTGGTGTCTTGAAGAAAAGATTTGGATATTTGGGTAAAGTCCTGAGAACTGACCAAGATACAACAAAAGCAATAATTGTTGCTGCTTTTGTAGTTCATAACATGGCTGTGACCACAAGAGTAATTGATCCACAACAAATGTTTGATGGGAATGATGTGGAACAGTATGTTGATGCTGGAGTTCATAATGGAAATAATGTCCAGGGCCAGCAGGCTAACAGAAGAAATATTATTGAGAACTATTTTTAGGATTGTGTTTCAGAATTCTTACATTTCTTCTGGTTGTTTATATTATTTCCCTATAGATATAATAGATATAATTTACATTTAATCCACATCTACTGTATGTGTACAATATATGAAAAATATTTATCCTCAATAAGCTGAAATTTTCCTTTTCATCTATCATTTAACCAACATCTGATGTGAAGAATATCTTAGCAATGCAATGAACTTGGTATCGGGAAAATAAGTAATGCAAAGTTACTAAATGAGATAACATTATATAGGTAACCTGTTCTTGTTATATAATAGTGTTAATTAATACAGTATCATATACCATACAATGACTGTTGCATTGAATCCCGTGGCGATCTCCTCCCATGGTTCAAGTTTTTTGCCCACTATTCTCGCATCTGAACGACGATCATTTACAACTGAATGTTGTCCCACGATATCTATGAGCAAGGATATTCCTTCAACTGATAATGGAGGAAGTCTACTCTTGCATTGGGAGTCCATGGTGGGGAGAATAGTGCAAGTGAAGTGGCGAGAAGGAAGAATACACGTGTTATTGCCAGCGTGGTTTTGTTTACTAATGTTGTCCTGAGGCCTGAGGCTACCCCGATATACCAACCGCACAAACGTTTCTCATTTCAAGGGTACAGGGCTACCAACATCAAAAATTTTCTTTCCCTTCCAAGGAAATCTTTTAGCAGACCGAAGGTAATGAAAAATCCATGGAAGGGAATGAAATATGTAAGGAAAGAACTGTTTTTAAGAGTACCACTGTTAGAGAAGAGGATGAACAAAGAGATTTACCAGGTGGGATATTATATACTATACTTTACGTCAGAATTTAACAATATAAAGCAGTAATTAAACAGAAAATGTGTTGTAACCTCTCTATCTCTCATGCTTGTTGCTGAACCTCAAGAGGTTGAGACCATCATCTTAAAAGAAACTTCTATTCCTTCCAGGCACCTCAATGGACCAACTCACTGACTCTGGTGCTGACGACAGAGTAAATAACCTACAGATAAAAATTATGTGTCTATAATTGGAATTAGATGCCGAGAAATTGGAAAAAGAAACCATCCGCCAAGAAAGAGATGCTCTTCTTAATGAAAAAAAGGAGTGGGAGAAAAAGATACTTATGGAAGAACAAAGGCATGCAAATAATGTCACTGATGTGTCAAACTTCACCAAGGCCAAAGAAATGCTGGGATAATGTTTTTCACATAAGCAGGTTAACTTCTTCCTAAGTGGTACCCTGGTAACACGTTGGTCGGCAGGTGCCCTAGTAGATAGATCGTTCAATAATTCTCAGAAGCCTCAGCCCAAAGACTTACAGTCCACACTCAAAGTAAGCTAAATTAGGAGCATATAACAGTTACGATATGTTTATGTGTTAATTTTAGATTATATCATACAATATTTTACTTAGTTAAGCTAGTACCCTGTATTAATAATTAATAAGATTTTGGTATCTGTTAATTAAGCTAAAATAAATAATTAATAGTAAATGAGCATTTTTATTAACGTATAGTGTCCTTGCTGAGAAATATCAACACATTAAAATGTGTTTGTGTGTGTGTGTGTGTGTGTGTTGGAGGTGGGGCAGTTACCCTTGGGTGGAGGTGTTTAAAGGATTTGATAAGGCGAGTCAGGTAAGGATTAAAATACTTCCATTTTCTATACGCAGGCAGAGGGAAGGAACTCTCCCATATACATACTGTTTTCACATCACTATTTCTAGTCCTATTTGTAATATCGCGAAAACTTCCACTGAGAACTTTCGATACCTATGCTTTTGAAGAAAATTTAGAAACAAAAACGGTTCACCTACTCAAAGTTTAAGCCATGAATTTTGGCAAGAAAGTAAGGCAATTTTGCCACTGAAATGCGAGGGGCCGCTAATATTGAGCCGTATGTACCCCGATCATAGAGACTACTATCCCGTCCCATATTTGACAGACTTGGGAAGCCTCAGTTTGGGGGCCAATTGAGGTACCAGCCCGACCCGATATGCGCGATGAGCAGACCTGGTATTCTAGATCTTGATTAGAAGAACACAACTCTCCAAAGTTTACGTCTCCCAAGAAAAGGAAACGTGCAACGCCTCTTGCAGACTTTTTTGATGATTTTAATGAAGGTGTGCTACACAGAACTGTTCTCAGGTTTTATGAAAGGAAAGAAATTCCCACACTTGAAACAATTCATGCAGAAATCAAGGAGAATCTGGCTTACCATGGCGGGAGAGAAATATTAAGGAAAATATTAAAGAAAATAGGATTTAAATATGCACAAGTGGATGGAGGGAAATTCCTGATGGAGCGCAGCGACGTAGTTTCGGCAAGGTACCACTTCTTGGTAGAAATGAAGACCCTTATACTTTCTGAGAAACACATAGTTTACTTGGATGAAACCTGGCGTAAGGGGAGGTTCTCTTGTTGGTAAATCTGGAGCAACTGAATCCTCCTAACTATTCCAAGCAACAGAACACTATTATAATTGTTAACTTGGTCCTGTTTCCAAGCATACTTTAGAGCAATCACAACACTCTAATGTACCAAAAGTATACTCTCCCCTTAATCAGAACTATACTGTTTCCAAGTGGTGGGTAGACAGCACATCAGACAAGGCTGAGGGTATCCGAGTACCGACAGGGAAAGGTGGACGTTGGATAATTCTTCATGCAGGAACTAAAGATGGATTTGTTCCCGGAGCTGCTCTGATCTTCCAAGCAAAAAATGTTGGAGATTACCACGATCAAATGAATGCAGAGACATTCGAAAAGTGGTGGAAGACACAACTGATACCAAACCTTCCTCCGTCTTCAATTATTCTGATGGATAATGCATCATACCACTCAAGGAAAATGTATAAACCACCGACAATGTCCAACAATAAAAATAAAGCTGTGATGCGAGAATGGCTGGGAAAAAAGGGTGTAACAGTACCTGAGGGTCTCGTAAAGGTACAACTGATGCAACTTGTTACTCGCCATTTGACTGCTGCTGACACAAATTTATGTGACTGACACGATTGTCTCATATCACGATTCATGAGGCATTTGGCACAATTACAAACGAAAACTGGAGAAATGCTGTTGCACATGCAGAAAAACTACAATCGGATGATACGAAAAGAGATGTGGTAATTGACCAATTCATAGATTCTTTTACAATCACTCTCTCTTCTGATGATGATGATTCATGTTAATATCATAATGACCTTTACCTCCTGGGTGGTGCGGAAATAAGGTCGACACTTTAATACGTGGAGTATAATGTAATGGAACTATTGTACTTAGGATGTAAAACTACATGAATTATATGAACGAGAGAGATTCATAAAGTGAAGAAATTAGAGTATACTAAGGAGAAAGTGGAAATAAAGATTACAGGAAAAAATGAATGATTGATGAAGTGGGAGGAAGAGAGGAAGGCGGGGTAGCAATTGAAGACACGTGGTCACCAGTTGGTGTCTGGGTATGGTGTAGGGTTGGACCAGGATTAAACGAATGGGGTATTTTCTAAGCTCAGCCACCAGATGTCACTTGGGAGCCTCTCCCCCAATGTCCTCTATTTACGTATTTCATGTTTTATGTTACTGAAAATTCAGTGAGCATACAAATGCATTCAGTATTTATGAAACATACTTTTTACAAAGTTCTGCATACAGTTTTTAATACTTTCAATTGATGATTTCATGAAAAAAACCAAAAACAATATATGTAAATCTTCTATCTTTGCTGGCATCGACAAATATTATTTCTAATATTATTATTATTTTTAATACGACACAGCACAAGTTTCATTGTATTTGATTTACGGACGTAGAAATATATAAAATACTGTGGTACTACTTACTATAACAAAGTATACACAGTGACACGGTGATATACGTATATAGTTATTCTATACAGTGATTCTCGCATACCACTCTCCAAGCGACTGACATGGCAAGTTAGTCGAGAACGCAGAACCAAACCAAAACAAACAGTCGACAATCGTCTCTCAGGTACTGCCGCCACGAGTACTTCAAGCTATGCCTTCCTGGTGTTGTGTCCATCACTGCTCAAATAGACGTATTGGCCATAAATTTCCAAGTGATCCTGTCCTGAGGAAGCGTGTGTTTGTTTGTTTAGATGGTGCGACCACTCTGGCCAGGGCATTCCAATGTTTCATAGTGCCATGGTTTCCAATGTTCAAATTTTGTTTTCGTTTACTACAAGTTGTTCTATGCCAATTGGTATTTTAAGTGGCATAGATATGGTGCCTATTAATTTCTACTGTCTCTGTATTAATACATTTCAGATGAATAGTGTAATTGCTTAATTAAGGGTTGGTCTCTGATTTTTTTAGCGAAAAATTTGGCAAAATGTCAAATGTAGTCAAGCCCATTGAAAAATCATAGGATGGTGTGGCAACATTTTCCAACCGTTTCCCGTGCTATATTCTATGGGTGTTGTTTAATTTTTAAAGCCCAGCGCCAGCTGCGCCAGCTGTGTTTACTCTCGAGACATTTAAATCAATCTCCCCTACCATTCTCCATTTTTTCGTGTTTTTATAGCTTTTTTCTAGGCATTTTTACGACAATTTGTAGTTAAAAGCAAAAAGCAGTATCTGGCATCCTTTCCACGAGTCAGAGGGACCCGTCTGTCCCCTCCAGGCATCCAGTATCGATTTATTAGCCCACGGTTAAGGTGGGTCATTCAAACATTTCTTGTGGTGGACCGTTTTCCCTCGTGTTTCTCGCCTAATTTAATGCTAACCACATTTCATTTATCCACAGGAATATCATTAATATACTTAATAATGCCTAGACCCAATCAAGAACATGAAGGAAAACCCTTCAAAAGCTCCGGCTCTTAATTATTCAAGTGAAATGAGGGAGTGAGTGAGTGAGTTGAACCCCTTTTAAGAAATGATCGACCCAAGAAGAATGAGTGAGTGAGTCAGTTGAAGCATTTTAGAAGTTGTCGCCCCAAGAAGAAGAACAATAATTACGATAAGTCCTTGAGCTCTCGGCTGAGGCCGGAGCTAAAAACACGTGTATAAACCACGTAAAAATGCTGTTCTTGGAACACGTGCAGCCAGTCGAGTGAGACGACCACCTGATGCGTCACCCTCCACCACACCATCCCCTGCCTCATCATCCTCTTCTCAATCTAGGAAATCTCTTGTAGAGAAGGAATGCATACAGGGAGGTATACATAAGGCAACATTAATTATAGATGAGGAGATAGTGGCGAACTTAGTTAGAAATATGGCTTGTCCTTCTTGTTTTGAAGAAAAAGTTAATGTAAAGTTTACTCATCACCAGATTGATACTTATCTGACTGTGAAGTGCTTGTGTGGTCACATAGTACTAGATACACTAAAGGATAAAGAGGTGAAAGTAAATAATTTATCCATTGACTCTGTTACTGGTGTATTGTACGATGTTGCTGGGTGTTGGGTATGAGTGAGTGAACAGAATTATATCATTTTTGGGGTTCCATCATTTCACTAGGGAATGCTAAATTCATCACCAAAACTGCAGTGATTCATGCCAATAATATCTTGCTAAAATGCAGAACTGACATAGCTGATCATTATAGGAAAAAAGAGGATGGCCATGTGGGTGGGAGAGTAAATGTTGACGTGTCATTTGATGGACCCTGGCATAAAAGGGGACATAAATCCAACTTTGGAGTAGCTGCAGTAATAGACGTTGATCTTGGCCTTATTATAGAGTATCATATTTGTTCAAAGCTATGCGCATATTGCATTAGAAAGGCTATAATGTTCAAGAATGGAAAAATTACTGAGACTGAATATGTGTTTTGGTTGGATGAACATGCTGATGTTTGTGAAGAAAATTATGAGAGTTCGTCTGGGGGTATGGAGGCAGCTGGAGCTCTGGAATTGTGGGGAAGATCAGACGAACATGAAATGAGGTACAGAACATTTGTGTCTGATGGGGACAGCTCGGCATACCTCGCGGTGTGTGGAATGAACAATGGAAAGGGCCCTTTAGGCGATATGTACCCTATTGAAAAGGCTGAGTGTATAAACCATGTGGCAAAAAGACTTGGCACGGGATTAAGAGGTATAAAAAAAGACAGGACAAAAGTCAATGGGAGGAAAGAACAAGCTCACTGATACGGTAATAGACCACCTGCAGTACTATTATCAAGTTAGTTTGAACAGAAAGGTGGGAACAACTCCTAAGGAAATGAGGGATGAAATCATGGCCACATTCTATCATTGTACATCAACTGATGACAAACCTCAGCATAGTATGTGTGCGAAGGGCCCAGATTCGTGGTGCTTTTACAACCGTGCTGTTGCGCGCAGAGTACAGCCTCAGTCCCACAAAAAAAGTGTGTACTTTCGTTTGGATAGTGAACAACTTGAACTAGTGAAAACAGTGTACGATCGATTAACAACTGATGACTTGATGTCAAGGTGTCTCCTGGGCCTTACCCAAAATAGAAACGAACATTTGCATTCTCGCATATGGAAAATGTGCCATAAGCATCGGAGTGTGTTCAAGAGGAGTGTGGACTTTGCCACAGCTACTGCCACATGTAACTAAAATTTTGGCTATCTAGAGAGCAACCTCACTCACCTCCTTGGCATTCAGTACACACATGCCATGGAGAAGTACCTTAAACATAAAGATACATGCATGGATGCTCCCATCAAGAGGAAGATGAGAAAAGTCAGGGTTCGCAATGAACTGGAATATGCGGCAGGGGCCTTCTGATACCTCAACAAAACATAAATTGTTACTCTGTCGTTAATTTTCACTCTATTTTCTTCATTCTTGTTTTATTTAGTTTGCCATTCACTGTTCTACAATTCCTTGGGAATAATTTTACTTAATTTTTAATGTTTCTAATTATTATTCATGCGTAATTGTCGTTATTGAGGGGGTCGCCAATGGGTCACTGTTTATTATTTTTGTTTAATATGTAAGCTATGCGTATTTGGAAAAATAATCCCAACATGTTATTTGGCAGTTATTAATCTAAACATAGATAATGTTATCTATAGATGACAGCCTCGGTTGTTGTAGTAAGCGTAGGTATTGTAGTAGTAGTAGTAGTAGTAGTAGTAGTCATAGGTATCGTAGTAGTAGTAGTAGTCGTAGGTATCGTAGTAATAGTAGTAGTTGTCGTTGGTATCTCGAAATTGTGGGTTGGTCTGCACACAACCTTTTTGAGCCATACAAGTGTGCAGCTACGACAAAAATTGTAAAGGAAATGGTCATCCTCCTCAATCAATATATTCAAGACACTCCCTTTGCACCGCATACCCTAAAAATCTTTTTCATGTTGCCAAAACTCTTCTTTCAAAGGACACACAACAGAACCAAGACAAACGAAAACGTGAAAGCAGTCACAAGAAGAGTAGACTTATGGCTTACCAACAAACTTGATGAGCTCCTCGAGGAGGCTAGAACCATACAGAAGAGACTGACAAGACTTCCCCTTAATCAAAAGAATGAAAACAAGGCCCATAACTTTGCCGACAGGATGCGGCAAGGTAAAGTTGCATCTGCACTACGGGCATTGAATGAAGAAGAGACAGGCGGTGTGTTGCCACTCACCAGGGATACTATCCTTCAGCTGAAGGAAAAACATCCCCCTCCCAGCGAGATGGGAGGCCTTAGACTGCAGGGATGTCATCAAGCTCCTAACAGTGTCATCTACGAGATGATAACAGGTGACATGGTGTGGAAAAAGGCCCTCTAGACACATGGCAGTGCTGATCCTTCAGGCCTGGATGTAAGAGGGTGGCGCCGCCTGCTGAGCAACACTCTCTGTGGTAATGCTGCTGATGACTTGTGTAACACCATGGCAGCATTAACTAGAAAACTTGCCACCACTAACTGTCACCATATTGAAGCCCTGACTGCCTGCCGTTTTATCCCTCTTGACAAGAAGCCAGGATGCAGACCCATTGGAGTAGAAGAAGTACTCCGACGTATAATTGGGAAATGTATTATGGCAGTGGTCAAAGAAGATGTGAGAAGTACAGCGGGGAACTTACAGGTGTGTGCAGGGCAGCAGGCAGGTGGGGAAGCGGCCATCCATGCAATGAGGGAGATATTTAGCCAGGATGAATGTGAAGCTGTGCTTTTAGTTGACGCTAAAAATGCATTCAACACAATAAACAGAAAAAACATGCTTCACAATATCAACATTAAGTGTCCCTCACTGGCAATGTATGTGAAAATACATATAAGGAACCATCAAACATGTATATAAATAATAGAAATAATAATAGTGTTAAAGTGGTACAGTCATTAGAAGGAACAACACAAGGTGACCCTGTGGCCATGGCTATGTACGCCATTGGCTTATCTGTACTCAAAGATAAAATTGTATTTGGAAAGACAAATGTGTAGCAAGTGGCGTACGCAGACGACTTATCAGGGGCAGGTAAAATTACAGGCTTAAAGGGTTGGTGGGACCTTGTGAATGAAAATGGCCCCACAACTAGATGCACACCAAATGCCGCCAAGTCCGTCCATATTGTTAAACCTGAACTATATAACCTTGGAGAGGAAATTTCAATGGTAGTGGGTTAATTATCACAAAAGAAGGACAGCGACATTTGGGTGCAGTTATTGGAACAGAGGAGTTTAAGAAGGAGTACATTGAGGAGAAAGTGTTGAAGTGGGTGAAAGAGGTGGAAGTTCTTTTCTGACATCACCAGGACAGAGCCACACACAGCCTACTCAGCATACACACTGACCTCTGAACGGTCAAGTCGGGTCACCAGGCGCTCCTCCAAGCAGCCAAGATCAGCTGTTGATCCCCACCACTCTCCCTCACATCTCACTATTCATCAACTGCTCTACAAGTACATTGTGAATATTTTGTGAAGTGCAACCATGTATCGGTACGCTACGCATCAACTCTACAAACTTCGCCCAAAGACTGGCCACCCCACACTGGATACCATTGCAAGACTAAAGCAATGCGGATTGTTTCATAACCCTAGTTGTAGGGGAGGCCGAAACGTCCAGAAACCAATTCCTGTTATCCACCTGAAGAAGAAAACACCCAAACCAAAGCCAAGCAAACCATATAAACACATTGAAATCCCAAGGCTGTGGTATAACCTTCTGTCAGTGCTCCTCTCAAATGTGACCTCTCTAAACAACAAATTAGATGAAGTGATAACCTCAGTGAAGTCAGTGAACCCAGACATAGTGGCCATCACTGAAGCATGGCAGGTGGTCCCTGAAACATGTATTATTGAAAATTACAACTTGTTTCACCATCTAAGGACAGACCGTAGAGGTGGTGGGTTAGTGATGTTCATACGTGAGAACCTGTCCCCATGTAGCCTTGGTGTAGAAGTCCCCAGGGAGATAGAGGCTATGTGGGTCAAAATCATACCTCCATGTCATCCACGTCACACCGCAGCTGTCATCCTCTGCCTGGCCTACCATCCACCACGCTCACCTTGAAAACCAGATTACCCTCCAGCAGGTTGATTATATGTGGTGATTTCAACGAACTTGATATGGGAGACGTAACTGATCACCTTAATCTTCACCAAATAGTAGACTTCCCCACTCATGGCCAGAACACCCTAGATCTAATCCTGACTGATATGACGGACCTGTACCTCCCTCCCCAGCCACTACCCCCCATGGGACGTAGCCCTCACTTATCTGTACTGTGGTCTCCCACCCCCACCACCTCCCTACCACAAGTGTGCACTACCACTATCTACCGACCACTCACAGATTCTTCACTACGACAGTTCGGACAGTGGATTATGACATACCCATGGATGGAGGTTATAACACTGGAAGATGTCAACACCAAGTGGAAGAATTATCATTCATCAGTCATGGAAGCCTATCACCACTTCTTCCCATCCAAAACATCCACAAGACATCCATCTGATCTCCCTTGGATTACCCCCAGAATCAAGAGACTCCTAGACCATCGTAACCAAGCCTTCTATACCAATATAACCCTCTACCGACAGCTGAGGAACCAAGTAATAAGAGAAATTCGTGAGGCCAAGCTGTCATACTACCCCACCAAGATTCACCATCTCCTCCAAAGTAATACGAGCCAGTGGTACACAAAGATTAGAGACATCTGTGGTCAGGGTAAGAAACTAAACCCTATTAATCGTCTCACTGATGTGTCAGCAGAGGAGGCAGCAGAAAGGATTAACACCCATTTTGCCACTATCTGTCAAAGCTTTCCACCACTTAACCTCTCTCTCCTACCAGCTTACCTTCCCCAATCATCCCCCCCTCCCACTGTCGAAACATTTCAAGTTGCCAAAAAGCTTCTTAGCCTCAAATCAAAAAGATCAACCACCCCCATTGACTTGCCTCTCAAAATTTATAAGGAATTTGCCCCAGAATTAGCAGTACCCATCACCTCAATAATCAATGCCTCCATCAAACAAAGTAAATGCCCAGCTGAATGGAAAACAGCCTATATAACACCAATCCCCAAGGTACCTAACCTTCCCACACTTAATGATCTCAGACCAATTGCCATCACTCCCATCCTTAGTCTCATTTGTGAAGATTTCATCTTCAGCTGGGCCTATAGCACCATCTGTGACAAAATTGATAAGAAGCAATTTGGCAACATGAAATCAACCTCCACCACTCATTGTCTTGTCAGTTTGCTTGATTTTATTCATCAGAATCTTGACAAACGCAAAACCTCTCTAGCTCTTACCTTCATTGACTTTAGGAAAGCTTTCGACTTAGTTGACCACACTACTGTCATTAAAAAGACAATACACCTGGGCTTCCCTGACCACCTAATCTCGTGGCTGTGTGACTTCCTGAGTGAGCGCCGACAGGTCACACGGTATCAGAACACCACCTCCACCCACCAACACCAGACCTGTGGAATCCCACAAGGCACGAAACTAGCACCTCTGTGTTTCCTCATGTTAATAAATGATGCTCTCATGGACACACCACATCACTGGAAATACATAGATGACTGCACTATAGGGATCACCATCAACAACGACTCTCCAAACTACAGCCCTCTACAAAATATCCTTGACAGCCTCCAAAATTGGACAAGGGAGAATCATGTCACCATCAACCAAAACAAGACGGTGGTGATGCATGTCTGTACAGCCACAACTCCAGTCCCACCACCAGTTGTTACAATTGGCTTCCACTCACTTCATGTGGTGGAGTCAACCAAACTACTTGGTGTCACCATCAACAATAAACTAGACTGGAAGCTGCACACCACCAACACCATCCAGGCTGTACATGGTTAAAACAATGAAATCCCTGGGTGTCCTACATCAACAACTGAGGGATATCTACACCACCTTCATCCTCCCTAAACTGATGTGTGCTTCTCCTGCCTGGTCATCTGCACTAAACACCACACAGATGTGCCGGCTGGAATGTGTACAGAAAAGAGCATGTAGGATTATCTTGGGACCAGACTATACCACCTATCAACAGGCGCTAATCTCCCTAAACCTTCCCTTACTAAAGGAGAGGTACCGCCAAGATCTGACAAAGTTTGGAGAGAGGTTATTGTCACAACCTCGCCATCGTCTGTTCCTACCCCCGGCCCTCCCCCCTCCATCAAGGTCCACCCGTCGCTATAACAAACTAAAACCCATAAGGGCAAGAACCGACAGGTATAAGAACAGCCCAATACCTACTATTGTTAATATTATTAACAATAAATAAATATCCCATATGTACCTACAGAATTTTATGTATTTGTATGTCATAACACACATTACCATTTTTTTACATTGTCTCACCCCTGTATATTTTCAGCCCCAGGGCTGCACTATATGAAATAAACCGTTTATTATTTTATTATTATTATTACACACACGGCCTGCAACATCAATGGAGATTCATCATGCGAACCCCATTCTCTTCTCAGACCGCTGGAGAACTCTATTAGAGATGCCCTCATACCAGCGCTAGTCAGATCCCACACCCTGGGAGATGAGGAGAGGAGGCTGCTTGCATTGCCACCAAGACTAGGCGGGATGGGGATCACATCCCCCCCGAGAGGTTGGCTGAAATGGAAAACATCAACTCCATCAGCCTTACCAGGTCCCTCACAGATAAAATCATTGCTCAGGATGTACATGGGGAAATTGACTTCCGTGCGGTCTATCAACATAAGAAACAGATATCAATGGACAGACAGCAGGCACAAAAGAATGATTTAGAACATCTGATAAGCGTCTTGCCTGCAGATACCACCAGGAAAGTTCACACAGCACAGGAAACGGGAGCATCTAACTGGCTAACGTCATTACCTATTAAAGCAAAGGGCTTCAGCCTTAACAAACAAGAATTTGTCGACACCGTTGCTTTGAGGTATGGCTGGCCAGTGGAGGGAATTCCTAACACCTGTGTGTGTGGATCCCCAAATGATGTTAACCACACCATGACATTTAAAAAGGATGGATTTGTGTGTATCAGGCATGATGAAGTGAGGGACTTGACAGCCAAAATGCTCAGGGAAATGTGTCATGACGTCTCCACTGAACCAACTCTTCTTCCCCTGGACGGTGAACACCTTCGTTACAGGACGGCCAACACCAACGAGGCTCAAGTTGATGTAAGGGGAGACCACACTCTGACATGATAATTTTGGCTTAAATTTTGCATTTTTCAATTTCATGCTAAATACGTTCTTTGAGGTCCTATGCATCATGTAGTAGCAGCCAAACTTGCTTGTCAGCCTTCAAACCCCTCCAACCCACCCAACTCACCCCCAAACATTCGAAATTCCATTTTTGTTTCCTATGTTATATATGGTCATTGAATTAGTAATTTGATTAGTATTATTATGTCCCCCAACCCATAACCCCCACCCCACCACCAGGACCGTGGAAGCAACCACAACCACAAGAGGAGGGGACAACCCAAGTGCCACCAGCCGCTGTGAAGACACGGCTGCGAGAAAGTATCGCTGTTCCTCTTGACAGTGAAAGACGAAAATATCATGATTTCGAAAATTGTTCCAAAAAAAAAAAAAAGTGAAAAGTGTGGAAATATTGCATTGGGTATCCCGTGTAGGAAGGCGACTTGGTGCAGCGAACAAAATCGTGTGTGAGTGTAGTGTGTGTGTGTGGCGAGACGTCTGTTGCCTGGACCTCCTCCTTCAGGTACGAACTACAGGGCAAGTATGATGTGAATATGAAGTTCGTAGAATTTGCCCTTGAAAACAATGGCTATAAAACACTTGAGGACAAGGAAAAAGTGTTCGAGATGAAAATAATGTCAAGTACCAGGTTCTTTTACATTGCCCGAGAAATTGAGGCAAAAGGAATCCAAGATGGTGAAGTGAGTTTGAGACGAGCACGGGAACTCGTCCATGAATATCTTGACTAATGAACAACCAGGTTCTCCTGAAGTGAAGAATATAACAGTGACATGTAATGGTTCCTGGTCAAAGAGAGGGTTTATGGCAAAGTTTTGTATGGTAAAGTCATGGTCTAATGTACTGCAACACCTTCCAATGAGATGGCTTCGAAAAATGATCCGAAACTATAGCTGTTGGTGTGTGCAATTTTGGTTCATAAAATTAACTCAAATAGCTCGCTTTTATTCACCAGGTCGCAGTACATTAGACCATCACTTTACCAATCATACACTTTGACACAGTACTTGTTGTGGACTACGAAGTATCGAGTAAATACTGCAGAATATGTGAGAAAAATAAAAACACAGAAGGTGACTGGTATGCTGCACATCAGTCACAGTGCGTAAACAACTTTGATGGAAGTTCTCCAGCAATGGAGACAGAGGGGTGGATGAAATTGTGGAAAAGGTCAGTGGAAAAATGTAACTTTCGATATACCACTGTAATTTCAGATGGTGACTCGAAGGCCTACTCATCTGCAAAGAGAGTTGGGAAGGCATTGAGAGACTGTGTACAAGAAAAGAGTAGGAAAGGAGAAGGTGTTGGAGGGAGGAGAAGAGGATCCCTAACCCAGGTTACTTTAGGGAAAATCCAGGATTTTTACAGGTATGCCATAATTCCTAACCTGATTGATGTGGAGAAGATGAACAAGGCAATTTTTGCAATAATTGAACACTGTTGTAGCACCGATGACGATCCTTGCCACGAGCTGTGCCCAGAAGGAGTTGATTCAGCTCAAGGTGAAGGAAAACCTATACTGGAAGCCCTGACCAACATATTCACCAAACAATACGTCAAGATCTCAAGGGTGACTGACCTGTACCACATAATGAGAAAGTACAGCACAGATGAACTCTTGTCAAGGTGCACTGGACGAACACAGAATGCCAATGAAGGCCTGAATTCAGTCATATGGAGCAAGTGTTCTAAAACTGTGCTTTATCAAAAGGAGAGGGTGCATTACCTGATTGCTAAGGCCATAACTGAGTTCAACTTTGGATTTGTACCTTCTGGAAAAATAAGGAAGAACATTGGAACAGGGCAGGACGTGAAAACACACAAATTGTTTGAAAGACGCCAAGAAAAGAAGGAAGAAAGAAAATCAAAGAAACGAAAGTCAATGGAAGAAGAAGCGAAGAAAGTCACCAAAGAAAGCACTACATATGAAGCAGGAGCCTTCTAAACAAAGACGTGAGTAAAAAGGATAGAAGTAGCTGAGGAGGAAAGGGAAGAGTCCATCCCTGGTCAAAATAAACCCCTTGTCGTTGAGTCAGCTACTTCCATAATCCCCCAGGAGTGAGACCAAGTTACATTTGTCGGTAAAGGCTAATTATATAATAGGTAAATAAACAAATAAATAATGAATAAGTGAATGATCATACAAATAATTGCAGTATACACACACACACACAAAAAAAAAAAAATTAATAAGACCTCCCATACCCATCTCAAATCTCATTCTCCCTTCTCAGTCCATCATATGAACTGTTTATTATTCATAATGCATCAGAATATTTTGCTATATAGCATAATATATCACAATATATCGTTATATGTATCCTTCTGTGCTGGTATATGTCAGTGATGAACGAGGAATAAACATTCTCGTAGTTGCAAAAATAATAGTTTACCATCCATCAGACACATTCTCTATACTTGAGATATGATAGAATACGTAAAGGAAACGGGGGATACTAGTTTACACTGCCCAACTTTCCTATATCACAAATTCGCAGTTTTCTCAAAGCCCACTTTTTCAGGTGCAATTGTTAACAGCTCGAACATTTTTATGTCATGTTCATGAAGCTTTTAACAAGTGATATACGTACATATGAGCATATTTTGTTGTTTCCATTTCCTGGAAAAATTATTACCCTATTTGAGGAATGTTTTCATCTCAGGAATTTTATCTCCCTTTTCAAGCGATTTCAATTTCCCATTTCTAGCAATGATCTGGGGTTGTTGGCTCATGACAGTGTTGCTGTATCTAAGGAGAGTGTCCACATAAAGTATGAAGAAGTTCTAATTTTTTTTTTTTTTTTTTTTTTTTCCCTCAGTTGGTGAAAATAATTGGGTAAATAATATTTGATGTACGATTTCAATGAAAATTGGTTATTATACGTAAAAACACAGTAAAAAAAAGAGCTGAGTTAGATAGTCAGAGTGTGATTTTTGGACGAGACTATGTAAAAAATGCAAGGATGTGCAGCCTTCATTTTGAATCAAGTGATTACAAGAGACACCAAATGTACGAGCTCCTGAATCTGTCAGTCCCTGCCCACCTGTGTTCTCTAGTGAATGATGTAGCTTCTACTCTCAGACTATGTACACTGAAAGGTAAGCATACAATCTATCAGAATTTAATGAATGTTCAGAAAAAGTAATTTATTCCCCAGTTTAGTGTGGAAACTTTCAGAACGCCACTATTGTGATATCAATAAGATGGCACTGTGGTGAGATGTAAAGTTTAGTGGAAGGATCTTCATAATGTTCTAAAATAACCTCTAAAATTATTATAATGAATGCATACATGACCAAAATTGTGTGAAAGTGTAACATACTATACAAGATAGGGTGTGGCAGTGTTCTATTATTCCTGCATGGGGTGTGCAGGAGAAGAGGGACAGAATCAAATTGCTCAATAATTTTAGGATTAAATGTAATTCGCACCTATGTGTCAGTCAGTAATTATCTGTAGTTATCCAACTACATGTACTTGTCCAAGTACGACGAGAAGTACAAGCACAAGTTTTTTTTGTTTTGTTTTTATATGAGCCGACACTGGACATAGGCTTAATCAAGCCCGTTATCGTGGCCCAGGTCAACTGATGCTCACACATACACACGTCACGACTTCCGAACTGGTACCCAGCCACAGAGAGAGGGAAGTGAGGGCGATTCCCAAATACTGCAGCTGTTATGGTACCAGTGAGGGTGTTATGGTACCAGTGAGGGTGTTATGGTACCAGTGAGGGTGTTATGGTACCAGTGAGGGTGTTATGGTACCAGCGAGGGTGTTATGGTACCAGTGTGTGTGTTATGGTACCAGCGAGGGTGTTTTACGACGTTCGGTGGCCTTATAGTTAGTGCCTGATACTCAAATCGGAAGAGTAAATATTCTGAGGCCCTCACCTGAGAGGATCGATCTCCCGACCTCTAGGGTATGAGTCCAGAACACTAACCACTCGGCCACCTTCCCTACAAATGTGCTTGTCATTTGCAGTAATGATGCATGGTAATAGTATTATATAGTGATAATAGTAGCAGTGAACTTATAACATTATATTCAGCTTTACAGAGAACACTGATGTTCATCACCTTGAAGAGGAACTGAACATTGTTAAGAAGGAAAGGGATGAATTACTTAAAGAAAAATAAACAATGAATGAGGCAATGAAGAACTTGAATAAAGAGATGCAGACACTTGTTACCAGGACCAGGTTTGCTGTATGTAAATATTGGTCCATATTACAAATTGATCATGTGTTAAAGTGAACTCCTATAACACGTTGGAATGATGAGGAACATCAGTAAAGCAATAACATTACGGAGTTTGAGTCCTAAAGCTTATACATTTCTGAGGGATACATGCAACTTCCCATATCCTTCTAAAACAACATTAAACAGGTGGGTATTAAAGATTGATGTAGAACCCGGGGTACTGACAACAAAGGTAAAGGTAAGGAAATGACTGAAGCAGATCGTTTATGTATTTTGTCTTTTGATGAATGAAGTATTGCACATGAGTGGTTGTCACGAGCCATGCAGCCATAGACTCGTAATATAATTTAAATTATCGCGTATATAAGCAAAATTAATAGGGTGACAAGAGTGGAAAGTTCCATGTTTGTGTTGGGGCATAGAATGTTCTAGAGTAAGGGAAAGTTCCATGAGTAGAACGAAGGATGTATAGGAGTGGGTGAAGTCTTAAGCTGCAGGTAGTAGCCTAATTAAAAAAGGTAAGGAGGTCAGGTCATACGGCAGTATGCTAAGAGAAAATATAAACCCTTTCAATGTAGGGCGACTAGGGTTCTACTTTACTCACTAAGGAAAGGGTTAACGAGCCCTTAACTTAACGTCGTTATATTTAGACCACTTTTAGGGAAGGTGCGTGGTTGGTATTCCTGCATATACGCAGGTCTTTGTTCAGTTGGTATGTCGCAGGAACATGTGTTTACATTTCTGAGCGGCACATTTGAGTTGACGTGTGTACCAGCGACGCTTGCCCACCACTAGACTCCAGTCCAGCTTATCTTATACACGTGAAACATGGAAATTAATAGTGAATTACGAACAAAATACATCACACCTAATGAGCGAGCTTTCCTAATAAGCTTAATTGAAGAGAGAACGTCTGTGCTCTTTGATAAAAGCCACGACCATCGTATGATCTTCAAGAAAAATACCGCATGTACTGAGGTGACTACCATCTTTAATGCTGGTGGATATATAAGGCCTGAGCGATGGGTGGTGGGCTTGTCGATGAGTCATCTCCTCTTGGCTGTCAAGTACTCAGTTAGGCCGCGTGTTCCCACTGAATATGTGTATTTGCACATTTTAAACCTTGTGAGAGAGTCTATTTATGTACGTACATTCAGTGAATGAAACTGCAAGGCGACTAAAGTGTTGTGTTCCCCTATTACCATCTCAAATATACACACAAACTAACATGGAAGGTTTTGTATCCGTCGAGTTTGGAAAGGCGAAACGTTAGTCAAGCTTGGCTTACAAATTTTCAATGAGTATGTTATAAAAGCACTTGTAGCCTAACCATTGGAAGAAAACACTGTTCGTCATATTTTGAAGACGTTTCCCATTATATTAAAGTAATTTTGCACTGGTGGATCATTATGAACGTTAAGTATCCTGAGAAAGGAATTCGCCATAGAAATAAGTATGCCACTCCACTAACATTAAATGATGAAAAATACATTTTTTTAACTAAATTTCATGTGTGGCTAGAACTTTGGGATAAATTACCTGGAAATGGAGGAAAGTTAAGCAGAGAAACCTTCACTGCTTTGAAACACACAACCAGTGCAATAATGGAGGTTACTAAATATTGCATAGAAAAACTAAGTATGAAATATGTTTTGCCTGGAAAATTTCAGACAGATCAACTAGAAAATAGATTTGGTAAATACCGTCGACTTTCTGGGTGTAACTACCATATTTCATTGAGGCAGGTTTTTGAGTGCAAAAAACAAATTAGGTTATTGTCTGTTCTCAGATTACCGTTTCATAATAAGGAAATAGAACTCAAGAATTTTGATGAAACAAACTTTGACTGCATGCAAAACCAGGACTCAGTGAATATAGAGTCATTTAATATTGATATAAATCAAGATGATATTGACCAATGTATGGATCTCCTGCCAGTCATCACAAACCTCCAGGGCTGGTTATTGTGTTTATGGTGTTGTAAAAAGATGAAGTGTACCGCATGTAAACACCTACTCAGTTGTCAAGGAACAAAGGAGAACTTACCAGATAACAATATATATATACAGGGTATTTATTAGTAGAGGAGGACTGATATATCTACATGAGTCAGTGGTTAATGTTGTAATGTTTACATACTTAACCATTAACAAACTCGTACATTGTCCTGATTTTATTAAATCCATCAGTCAAAAGAATTTAGCCACAGATATTACACTGAATACCCTCACTGACAATGATGCCTTCTTGCCCGTAAATGACTGTGTAATGGGACACAACATAGAAAAACTCCAGTAAATGATAATATATTCATCCTCCAATGCCTTATTAAATAATTATTGTGCAAGATTCAACGACAAAATTTGTAATAACAAGACTGTTGAAAAAAGAAAATTGGAAACATTAACAAAATAACATGGGTCTGTAATCAGCAGTATAAAAATATGTATGAATAAATTTTGTTACCCTCCCCAAGACTCTCAGCATTGATTTTTCTCCATTATACTTCAAGATTACTTACATCAGCCAAGAGTAAGGGATACTGATATTGGAAAAGACGCTAATACATAATTATTTACTAAGTCAATGATATTTATTCGGTATAAAGATGACGAATAACAAAGAAAAGTTATTTTGTGAGTGGGAGACGCGGCGACCTGACAGCCAACACACACGTGATGACTCAGACTTTGAGCGCTCAGGCCTTAGAGTCCAGCTGGCAGAGGGCAGTGGCTGGGCTGGGCTGGCAACAGCACATAAACAAAACTTGTCGTTTCTATGGCAACGCCAACGCTGCGTCCTCACAACTTTACCAGTGATTCCACACGTGACACATGCACGCTGCTGTACCATTGCAGCATTATCATGGCTCACGGTTTAGCAGCAGTAATCGAAGAAGAGCTCATCTTTGAGGAAGAAATCCTGCAGGCTGTAATTGTACTCGTCATGGAGTCAGATGAAGAAGAGGAATGATGGAGAGAGGAGAGAGATAGACGCCAACAACCTACCAGGGTGGAAGGCTATTTTGACCGCACCATTCCACTCTACCATCATCATGAATTCAAATCCCACTTCAGAATGGAGAGAGCAAGCTTTGAGGTTAGTGTGCAATTTTAGTGTGCGCTTATCATATGAACGGAATGAACAACAGTACATTGTGGTCTCCTTCAGACTGAGATCTCCACACAAAGAGCTCAGGGGTTGGAAGTCGAGTGAATTGGAGGGGTAAATCAAGAAAATAGAGCCATAATTATTATTGTTTTGGTTATTCTGTATAAGAGGTCCACGTGTTTAATTAGAGTTTTTTTTTTTTTTACATTTTCCTGCTTATTTTTAGTTGTTCTATTCATTATTGTCCAGATTAGTGAATATTTGGATTTAGACGATATCTTCGTTAGTATTAAGGGACCCATGATGTAGTCAGAAAATTGAAGGAAAAATGAATCCTTCAAATATTGCCACGAAACTTTACCTATAATTATGGAAGGAGCTTGTTTCGTGGCATGGTCAGGAGGAATCAGAAGCCTCCAATATTTAAACATGATCACAGGGCCCTTAAAAACAGACCTATTTTGTTTTTCAGCAACTTGTGCCGCTGCTGGGACCCCATCTTACCTTGAGGACTTTGCCAGTTGAGAAAAAACTTGTTGCTGGGAATTGTTTGGAGGAATCATTATCTCCAAAAATGTCCAAACTATACCCTCCCCTTAAGTTAATTTGAAATAATTTTCTTGATTCACGGTTTCAACTTCCTAACGACATACATGTTCTCAGTGACTGTGTTAGAGAATTCTGTGATCTGAAAACTACACATTGCTTATCACAAAATCATATCTGCATGTGTTCAAGGAGCTACAAGAATAAATGTAAAGCTTGCTGCTCAATATTTAAAGTATTTTGGAGATAAAGGATTGTTGTACAGCAAAGACTGGGACGACACTAGCCAATTCATTCACCTTTATGATAGATGGTTTGATCTCATGAATTCTAGAGTACACTTTGATAGTAAAATCTCAAGACATGCATATGGCCTTCATCTTGAACAACAAAATGACACACTCAACCACATGAAAGATATTGAAAAAAAACATGAAAGTCATTAATTGGCCGAAAAAGTTTGTATCAGTTTCAGAAAGGGTTCATTGTGTCAACGCAGTCTTTGCAGGAACTTTTTAAAATGGTCAAGGAAAAGTACAGCCTTTCTTATATACTAACATACAAGTTAAATCAAGATGGGTTGGAGCATCTATTTGCTAGTCTCAGACAAATGGGTGCTTGCTATGATCATCCATCACCTGTTGCATTTAAGCAAAGAGTAAAGTTGCATATACTTGTGAAAGAAAGTGATCTGATTGCGGAGAATTGTAATATTGAGAAGGAAAGTAATGATGTGTATATGGTGAGTAATTTATCACAGTGGTCAACAGAAGATGATGGTGATGAGGCAGCATTAGAACAGGAATTATGTATGTCTGCCATGATGTTTGCTTCACTTGATCCCTACCAGATGGAGAGTAATGACAATATAGATGACATTGATGATGACGTTCCTGTATCCTTAGAACTGGAAAGTGAAATTAAAAGTGAAGGACTGCGTTATCTTGGAGGATATATAGCCTTTAAATTTCCACAATTCCAGTTCCTTGGTTCCCATGTAAAGGCAGGGGAAGGCACATGGAATGAGGCAGCTAGTCATAGCAAAGCCCTAATGACACCCAGTGATTTCTTCTTTGATGAACTTCACAAAATGGAAAGTATTTTTTTATGTTATCATGGACAGAAGTCACTGAAACCTGGGGAAGGCTTTACAAAGCATTTGATTAAGTTTATTTCTGAAAGTAATAATTTACCAGAGAAGGTTATTTATTACCTTATTTGTTAGATGTAGAATGTTTTTTAGAATTCGTGTGCTCAACAGAGATATAAAATCTTCCAAAAGTATGAAGAGGAAATATGCAAAGTTAATCCAGTAGGGACTATGAAGAATATCGTGGATGTAGTATATTTATTGTTAATTAATAGGTCTAGATATTCTATAGAGAGCAAACGAAACCCTCTTTATATAATTGTATGTCTATGTTTGATACAATTACATATGTTTATATAATAGTAATTTCTTGAATCCATTTAGGGGGATAGCAGGGACCAGGTACCAGAGGGGCATAGTACGGTACGGTACTCTATGTGAGAAAGCACAATATTTATATTTTTTTACTTTTAATTTCGCATATTTTAATTGCACAACTACTAATTAATATATTTTAATTAAATGTATTAAACAACTACATCATTTATTTACAACTGAGAAATTCCTTTATGGAGAGAGAGAGAGAGAGAGAGAGAGAGAGAGAGAGAGAGAGAGAGAGAGAGTATTCTTCGACTCCTCAGGATATGGTGTAACACAAAATTACAGCAGTAGGGACGTGAGTGTGTCAAAGGTCAGTGGCCAGTTAATTAAATATAAGCTACTTAAAAAAAAAAATAATAAATAAGCATCTGGAAATTACTAAGGAAGCGCTACAGGTAAGTACAGTCGTGGTCAAAAATAATCATCCATACAACAGGAGTAACTCACGTAAAATTATGACAGCTTCCCTCTGTTTCTTAGCTGATATATTTTCCAATACATAGATTAAGTACCATCTTTTAATTTACTACAAGCAGCTATACACTACATAAAACAATAACATCATAATATTAAATATATGAACGTGAACACATTAGACAGTAAGTTGTTTGAGATACCCATATGTGGATGATTATTTTTGACCACGACTGTATATCGATATATGTATGTGCATAATGTAAATTTAGAAGTATATTTCCAATCTTCATAAGCGATAACAACAAGACAAGTAGCATTGGTGTTGACGTGTAGTTTACCGCGGTGGAGAGTGTCCCCTCTTTACCTTCCATACTCTCTGCTAACCTAACCTAACCCAAGGAATCTTAACCTAACCTAACCCAACCCAAGGAAACTTAACCTAACCTAACTCAACCCAAAGAATCTTAACCTAACCCAACCCAAGGAATCTTAACTTAACCTAACCCAACCAAAGGAATCTTAACCTAACCTAACCTAACCCAAGGAATCTTAACCAAACCTAACCCAAGGAAATTTAACCTAACCTAACCCAACCCAAGTAATCTTAACCTTACCTAACCCAACCCAACCAAAGGAATCTTAACCTTACCTAACCTAACCCAACCCAAAGAATCTTAACCTTACCTAACCTAACCTATTCTAACCAAGCCAAACCTGTATTAACCATTTAAACCAAACCAAACCTAACCTAACCTAACCAACGGAGCTGAGTGGGTAGCCAGCTGTCATTGTCGCCTCGGTTTTACACACCCAAAACACTACCATCGGGTGAAATAATCCTGATCGAATTTGTGGTAAATATTTATTATCAGTTTTCAAGTCCCATCGTCTGGTTTAGTTAATTCAAACGTAGGTACAGTTGGCTCCACTCCCGCGTTTCTCCCCTGTCGTTGCCAATGTTGGGCCAGTCAGAAATTCGAATCCCGATCCACAAGTTAAAATATTAGAAACAATTATATCTTTCACTCTAAGGATATGAATGTTTCGATTTTTTTTTAACTAACTTGTGGATCGGGATTCGAATTATTCTGACTGGCCCAACATTGGCAACGCGAAGGGAGAAACGCGGGAGTGGAGCCAACTGTACTGTATAATATTATGAAGTTTTACATTATCGGTGGTGTGTAAGTCTTTTGTTTTTGTCTTGGAATACGATCGAGTCTTTCCAAGGATACGACGAGCGACATATACACAACGGTAATCTATAAGCGTCCGTTTCCCTATGTACAGCCACAATCACAAATTATATCCACCGACACTTTCCTTCCATCGTAGTAAAATAATATCTTGGTAATAAAGAACAACACGTGTATATATGATTTTGCAGCATCTCTCATAATAATAATTGAAGGGGTTGAGTTGAGTTGACGTAAGGTGTTGTTTGTTGTATGATTATAGTTTGATATGATACTGATTTATTTGCACGAATGAAGGAAGGAAAGTGTCGGTGGTTATTTGATTGTGGCTGTACTCTTTAGTGAACAGCAACAAACCGGGGAACAACATACACTATCAACCAAGGAGAGAGGGAGGGAGGGAGGAAGAGAGGGATCTTTACTGGGCGCGGTTCAACCCCTGCCACACTGGCGCGGATTGGGCTTGAATTATTATTGCTGGTGGATTCGACACGGGAATTAAACTTAGAGATTTATCAGTATTTGCTGCGAGGATATTTTTTTTTTTTTTTTTGTAAAGGGGAGTGTGGGTCGTGGAGAGACGCTGTTGCCTCGTACAGCCGAAATCAAAAGTCCACACACACAAAAAAAATTCTCCTTCCACAGTCGTATTAAATTTTATGGTGCCAATTTATCAACAGCACATCTAAAGATAAATAAACATACACCAACACCTTATGTATGTCAACACAAACCAGGTGCTGCAAAATCATATATACATGTGTTGCACTTTATTACCAAGATAAAATAATAATTACGATGGAAGGAAAATTTAGGTGGATATTTTTGACTTCGGTTGTACAGTCTTGTTGAAGGCAAAAATTCCATCTCACTTACCACGCTACATCAGCAATACAACGATGAGATTAGTACTTATATAAAAATGAACATCATACGGCTAAAAATGTGGACGCTAGACTTAAAACAGACACACGAACAGATAAATAAAGAAATATCCGGCACCGAAAACCAAGCCGAAAACAATACACCCTCCCTTCGGGGCGGTGTAATAAACACATCATAATCATACAGGAACTTATGAAATGAATACTGGGTTGCTGATGATCCAATCTTTTTGTGGCAATTTTATTAGGCTACTCTGCTATTCGATATTCTTCATCAGTGGATCTTAATTAGTTAAACTGAAGGGCCCCAGAAGCTACCCTGATGGTGGAGAGGCGAGCAGGGGTTTGGTAAATACTATGTGATGTTAAAAACTTGCCTAAAACGTTACCACAGATTCCACAAGTTTCTCTCTCTCTCTCTCTCTCTCTCTCTCTCTCTCTCTCTCTCTCTCTCTCTCTCTCTCTCTCTCCACATTTTAAGGAGGTAATTCGCTTTTGTTACATTGGAGTGCCTTGATTCTTCCAAAGTATGTCAGGAAACCGAACCAGGAGAGTAAAAATAATGGTGTTCTGTTGTTGCTTGGAATAGTTTGGAGGATTCAGTTGCTCCAGAATTACCAACACAAACTTTCCCCCTTAATTAAGTCCGTATAATTATACCTGAAGATCCTTGGTGCTATTGATGACTTGGTTCCTGTACACTCCTGATACATAATCCCTGACCAGAGACGAACGGCAGGCAACACACACACACACAAGCACCCCTCCAAATTTTGCCCCCTCTATCTCAGCCCCCCTTGCCCTCTCTTTTTTTTTTTTTTCTCTCTCTCTCTCTCTCTCACACACACACACACACCCTGCATTCGAACTCAGCCTCTATAGGTGTACTGGGTGGGGGGAAATGAGCAATACCAGGCGATTCGAAGCTTTCTGCTCTTCACACCCTGATTTGATTTCAATGCAGATGGCAGCCATATTGTTAGCTCCGGCCTAAGACGAGAGCTCTAGGTTTTATCGTAATTATTGTTGTTCTTCTTGGGGCGACCACTTCTTAAAAGGGGTTCAACTCACTCACTCACTCACTCACTCACTCACTCACTCTCTTCCTCCCAACCATTTTCTTTTACCGACATTGAATCATTTATTATTATTATTATTATAAAAAAAAATCTTCTTGGGATGACCACTTCTTAAAAGGGGTTCCACCAATATTTAAGAGGTTCAACCGAGAGGGGGTTCAACCGAGAGGGGGTTCACCCTCAATAAAAAAGGGTTCATTTTTAAAATTTCAATATAACCATATGAATACGAAAATCCAGATAAAACAACATTAATATTTTTGAGACCTTTACATATGGATATTTTATTATTTCACTTGAATCATTAAGAGCCGGAGCTTTTGAAGGATTTTCCTTTATGTTCTGGTTTTATCTTGCAAAGACATTGAAAGTTAGAAATCGTGAGTCTCAATTATGACGGAAATGTTACTAAGAAATATTGTAGCAGAAGATGAAATAGAGCAGATTGCAATAAGAAAAGTGTGAAAAAAGCCAAGTTTAAGAAATTTTGGGACTGGAAAATACGAGTTCCACTTCACTTTTAAGAGATAATTAGTGAAATAACACATCTGAGAGGCAAATGGTATATAGAAAAGTTGTTTGTAATAGTGAAATATAAACACTGGTAATAGTAAAAAAATTGAAATAGAGTTATGGCAACTTGTAAACATAATCCATTTTAGATTACAAGTGTACTGTATGTTGATAAATTGTTAAATACAAAATAATAATAATAACAAATCAAAACCAAAGCAAGCTGGCAGACAAGACTTATACCCGTAGTTTAAAAAAAATTGAGGGCCCTTACTGGAGCTCTATGAACCCTCCAAATAATCCAGGCCACAGAACCATTCAGTGTTTCCAATAGGGAATCTGTTGCCTGGAGTAGTTTGGAGAATTCATAGAGCTCCAGTAAGGGCGTAAAACCACATATGAGGAAATAAATTAGTGTTCGCAAAAGAGCATACCATACAGTATATATATAATAAATAATATAACTTGTAGTATTCATTGGTTGAAAAAAATTACTCACCTCTTTGTGAAGGCCTCGTGTTTGATATGTTGTAGACATTTTGTTACAGGTATGTCCAACAGTTCACTCATTATATATCTTTTATATTATTATGCACTGGCTTCAAAATGTAACCTGCATACACATTATAAAGCGTTTCATGTAATTATTTGACAGCTTCCTTTTGTTTGTCAGCTGAGCAACTATCGGTATTAGTCAAGTGTTTGTCCATAATCACTCCCATTAATTTTTTATGTCTGATATTAATTTGCGATGGTTGTAAACAATAAACTCGTTCAAAACACACTATAAAACATTGCAATCTAAAAACCTCGAGTCAAAAGCAGATTATTACAAAACCTTCCATTTATTTGGTTAAGTACAGCTCCGGACTGATCAATGGTCCACACTTCTTCCATCCTTGCCTTGGTGTGGGCCTCAACGGATATGGTATCACTGACAGGTGGAGGGGGGAGGGGAGAAATGTGGGCGGAGTTATATAGGGGGGGCAGCGTTACCAATGTTGAGCCATCCAGAAATTTGAATCCCGAACCACTTGTGATCATGGATGTGAACCACTCACTTGAAGGTGGTAGGAGAGGAGGGGTTGGGTTGAGGAGAGGGGGGTAAAGCTTCACCAGTGATCGAGATGGAGAGAATTATTGGATCAAGTAGCTAAATGTTTTCTTCTGTAATTTAAATCCAACTCTGATGCTGTATTCCATGGGATATTCTTTATTATTTGAAATTAATCCAGATTTTACTTAATATAATTAACACGACACCAGTTTTTGATGACTAATATATCAAGCGATGCACCACCTACTCAGTGTTAAGTTACTGTTCAAGTAAATCCTTTATTTTTATCCTGTATCATTCATGACATTTTCTAAGAAACGTTTATTGTGTAACTGGTTACCAAAGGATAATAGTTATAGTGTAAGATGTTAATTACCCAATTACTACTCCATCTGTTCTTCCTCATCCCGTCCTCCCTTATTCAATTCACTGTTTCCTCTCCCTCCATCCCACCATTCCTTTACTCTCCATCTTACCACCACCACTACCATCATTCTGTGTGTTGCTGCATAATCTGTTAATGCGCAAACACGACCAGAATAGAAATAATAGTGATATCTGGTATGCAAATAGAATCCGTTATATAAGACGAATATATTTATTACCTTTATTTATTTATCTGAGGTCAACATCTAGGCCAGCCATTCAGATGCCCAGTGTTAGTGAACCAATCACAACATTTAGAGGATATTGTGTCACAACTATTGTTATTACTAATTAAAATAGGGAAAAATTGAAATCAGACATTTATTGGTTATTGTTTATATGACTTTGTCAGTTTAGGTGAAAGCTCCACAAGTTCTCGTCACGAAGCATTCAAACCCATAATCCAACTGGGTCTGTAGGCACCACACTGTAAATGATGAACACGTTGGTGTCATACAATTATAATAACTCTGTTAACTTAATACAACCTGAAGTTTATACTTCAACCTCACGTTTGCATTAAGCATGTGTAATGTTTGTTTTGTTTTCTTCTTATTATTATAAGCACCGATATATGTATTGCTTTAGACCCTTAGCCACGATGATATACAGTATATACACTATTTATATACACTTCTATGAAGATATTAAGGCTTGAAATACTGTAGATTACATATTTCATTTCATTACTCATCAATTTGTTGCTAGTATCGTGTTCAACCACCCTCCTTCTCAATGACAGCCTGCAGTTGCTCGGGCATTGAGGCACCATGCCTCCTCACTGTATAATATATATGGTTTTCCCCGAAAAATCTCCCACTGTGTTCTGGTGTGACGTAGCAAATCTGCTGTGGTTCTCTGTCGTTCTGGCTCCCACGTGTTAACGATAGAACCTCATACATTTTCTATAGGGTTCATATCGCAGTCTTAAATAGACAAATATATCACCTGCAAATAATCATGAGCAGTAAACCATTTTTGAACTTTCCTCGCCATATGGATAGGGCATCGGTCGTGTATAGGACAGATAAGGGTGAGTAGTTGAAAAGAAATTAAAAACATTTAGAATATGTGCTTCATTATATTGCATTTGATCGATCTATTAAACAAAGACACTGTCTGTTGTTCACCCCCGTAGAGAGATACTGATTATAATTATTATCCTTTGGATATTAAGCAACAAATAACGGAACCGAGACAATTAATTTTCTGTCTTCAGCTTTACCTGTATTCTTTTCACCCCTCATGCTGGTAGTCCCCCTCTTTATCACCTTTTCTCGCCGTAAAATAAACTTAATACCTATATCTTTCAAGTAACTGGCAACCTCACACAACCTCCTCTCCCCTGTCTTCTCTCTCTCTCTCTCTCTCTCTCTCTCTCTCTCTCTCTCTCTCTCTCTTGCCTTCTGAAATATTCTTTATCTTTTGTTTCTCATAATTTTAACCCTCTCATTCGTTCTTTCAAAGTTTAATGACATAGGCCTTTCTCCCTTATCACCCATAGTCCTTCAAATTTATGGAAGCAAAATGATATGATAATAATTATGTAGAATATATATATATATATATATATATATATATGACGGTGTGCAATCTTCCAACATGTTTTCCATTGTGACCTCAGCTGGTGTGACTGATGCCCCGAGGTGGCTGATACCTCTGTGTTCATGGCAGGAACCCTAACCGCTGCGTATAGTGTCACGTGACACAAGTTTATCTTCTAACTACTTTATTTTGTGTTTTCTTCGCTACAGTTAAAACTATATTGTTCACAGATTTGACAAATAATACTCATGTCAGTACGCCACCGTCTCAGTTGACGGAGAGGAACTATGTGATTCGGTACTTTCAGATTCATTCATTTCAACACAGACACAATATGGAACTGTTGGTCTGTCCTGAGTAACAATGTTTACTGTCATCCATATAAAAGACAACTGAACCACTGTCGTTTCTCGTTGATGTATAAATATATTATGTATTTATGGTGTAGTAGTCATTATGGTTTTATTCTTACCTCATCAATCCATGTCTGAGTTTCGGGAAGTGGGGGCAAGAGATGGGAAGTTAAGAGGATGCTGTCTGCTAAATTGGAGTTCTATGCATCCTCCAAACTTTGCCACGAAACTGATCCCTCATAAGAAACACCAAGGTCGTCTGCTTTCTGGCATAGTCTGGAGTATTCATGGAACTTCAATTTTACAAGAAGATATAGTGTTCCCTTAAATGTATAGCCTACTGTGGTTAGAAATTAGTTCCCTTAATAAAATTACCTTTCGTCACACCAAGATTTACTCTATGTGGATAGATTATCTTTACGAAATCATATTTATCTTGTAATATAGACGATAAGGATATCTCTACCCAGGATCAAGAGAATACCCATTTATCAATTCAACTCATAACCTACCGAAATGTTCTGGAACGTAATAACGCTGACGTGCATATGTATAAAATTATTGTCAATAAGCTGGGTCTATAATTATTACTATTCATTAGTACTATATTCAAGTAGAGAAAATTCATCTTTTCATCTCACTGGCTTGCGATAATTATCACCGTCGTCATCCCTGATATTTCCTTAAACTCTACGATATGACATCCAAGTCGACCGTGTTAAGACATAGCTGGTATTGTAATATGCATGAATATTGTAAGCTTATGTAATTTGAAACCCTGTGGGAGTAGCTTGTCCTATGTAGCCAACACCGTATGGAAAACATGTTGAAAGATTGCACACCGTCATATATAGTGTGGGCTGGTTACTCCATTGAAACAGTAGCATCCTTTGTTGTGCAATAAATGTTAATTTGTTTATATTGTTTTCATTATATTTGGTTATCAATAACAATCTGAGAACATAATTCTGTAGTTGAGCATAAAACATTGTTTTCAGTAGCATATAGAGAGATACATGAGAATTACGTTGACTACCATTACTGTCCTTGTGGTCCATATTGTGTCACATGTTCTGCACAGTAATGCTGGATGTAAGTAAAAGTAAGTTTATATATCTACATATATATTTTGATAACAAATGGCCATAATTCAGACTAGCAACATACTGGCAAATGGCAATACATGAAACCAATATTCCTTCTGATTTAAGAAGGCGAAATGCTGTGGGTGGGATTATGCAGGCAAGAATGCGTATCTGCCAACACCTTTGTTCTACATAACTATTATCATATCCTTTCGCTTACATAAATTTGAAGGACTATGGGTGATAAGGGAGAAAGGCCTATGTCATTAAACTTTGAAAGAACGAATGAGAGGGTTAAAAATATGAGAAAGAAAAGATAAAGAATATTACAGAAGGCAAGGAAGGATGAGAGAGAGAGAGAGAGAGAGAGAGAGAGAGAGAGAGAGAGAGAGAGAGAGAGAAGACAGGGGAGAGGAGGTTGTGCTCATGAGGTTGCCAGTTACTTGAAAGATATAGGTATTAAGTTTATTTTACGGCGAGAAAAGGTGATAAAGAGGGGGACTACCAGCATGAGGGGTGAAAAGAATACAGGTAAAGCTGAAGACAGAAAATTAATTGTCTCGGCTCCGTTATTTGTTGCTTAATATCCAAAGGATAATAATTATAATCAGTATCTCTCTACCGGGGTGAACAACATACAGTGTCTTTGTTTAATAGATCGATCAAATGCAATATAATGAAGCACATATTCTAAATGTTTTTAATTTCTTTTCAACTACTCACCCTTATCTGTCCTATACACGACCGATGCCCTATCCATATGGCGAGGAAAGTTCAAAAATGGTTTACTGCTCATGATTATTTGCAGGTGATAGATTTGTCTATTTAAGACTGCGATATGAACCCTATAGAAAATGTATGAGGTTCTATCGTTAACACGTGGGAGCCAGAACGACAGAGAACCACAGCAGATTTGCTACGTCACACCAGAACACAGTGGGAGATTTTTCGGGGAAAACCATATATATTATACAGTGAGGAGGCATGGTGCCTCAATGCCCGAGCAACTGCAGGCTGTCATTGAGAAGGAGGGTGGTTGAACACGATACTAGCAACAAATTGATGAGTAATGAAATGAAATATGTAATCTACAGTATTTCAAGCCTTAATATATTCATAGAAGTGTATATAAATAGTGTATATACTGTATATCATCGTGGCTAAGGGTCTAAAGCAATACATATATCGGTGCTTATAATAATAAGAAGAAAACAAAACAAACATTACACATGCTTAATGCAAACGTGAGGTTGAAGTATAAACTTCAGGTTGTATTAAGTTAACAGAGTTATTATAATTGTATGACACCAACGTGTTCATCATTTACAGTGTGGTGCCTACAGACCCAGTTGGATTATGGGTTTGAATGCTTCGTGACGAGAACTTGTGGAGCTTTCACCTAAACTGACAAAGTCATATAAACAATAACCAATAAATGTCTGATTTCAATTTTTCCCTATTTTAATTAGTAATAACAATAGTTGTGACACAATATCCTCTAAATGTTGTGATTGGTTCACTAACACTGGGCATCTGAATGGCTGGCCTAGATGTTGACCTCAGATAAATAAATAAAGGTAATAAATATATTCGTCTTATATAACGGATTCTATTTGCATACCAGATATCACTATTATTTCTATTCTGGTCGTGTTTGCGCATTAACAGATTATGCAGCAACACACAGAATGATGGTAGTGGTGGTGGTAAGATGGAGAGTAAAGGAATGGTGGGATGGAGGGAGAGGAAACAGTGAATTGAATAAGGGAGGACGGGATGAGGAAGAACAGATGGAGTAGTAATTGGGTAATTAACATCTTACACTATAACTATTATCCTTTGGTAACCAGTTACACAATAAACGTTTCTTAGAAAATGTCATGAATGATACAGGATAAAAATAAAGGATTTACTTGAACAGTAACTTAACACTGAGTAGGTGGTGCATCGCTTGATATATTAGTCATCAAAAACTGGTGTCGTGTTAATTATATTAGGTAAAATCTGGATTAATTTCAAATAATAAAGAATATCCCATGGAATGCAGCATCAGAGTTGGATTTAGATTACAGAAGAAAACATTTAGCTACTTGATCCAATAATTCTCTCCATCTCGATCACTGGTGAAGCTTTACCCCCTCTCCCCAACCCAACCCCTCCTCTCCTACCACCTTCAAGTGAGTGGTTCACATCCATGATCACAAGTGGTTCGGGATTCAAATTTCTGGATGGCTCAACATTGGTAACGCTGCCCCCCCTATATAACTCCGCCCACATTTCTCCCCTCCCCCCTCCACCTGTCAGTGATACCATATCTGTTTAGGCCCACACCAAGGCAAGGATGGAAGAAGTGTGGACCATTGATCAGTCCGGAGCTGTACCATCTTCTAATTTACTTTAATCAGCAATTCATTATTCAAAACAATGACGTGATGATCATAATTATAAGAACGTGAAAATATTAGACAATTTCGTTTTTAGTTAGTGTTGAAAATTATGTCCACGACTTTACCTTTGCACTGTCGCCATTAATTATATTATTATTGTAGTCTTCCCTCTACAAAAATTAATCCACTTCTTTCTAAAAATCTCGTTCTTGGGAAACGAGTGAAAAATGATACTATGTGCTTATCACTCGCTTTCTCCCTGCACGAGAATCAATTGAACACTGCACACTTGCCAGGCATGTCTTCCCACTTCAATGTTGGTAATGCACAATATTATAAAGTAGTGTTATGTGTAATAAAGTCAGTTATTTTGGGGTTACAACAGCACGAGTCTGCACGACCTTCCCTCAGCCAAGAGAGGAATAATACTGACTGTCTGTGGCCACTTCACTGCTATATTGGGTGGGTCCGTGTTCGACTTCGTGGGTGAATGAGGCCTGTGGTTCGAACAAATAGCACCACAGCCACGTTCGAACCACAGTCATGCCAAGTCACATTTTTTCTTGACTGAGTGAATGAACTCTCGTATACCATAGTGAATGCTCACCCTATTGAAGCTCAAACACAGCCTGACTATTATGGTATTGACGCCCTGCCAACATTACTGTGAACCAATTGAGGTCTGTTCTAGTACAGTCATGGTCTAATGTACTGCAACACCTTCCAATGAGATGGCTTCGAAAAATGATCCGAAACTATAGCTGTTGGTGTGTGCAATTTTGGTTCATAAAATTAACTCGAATAGCTCGCTTTTATTCACCAGGTTGCAGTACATTAGACCATCACTTTACTGGCCTTGCTGTGAACTATGTAAACCTGGGCCCGTATTCACAAAAGCAAAGTTCACTCTTAACTTAAAATTTTGTTCGTAAGCATTCATTCATGGCGAGGACTGGTACCCGACAACACTGCTTCGAAATCATACCAACACCTCATACAAATAGAATAACAAAACCATTCACTGCTTCGAAATGAACTTGAAACACTATGGTGAGGTCAGAAATGCAAACACACGAACCAGTCCAAACTCTAAGATGTTTTGTGAATACCGACCCAGATGTATGAAACTGAAGCACGAAGTAATGTGGATCCCTGAGTGGTGTGAACTCTACTAATAAGTGCTTCAGGTTCACACGTCACGAGTTCACGACCCACAGTGAGCTTTAAAAAGGCCTCACATCCGTAGTTTTAAAAAAATTGAGGGCCCTTACTGGAGCTCTATGAACCCTCCAAACTACTCCAGGCAACAGATTCCCTATTCGAAACACTGAAGCGTTTTGTGGCCTGGATTATTTGGAGGGTTCATAGAGCTCCAGTAAGGGCCCTCAAATTCTTTAAAACTACGGGCCTCAACACCTTATACGGTTCCTATGACTATACAATGGAAGGTAGATGACCAACTGGATTTTTTCATTCGTGCAAACATTAATATTTTCATCTATCAGATTTCTTATTAGTGAAATTATTAATGGAGTGTTGAAGCAAAATAATAGGCTATATAATTATACAGTATCTGATACCACCTCAAATGACCATGGAATTTTAAAGATAAAGGATAATCATAGAGGAATATTATATATAAAAAACTGAGCTATATTAGGTACAAAGATGTATATACAATCACAGAGATTACAGTTCCATAATATATACAACCAACATAGGTGAAAGTTGCCAAAAGTGACAACACAACATAACACCACACCTCGTTACACTTAATATTAATGACTTAGATTGTTGTGGATAGTGTGTTCACTGTAAAGCAGGTACAGTTGGCTCCACTCCCGCGTTTCTCCCCTGTCGTTGCCACTGTTGGGCCAGTCAGAAATTCGAATCCCTATTCACAAGTTAAAATATTCGAAACATTCATATCTTTCACTCTAAGGATATGAATGTTTCGAATTTTTAACTTGTTGATCAGGGGTTCGAATTTTTGACTGGCCTAACATTGGTAACGACAGGGGAGAAACGCGGGAGTGGAGCCAACTGTACAGTAGGCGGCCCTCGATAATAATTATATATAACATGATTACATTTTAGCACTATCCTTTTTTAAGGGGGAAGTTTTGTGTTGGTAAATCAGGAGTGGCTGAATCCTCCATACTATTCCAAGCAACAGAACACCATTATTTTTGCTCTTCTGGTCCTGTTTCCTGGCATACTTTGGAGGAATCAAGGCACTCCAATGTACCAAAAAAGAATTACCATCTTAACACAGGGTCACTCAGTAAATCACTTACTGTAGTTTGTATACATGGCAATGAGAAACAAACCAAAGTCTGGGAAAACAATTGGTCTT
Organism: Petrolisthes manimaculis; assembly: GCA_034508575.1. Taxonomy (NCBI): domain Eukaryota; kingdom Metazoa; phylum Arthropoda; class Malacostraca; order Decapoda; family Porcellanidae; genus Petrolisthes; species Petrolisthes manimaculis. The sequence goes on along the minus strand of JAWZYT010001456.1, from coordinate 12,423 downwards.
TTTCAATGAGGGAGGGACTATATGTAAATATTAGAATATGTAGATATGAGAATGAAATCAGAAACAATACTACAACATAAAACGTACAGGTATTATCATAAGGCACTTACAATAATAATAATAATAATAATAATAATAATAATAATAATAATAATAATAATAATAATAATAATAATAATAATAATAATAATAATAATAATAATAATAATAATAATAATAATAATAATAATAATAATAATAATAATAATAATAATAATAATAATAATAATAATAATAATAATAATAATAATAATAATAATAATAATAATAATAATAATTATAATAATAATAATAATAATAATAATAATAATAATAATAATAATAATAATAATAATAATAATAATAATAATGCCATATTTCAGGTATGTACAGTTCACGATAATGCATATTTATTTAAAAAGAAATCTCTATCATTATCTATACAATATAAAAAATGGCACAACAACATCACAATTATTTACAACTGCATTCGAAAAAAAAAAAAGTATTATTTATAATCTGTTCAACCCTATCTATTTAAATTAAGGGGGACGTTTCGTGTTGGTAAATCTGGAGCAACTGAATCCTCCAAACTATTTCAAGCAACAGAACACCATTATAGTTGTTAATCTGGTCCTGTTTTCTGGCATACTTTGGAGGAATCAAGGCACTCCAATGTATGTACAGTCGTGGTCATATATAATCATTCATATAGGGGTATATAACTCACGTAAGAGTTTGACAGCTTCCCTCTGTTCCTTAGATGATAAACTTTCCAATAAATAGGTTAACTACCATCTTTTAATTTAATACAAGCAGCTACACACTACTTAAATCAATAACATTATACGTGAATATGAAAATAATAAACAGCAAATTGTTAAAGTTATCCATATGTGGATGATTATTTTTGACCACGACTGTATGTATGTACCCCAAAAAATAATAAATGACCACCTTAATTATAGGGATGGTATATTTTTGATTCCTCCAAAGTATGTCAGGAAACAACACACCCAGATGAAAATAAAATATATATGGTATCCTGTTGTTGCCTGGAATAGTTTGGAGGAATCATTTGCTCCAGATTTACCACCCAAAACAATGTGCTATACAACCCCTTTCAGTAATATGATATATACAATTGCTTAGTGTAATCAAGGCATACCAACACTAAGTTATATATGTATAGTTCAAATTATATACAGTACAGTTGCCAATAAAAAAAAGTATTGCAACAAACCTATGATAGAACTTTAAAAAATAAAACTGTATAGGAAATTTAGTCAGTGAAGAAAATAAATGAATACTGTATAATTATAGTTTTTTTTTTTACCATAGTAATATCCACAACTATAATATGTAGTCTGTTGCCTTCGAAGACACAGATCTCATTATCACCCTGACTCCCATTTGGGGGTCTGAGCATCTGCGAGGCTTTGGTCAACCAGACTCGGGGCTGCTTGGCCAGATAGTCTGGGGAACTACAACAACAACAACAACTATTTGTAGGGACTATAAACATGTATAACAGAAGGAAATATACATATCCTTCTGTAATACATACTTATATATAATCCCTACAAACAACTATGGACATTAATATATTAAAAATGTTGTATCAATAGTTGTCGCAATACTTTTTTTGGCAACTGTACAATCATGATATTAGACTAACATTATTATCAAAGTAAAATATAATTATTCATGTGGACAAAAGTTCAATTTCCTATAATTATAAAACGTCTTTTGAAGTTAGGACCAATCGTTATCTCCAGAAAAAAGTTTGGTAAATATTGTATAATTTACATTTCTTTTCTTTCATTAGACAAACAGAATAAAAACATAAAAATTCACTGGTGGAACCTTACCAAACTATTTCAAGGGGGAGAAGTTGAGATTGAAAGAAGTGAATTATTCCTTGGAGGCAAGTTTTAATATATTTTAATATAGAAAAAAAAAAAAAAATGGTTTGTTTGCGGATGACACTGTGCTGATGGCTGAGAGTGAAAGGGAGTTACAGAGAGTGGTGGACGAATTTCAGTCTGTATGTAAACGAAGGAAACTGAAGGTGAATGTGGGTAAAAGTAAAGTGATGGTGTTAGAGAAAGCAGAAACTGAAGTGATTGACTTTGCTACATTTTACAGAGTAGAAGTAAAGTCATGGTCTAATGTACTGCAACACCTTCCAATGAGATGGCTTCGAAAAATGATCCGAAACTATAGCTGTTGGTGTGTGCAATTTTGGTTCATAAAATTAACTCAAATAGCTCGCTTTTATTCACCAGGTTGCAGTACATTAGACCATCACTTTACCAACTGGGACGAAGTGTGAGAAAACTCTGAGGGGGGGGGGTGAGAGGATGGAGGAAGTGAAGGAATTTAATTAAGTACCTGGGTACAGCTCTGTGTAAACATGGAAGGAGAAATTAGGGAGAGAGCAGTAAAGGGTAGACAGGTCACATAGTGTAAACAAGAGTTACTATCATTGGAAACTATAGACATTCAAAACTGTATTAGTATAATTATTTAGTCACGTAGTCTTTTGTCTCCTAAATATAAACAAGAGTCACTGTCATAGGATATTATAAAACATTCAGTTAAGAACATTATTGGTATATCTTGAGGCACCATAATTATTTAGTCACATAATAGTGTTTTGTCTCCTTCATCACATATAGACAAAGATATCGTTATAGATTTGCAATACAGTAGATTATAAAATATGCATAACCTCTAAGAGTATGAATAATATTGCATTACTATAATCTGGAGACTTTTTTTTTTCTTTTAACAAATGGAGAGGCATGTAAGTTTATTTAATTAGGATGGTAATTTGTCTTTGTTACATTGGAGTGCCTTGATTCCTCCAAAATATGCCAGGAAACAGGACCAGAAGAGCAAAAATATAATGGTGTTCTGTTGCTTGAAATAGTTTGGAGGATTCAGTTGCTCCAGAATTACCAACACAAAACTTCCCCCTTCCACATACCTAAACACACTTGTAGATAAACACACGTCTTGCATTTCTTGTTCACTAACTTCTTATCAATGGAAGTCAAGTTTTCAATTATTTGAAAAACTATTCACTCACAGGTTTTTCTTATACTGTACTTCTTATACTTCACTTTTGCAAAGGTATATTGTAAAGTGATGGTCTAATGTACTGCAACCTGGTGAATAAAAGCGAGCTATTTGAGTTAATTTTATGAACCAAAATTGCACACACCAACAGCTATAGTTTCGGATCATTTTTCGAAGTCATCTCATTGGAAGGTGTTGCAGTACATTAGACCATCACTTTACTTTAACTCGGGTAAATGTATTGTACAGTCACGAGCACCTATAAGTATACAGGTTTGGTTGATGCTTCGAACAGTTCAATTTCACGTACGAAGAAATTTCAATGGAGGTCTTATTGTGCATGTATTTACTGTGTCCATGCAGGTATTCGAAGCAACACACCTGTAAACTTATTAATGCTCGTGACTGTACCAGGACATCTCCCCTAATAAATATAGCACATTTCCAAGTAACAGTTCTTGGCAACACCCTGCGAGAATTTATTATAAGAAATTAAACAACTCTCGCTATGGGGTCTCATTTTTAACCACCTCCACACAATTGGTTTCATAATGATATATAAATTCTAAGGTCATCACTTGACATCATTTCAGTTTCTCTTTGGCTAAACGTTAAGGAGATGAGGACGAGGTGGAGGTACGATGGTATACAAGTTAGCCAAGGAACGAACAGGACGACTAGGGGATGGAAACACAGGCGGTGGTAACTGGTGAGATGTGTTGGTGGTGGTGGTGGTGGTGGTGGTGTTGGTGGTTGTGGTCATCTTCCTTACGGTGTTATTAAAGTGTAATTCAGGTTTGGTGCTGATCCAAGGGTCCATGTTACACTTACTACTGGGACATGGACTGGTGGTGTTGGTGTTGTTCTTTGTACATAGCCACACCAACCCTGTCATCAACACCACAGCCACAACACAACCTACACCTATACCTGCTGCCAATGCCACTGAAATAGAGGACTCTATTTTCCTGACCAGTGGTGGCTCCAGTGGCAGGGGAGGCAACAGCTGATTTTGGTGAGCGTTGGCCTGAGCCACTAAAGTGATGTTATGTGTGTCCAAGGTGAGGTGACCAGAGCGGAATGGACGTCCCATAGGTCCCGTTACTGCCTCAACATGTACCTGATATACAGTATTGGGCCACAATGTGAGGTCCACCTCGGCTAGGTCAGTATACAAGTGACCCTTCAATCCACCTCCATCCACCTCCCATGTCACGAGGTAGTCTGTACCTCGTAGCCTCACTGGTGGCCACCAAACTCTCACTCCAACCAACCCTGAAGCCTCCACCTCTGCCTCGTGACTTAGAGTCCAAGTACCATCACTCTCTAAATCAATGTCATTGGTTTGTATGGGATCAAAGGTGACTTGGGGTCTGGGTAGGGTGATCCCTGACTTATGATGAGGTGGAGGGTCATAGGGTGTGATAATGACAGACAACACACCAGACTCAGCTACAGCAACTAACTTCAAATCATCCCCAGGAGCCAAGGCGGCCAGTGAAGCTGAGGTTGCCGAGGTTTGTAAGAGTGAACGCCAGGAGTGTGTACCAGTACGTCCAAACACGGCATATACCACATGTTCACGTGGAGCAGCGCGGCCCCATGCCAATGTCCAGTGAGCCGCAACACCACTGAACACAAGAGTGAGTCGTGAGTTGTGTTGGCTGAGGGGAACCGTTGTCTGAGGATGAGACGAGAAGAACTCACACGCAGTACTGCATCCAGAACTCTGATGAAGAAACCAACACACTTTATCAACAAATATTACACGTAATACCAAATGGCATGCAATTGTTATTCTATTTCGATAACATCTTTGTT
>JAWZYT010001456.1:0-5000 GCA_034508575.1 Petrolisthes manimaculis | reverse complement strand
TCCCCTTCACCTTCCTTCCTCCCCTTCACCTTCCTTCCTCCCTTCCTTCCTTCCTCCCTCTTCACCTTCTCTCTTCATTGTAATAGTTTGGAGGAATCAGTTGCTCCAGAATAACCAAACACACACAATATAAATGATTAACGTCCCCTCTTAACTTATTATTAATTAACCACGTATGTATTCACTTTATCTATAAATTATTCACCTGTTTAGTTAAGGGGGAGTATACTTTTGATAGATTGGAGTGCCTTGATTCCTCCAAAGTATGCCAGGAAACAGACCCAGATGAAGAAACATAATGGTATCCTGTTGCCTGGAATAGTTTAAAGGAATCATAATCTCCAAAAATGTCAGCAGAACTATACCCTCTCCTTAAAGGCTATAATTTCCTCACATTGACTTTAAAAGGAAAACATGCAAATTCGCCTCGGCTTTTGGAAGTTTTGAACCGCCAGTCTTTTGTTCCGAACCCAAAACAAACAATAAACAATAAACAATAAACAATAAACAATAAACCAACAAACAATAAACACCGTGATCCCATCGTTGCCAACACACTCTGGCCATCGTTGCCAATTAACCCTCTCTGGCCATCGTTGCCAATTAACCCTCTCTGGCCATCGTTGCCAATTAACCCTCTCTGGCCATCGTTGCCAATTAACCCTCTCTGGCCATCGTTGCCAATTAGCCCTCTCTGGCCATCGTTGCCAATTAACCCTCTCTGGTCATCGTTGCCAATTTAACCTCTCTGGCCATCGTTGCCAATTAACCCTCTCTGGCCATCGTTGCCAATTAACCCTCTCTGGCCATCGTTGCCAATTAACCCTCTCTGGTCAAACTGAATATAATAATTATTAATATGATAATAATTATAAGCATCATATAATATGTTTATGGATGGATGCGTGTTTTTGACGAACCTAAATTTATATTATTTTGTATTAATATTACAAACTGATCGTAATTGAATATCGGGAGCTCTTTAAATATTAATATATATATACATATATATATAAATTTTTAAAGTGATCCCAATATTCAATTAAGATGAGTTTGTAATATTAATTCAAAATAATATTAATATATATATATATACATATATATTAATTTTTAAAGAGATCCCAATATTCAATTAAGATCAGTTTGTAATATTAATTCAATATAATATTAATATATATATACATATATATATACATATAAATTTTTAAAGAGATCCCCCGATATTCAATTAAGATCAGTTTGTAATATTAATTCAATATAATGTGAATTTAGGTTCGTTTTCGACCGATGAGAACAATGGATGGTTGTTGTTGGTCCCAGACAATAATAAAGCCGAGGTTGAATAAAGCCAAGATTGAATAAAGCCGAGGTTGAATAAAGCCGAGGTTGAATAAAGCCGAGGTTGAATAAAGCCGAGGTTGAATAAAGCCGAGGTTGAATAAAGCCGAGGTTGAATAAAACCGAGGTTGAATAAAGCCGAGGTTGAATAAAGCCGAGGTTGAATAAAGCCAAGATTGAATAAAGCCGAGGTTGAATAAAGCCGAGGTTGAATAAAGCCGAGGTTGAATAAAGCCGAGGTTGAATAAAGCCGAGGTTGAATAAAGCCGAGGTTGAATAAAGCCGAGATTGAATAAAGCCGAGGTTGAATAAAGCCGAGGTTGAATAAAGCCGAGGTTGAATAAAGCCGAGGTTGAATAAAGCCGAGGTTGAATAAAGCCGAGGTTGAATAAAGCCGAGGTTGAATAAAGCCGAGGTTGAATAAAGCCGAGGTTGAATAAAGCCTAACAACACCAACACACTATCGTAAATTTTCAACAACAGCTGACCAGGAGTAAACAAATACACATCGTAGGTAACTCTGGTATTCCCACCACTACTACTACTACATCACTACCACTACACTCTCCCTTCATTTATACATACACACACACACACACACACACACACACACACAGACACACACACACACAAGGGTAATATTATAATAGTGTGCCCGATCGAAACAGGACAATTGAGCTTTGTAAATTGATCATATTCTGTGGTTATAAAGTACCACCAACATGTAACCCTCCCACCCACCCTGCCTTGCCTTCAAAGAGAATAATGTGTGTACGGTATTTATTCACGAGGCATCTAGGAAAATGAACATTAATCTATCCCTATTGTTTGGTTGGATGGTATATTGATTAACAAGATTATTATTAAAGGTAAAAAAAAATAGAAGAATGCGAGGCCAGAAAAAAAACATACTTGTACAGTCTGCAGTTAAAGTTGTATATATATAATATTATACAGTATTTCGCCTCACTCACTCAACGCTTCTTGAAGGATATAAACGTAAAGGCTAATCAAAACACAATTTCATTTACCACCAACACAGAATTTATTACAATATCCAGGCAGAGCAAATGAATGAACTTTTCTGGTTATTTAGTGTACGTGTCTGTTGTTGTTGTTGTTGATATTCTCCCGGGGCAGAATGGCCTCCTGCCCCACAGACCCCTGGTACACTCTGGTCCCAGTGAAAACACAAATTAAATTCAGGAGGGTCTGCATGTCACCTATATACCTGGGCTACTGAAGCACATCCCAAGGAAATGGGACCACAGCTGTCTGGACCAAGAAGTCTGGGGGCCTCCGACTGTGGTGTGAGCCCAAGTTTACACTGCTGCATGCAAGGGAATAATGCACCCCCGTGTGTTGGCGATCTACACAGTACAGTAGTGAAAAAAGAGCCTCCGGTTGTCGTACACCTCACGTGGATTTTTTATCGACTTGGGCAGATCTCGTCAAATCCACTAGAAAGTTGAGAAATCCTACAACAATCATTATTCTAGCCCTGTGGAGGATAACTAATATTCACAGAGAAGAAAGTCAGCCCCACCTGGCCACTAGTACGTGTCTGTGAGGCTAACGATTTATATACAGTAATTCCATACTGTACTTCTTAAGGACCCTGTGATCGTGTATGAAACTTGGTGGCTTCTGATTCCTCCTGACTATACCATGAAACAGGCTCCTTCAGTATGGATAGTGTTTCGTGGCAATGTTTGAAGGACTCGCTAACCTCCTATTTTCTGACTACGACACAGGGTCCCTTAATTTGTCAGTTGTGGCGACAGGTATTTTATCACCCACTTTACCACAAGGGAGAAGGAGACATGCAGAGAGGAGGGACAACAAGTGCAAGGCAAAATAAACTAAGGCAAGAATGGACAACCGGAGAGAGGAAACTGATCGCATGGCACTCGTCTTACACGGAGCCCTAAACCTTAAAGTACACAGTCCTGTATATAAATTCCAATACTCATATTTTAGTAACTAAATCAACTACTGGCTAATGTTTTTACTTTCTCATAAATAAGTTATGATGTTTATTATTTGACGAGTGAGTAGCTGATTGCAGTACATTAGAAGATGCTGCATAACCCACTTTCTGTAATAAATTCTCATCAAATTAACATAGGGAAGCTGTCAAAACTTCTTTACATGATTCACGTCAATGTACCGTAGATAATAATATAGGCCTACACATATATATTCTAATAATAATAATGATAATAATAATAATAATTCTGTGTGTGTATTCTAATATACAATGTTATTATATTATAATAACATAACAGAAAACTCACCAAGTCTTGCTTCATGTTATAGAACAACAATTAAAATAATAATAATAATATAAACACTACCATCATTCTTATTATTATTATCATTATCATTATTATCTATATTATTACTATTATTATTATTATTATTATTATTATTATTATAACTTTTTTTTTTTTTTACTGTGTGAGGTAATAAAGGAACTCTGTACTATGAGCTGTGGTAGGTAGGGTGACAGAGTGAAGTGAAACAGGAACAGTTGGCTCCACTCCCGCGTTTCTCCCCCTGTCGTTGCCAATGTTGGGCCAGTCAGAAATTCGAATCCCGATCCACAAGTTAATTAAAATATTCGAAACATTCATATCTTTCACTCTAAGGATATGAATGTTTCGAATTTTATAACTTATGGATCGGGATTCGAATTTCTGACTGGCCCAACATTGGCAACGACAGGGGAGCAACGCGGGAGTGGAGCCAACTGTACACTCACAATCCAAAATATGTATCCAGGTCTTGTTGTTGAAGTTTCGAATCATTTGAACACACTAGTGAACCAATGACAACACTTAGGCCCGTAGTTTAAACAAATTTGAGGGCCCTTACTGGAGCTTTATGAATTCTCCAAACTACTCCAGGCAACAGATTCCCTATTCGAAACACTGAAGGGTTCTGTGGCCTGGATTATTTGGAGGGTTCATAGAGCTCCAGTAAGGGCCCTCAATTTTGTTTAAACTCGCTTAATTAAGGTGGTAATTCTTTGTTGGAACATTGGAGTGCCTTGATTCCTCCATAGTATGCCAGGAAACAGAACCAGAAGAGCAAAAATAATGGTGTTCCGTTGCTTGGAATAGTTTGGAGGATTCAGTTGCTCCAGATTTACCAACACACCTGAGAGTTCGACAGCTTCACAATGTTGTTTTTTGTTTTAGGTTATAGGCTTTTCATTAAATAGGTTAAGTACGGTACCATCTTTTAATTTACTACAAGCAGCTACACACTACTTAAAACAATAACACACACACACACACACACACACACGTTAACTACCATCTTTTAATTTACTACAAGCAGCTACACACTACTTAAAACAATAACACACACACACACGCACACACACACGTTAACTACCATCTTTCAATTTACTACAAGCAGCTACACACTACTTAAAACAATAACACACACACACACACACACACACACACACACATACACGTTAACTATCATCTTTTAATTAACTACAAGCAGCTACACACTACTTAAAACAATAACACACACACACACACATACACACTCGTTAACTACCATCTTTTAATTTACTACAAGCAGCTACACACTACTTAAAACAATAACACACACACACACACGTTAACTACCATCTTTTAATTTAC
>JAWZYT010001455.1:0-50388 GCA_034508575.1 Petrolisthes manimaculis | reverse complement strand
AAAAGCAAAAACAACAATACTGATAAAAATAACAATAACAACAATAATAACAAGGAAAAACATTGCACAGTTCTTCACTAGAGAGCAAAAACAATAGACAAGAGCCGTGAAATATATATGTATACCTCGTTGTGGGGTTAAGAGAACTACTTTTTACTTTGGACTGGTGAGAAAAAGCGGTGGGTCGGTCGGTGGGTCATGGAACAATGCAAGGAGTGTAGTGACAGACAGACTTTGGAAATATACTGTGTTATAATTTATATATCAGTGTCTTCGGGAAACATCAGAGGAAAGAATGGAGAAGTAAGTGGAGAGGGAGAATGTGTGTGTGTGTGTGTGTGTGTGTGTGTGTGTGTGTGTGTGTGAGAGAGAGAGAGAGAGAGAGAGAGAGAGAGAGAGAGAGAGAGAGAGAGAGAGAGAGAGAGAGAGAGAGAGAGAGAGAGAGAGAGAGAGAGAGAGAGAGAGAGAGGAGAGAGAGAGAGAGAGAGAGAGAGAGAGAGAGAGAGAGGAGAGAGAGAGAGAGAGAGACACACACACACGTACCGTACTCTCAACTAAACTTACTGACTAACTCTTCCTTCACTGTGAATTAAAGATACAGGAGTATAGATTATATTCTGTACAAACTCAAGCTCAAATGTGAAATAAACTCCACAGTGGCTGATGGACGGAAAGTTGGTTTGGTGCCCGATATATGAGTGAAACATTTGACACCCCAGAACGAAGGTCACTGAAAAAATATTAAGTGTCCGTAGGAGTAATAAATATTTTCGGTAAGCTTAGGACGCCATGTACAGTTTAGGTTGAAGCTTTGACCAGTCCAATTATTCACCAATGAAGTAATTCCAATGGAGATCTTATTGTGTGTTTATTTACTGTCTCTGGGTATTCGAAGCAAGCACACCTGTATACTCATTAGTGCACGTGACTGTACATCGATCTATAGTGACACACAGAAGACAGTAAACTATTTGTACATCGATCTATAATGACACACAGAAGACAGTAAACTATTTGTACATCGATCTATAATGACACACAGAAGACAGTAAACTATTTGTACATCGATCTATAGTGACACACAGAAGACAGTAAACTATTTGTACAATTTTCGTGAGACATATTCTAACTTAATCTCTGTCGATGAATCCTGACAAAATGGGTTTGTTTATTCCCAGGGGGGGGGGGGGAAGGGGGGAGGGGGGAATCATGAACTGTGCCCATCATTTTGTACAGAACCATCAGACCCTCTCATTGCTCCATAGTTGTTTTCTGATTGTGTGTACAGTCAGGTTCAGTAATTCGTACACGGAGCATTGGTTACAAGTGCATGGTCTTTATTCTGTACTTACTGTATTCATTGTTCTGCTGACTGGTTCAAGTATTAACCAAATGACATTACTACAAAAAAATCTGGTGTTGGGAAATTAATGCATGTACTAATTTTTTTTTAAGTTGCTACGAAGCCTTAATTAATGTCACAGGGGTGTATACGATATTCCTGAAGCCGACTGTACACCTATACTTTCCCTTCTGTGATATGTAGAGCGTGCTTGTCACAATCAGGTGCCGCCCAATCTGTTTCACTATTATTTTTCTTACAAACTTAATCGAACGAGTCAAGAGTGAACTGTGTGTGTAGCAACGTTTGACCTAACTTATAAATGTGATAGTCTACTTTCAGTTCATTAGAGCATCTTGATTCATCCAAACTAAGACAGGGAAACAGGACCAGATTAACAAAATAATAATGGTGGCCTGTTGTCCGGAATAGTTTGGAGGAATCAGTTGCTCCAGATTTACCAAGCAACACTAAACTTGCCCCTTTAAGTGCATGTGATGGTGATATTGCTATGACGTGGCCAATGATCTGAGTGACAGCCCATTGAGGGTGTCTGAGTGTCTTAACTGGTGATTGTGTCGAGTGAAATGTGGTGGTGCTTGTTGTTGTTGTTGTTGTTGTGGTGGTGCTTGTTGTTGTTGTTGTTGTGGTGGTGCTTGTTGTTGTTGTTGTTGTGGTGGTGGTGCTTGTTGTTGTTGTTGTGATGCTTGTTGTTGTTGTTGTTGTTGTGGTGCTTGTTGTTGTTGTTGTTGTTGTGGTGCTTGTTGTGGTTGTTGTTGTTGTGGTGGTGGTGGTGGTGGGAAAACAAAACAAATAGCAACATTTAACACTTAATTCAGGGAGGAAATAGTTACCATAAACACGAAAAAATAATATGAATTGAAAAAAAATATGATTCAGGGAGGAAACAGTAACTAAAAACACGAAAACAAAAACTGAATTGAAAAAGATATGATTCAGTGGGAACAGTTACCACACGAACAAACGAAAAATGTACAGTTAATGGATGGGAAGATGAGGACGATTGATATAGAGATGGCGCCACTGAGATCTATATACTGTCCAGTGGGCAACATAAGTTCGCTTCATTTCCACCTACGTATGTATGAGCTATATTGATGTTGTTATACAATTTTAATGCAGAGATGACAGATATAGTTCTCATATGGTAAATTACGTATGTTGTTGGAATAAAAAACTGGTTCAGAATGCAACTATCTGGTCATATTAGCATTATTAAGTACGAGTGATGGACGCGAATTTATGCTGCCGACTGTACATGTAACGTGTTGTTGTTGTTATGTGGTGGATAAAAATGTTTGTCTTTTGTGGTAGACATAATAGGAGTTAAATTCCTCTTGTATCTTATGTCGTTTAGTCGTTCGAAGCACAGGTGGTTCAGCTTCAGTCTCTCTCTCTCTCTCTCTCTCTCTCTCTCTCTCTCTCTCTCTCTCTCTCTCTCTCTCTCTCTCTCTCTCTCTCTCTCTCTCTCCGTCTCTCTCTCCTCTAGTCTCTCGGTAGGCAAGAGCAAGTCATTTCCACCACATGCTGGAAACAATGGAAGGGAGAGAGAGAGAGAGAGAGAGAGAGAGAGAGAGAGAGAGAGAGAGAGAGAGAGAGAGACGAGAGAGAGAGAGAGGAGAAAGAGAGAGAGATGGGAAAACGGTGGGGGTTGTGTGAAATACATATATATATATATATACATGAACACACACACACAAAATCACGTACACACATACACACACACACACGAGTTACATGAAAACACACACACAAAAAAAAATCACGTACACACACACACACGAGTTATGAACACAGTAGTATGGCCCCATAATTATAAACTACTTTCACCCTCGGATTTAACAGTGTAAGTAAATTTGATGCCTAACAAAAGCTTCGATAACCATAATTAACCTTGATCAACTTAAGACATGATGATGATGGTGGTGGTGGTGGTAGAGGTAGTGGTGGTGGTGGTGGTAGTGGTGGTGGTGGTGGTAGTGGTGGTGGTAGTGGTGGTGGTAGTGGTGGTGGTAGTGGTGGTAGTAGTGGTGGTGGTGGTAGTGGTGTTGGTAGTGGTGTTGGTGGTGGTAGTGGTGGTGGTGGTGGTGGTGGTGGTGGTAGTGGTGGTGGTAGTGGTAGTGGTGGTGGTAGTGGTAGTGGTGGTGATGATAGTGAGTTGCATAACGGGAATTACGAGGCCAGAAAGAACCATGGATGTAATAAAGTTCAGAACGAGGGTATAAGATGATGTCCATGTTATATAGAAAGTGGATAGAGGCTTTTAATGATGCCTCCAAGTTGTGGCCCATAACAAAACTTACTATCCACGTCAAGATAATTATAGTTTGCATCCTGGCACATACATAGTGGAGGATTAATTTAGTGGTATATAAAGATAGTGACGTGTATAAGTAAGGTGTGGGTCATCTATTATAGTCTGTTCAAAACTTGTGTTCCGCTGGCCTCTTATGCTTAGATAGATAGAAATAGATAGATAGATAGATAGACAGAGAAGAGATAGATAGAAATAGAGACAGATAGAGATAGATAGAAAGATATAGATAGAAATAGATATAGATAGAAATAGAGACAGATAGATAGAGGAAAATGGAACACAAATTTTGAACAGAGTAGGTATAGTGGGGCAGAAGAGAAGCTACGGTACCAACATCACCACGAAGCTCCACTGTCTCATCTAGTTCGACACCCAATCATCTCGGGGCCTCATCACAGCCTACAGTCCCGAGGTTGAGGTATATATATTATAAAAAATTGTAGCCCTCTGTCGTTAGGAACCTGTGTTATGATTATATTAGAGGTTACAGCATGCAGATTCCACCAAACAATGTCACATTTCCTGGAATCTCTGTGGGGAACCTGTTTATTGCAATTAGATGACAACACGTAGTCTGCCTCCCCACCTTCCCCTTCCCTCCATCCCCACTTTAATATAATGTGAAGCAGTCCTTGATAATTTAAAGGGAGGGGAGGCAGGGAGGGAGGGTAGGGAAGGAAAGGCAGGGCAGAGGGATAGGGAAGGGCAGAGAGGAAGGCAAGGAGGAAGGCAGGGAGGCAGGGTAGACAGAGGTAAAGAGAGCCAGGGAGTATGTATGTATGTATGTATGTATGTATGTATGTAGTGTTAGTGTACTCGACCTACGAATCACGCCACCATCACAAAAACTCCCATCATACAACAACAACAACAACAACTAGAGGCTGTAATTACTGACGATATTGAAGGGTGAAATTAAAGCAGATATTACATAACACCTCGGGACGTTGCTCAAGTCCCGGTTATTATAATGTAATTTTAGTTATTATTATTATTATTATTATTATTAATGATGTTGTTGTTGTTGTTGTTATCATGATTATTATTATTGTTATTATTCTTCTTCTTATTATTATTATTATTACCGGTATCATAGTTATTATTATTATTAATTCTGCCTGCACAAACTATTTCTAGCTCCTATCATTACACACTTGGCATCATTGAACCTGAACCAGAATAACATTACGTAGTGAGTGGCTGAGTGGAATGTGGTGTTAAATCTTGAAATACTACTGGCTGGCTTCCATTTACTAAAGGAGTCCAGTCAATTATATTCCAGAAATACTGATCAGTTTCCATACTAATTATTCTCTTGGTTACGTTTTACAAGCTTATAGAATATTTATGTGTGTGTGTGTGTGTGTGTGTGTGTGTGTGTGTGTGTGTGTGTGTGTGTGTGTGTGTACAAAACAACACAGCACAGCTCACACAACATAGCCTACACACACACACATACATACAACACAAAAACACACTCACTGCAGCACAACACACCTTCTCCAACACACAACCAACAAACTACCCAACTTTTACCTGTTTCTCTTTCGTATGCTCAACATTGTACAGCAGAGCCAACCAACCAACCAACCAATCAACCAACTAACCAATTAACCAACTAACCAACCAATTAACCAACTAACCAACCAATTAACCAACTAACCAACCAACCAACCAACCAACCAACTAACCAACCAACCAATTAACCAACCAATTAACCAACCAACCAACCAACCAAATAACTAACCAATTAACCAACCAACCAACCAACCAACTAACCAACCAACCAACCAACCAACCAACTAACCAACCAACCAACCAACTAATCAACCAACCAACCAACCAATTAACCAACCAACCAACCAACTAACTAACCAACCAACCAACTAACCAACCAACCAACCAGCCAACTAACCAACCAGCCAACTAACCAACCAACTAACTAACCAACTAACCAACCAACCAACCAACCAACCAACCAACCAACCAGCCACCTGAGAAATGCTGCTGGCAAAGACGAGCTAAAAAAATCGAAGAAGTAATTAGGGATCCAATGGCATGACCAGGGAAGCCAAAAATGGACTCGAGAAAAATCCACACAAAACTTTACTGCATGGGCCGGGGAGGGGAGGGGAGGGGAGGGGAGAGGGGGGAGAGGAGAGGAGAGGGGAGGGGAGGGGAGAGGAGAGGAGGGGAGAGGAGAGGAGAGGAAAGGAGAGGAGGGGAGAGTAGAGGAAGGGGAGGAATGGAAGGAAGGGGTGGTACTGTACTTTTTTCCCTTCCCCATTTATTTATGTTCTTTTTTTTTGTCTTTTTTCCCTTCCCCATTTTTTATATTTTTATTTATTTTTCTGTCAGTATCTCTCTTCATCTCTCCCTCTTAAATTCTCCACCTGTTAATTAATACTACTGTACTTCACATCTCTCCAGTTCTCATATATTTTCTCATTTTCTCTTTTAAATCTCTCTCTCACCTCTCTCACTTTCATCTCTCCTTGTCCCACTTGTAATTGTATCTCTCTTAATTAATTTTCTCTTTTATATCTCTCTCTCGCCTTCATCTCTCCTTGTCCCACTTGTAATTGTATCTCTCGTAATTAACTATATGTACATTCCTCCACTTCTCTCCCACTCCCACCTTCGCTTCCACTTCCCTTCTACACTTTTTTGGTCCATTATTTTTCACTGCCACCTCCATTACTACCACATTCACACTTTAGGAGGAAATTATACACTTTTGATACATTGGAGAGATTTGATTCCACCACCACCATCACCACACCACCACCACCACCACCACCACCATCACCACTACTACCATCACAACCACTACCACCACCATCACCACTACTACCACCACAAACACTACTACCACCACCACCATCACCACCACCACCATCACCACTACTACCACCACAACCACTACTACCACCACCACCATCACTACCACCACCACTACCATTGTCACCAACAGATTGTCTCTCTTTCATCTCCACCACCTCCTCCAACACACACTCCCTCCTCCTCCTCCTACCCAAACCTTCATCACTGACCCCCACCCCCACCCACCCCAAAACTAGCTCCCGTTTCCACTTACCTTATAGAAACCGTACGTGGTGTGTGTGTGTGTGTGTGTGTGTGTGTGTGTGTGTGTGTGAGAGAGAGAGAGAGAGAGAGAGAGAGAGAGAGAGAGAGAGAGAGAGAGAGAGAGAGAGAGAGAGAGAGAGAGAGAGACACCCAAGGCTGCTTCTTACCTGTAACAGAGAGAGAAAATACCAGAATTAGCACACACACACACACACACACATACCCACTATGGTCAGAATCATCAATAACAAATAATGCAATATCTTTATCTCATTTCATTGTTGTATATATAAAGCCCTTCACATCAATCATCATATAATGTACTGTGTATTTTCAGCCTTATGGCTGCTATTTCAATAAACCGTTTATTATTATTATTATTATTATTATTACACCACTCACTCTCACTAGCCGTATTCTTAATCATTATGAAACGCAACACCAAACCCACAAAAAATCAAACAAACACTAGAATTAAATTACGCCCTTCTGTGCATGAACTTGTGTGGGAGGGAAAAAAAAACCCACATTCGTAAGACAGGCAAAAAAAGATAATTTTCATAAATCTACCGTCACTGTAATTATATCAGTGATGGGATTTGAATATTATGAGTGTGAGGAAATTGCCAGTGTTTATGTGTGTATGTATGTATGTATGTGTGTGTGTGTGTGTGAGAGAGAGAGAGAAACAAACGTCACACTTCACTACTTCCTCATATTGTGTGTCACTGAGGTGTGGTTGTGTATGTGTGTATGTGTGTGTGTGTGTATGTGTGTGTGTGTGTGTGTGTGTGAGAGAGAGAGAGAGCGAGAGAGAGAGAGAGAGAGAGAGCGAGAGATAATACGTGTCTGTGTGTGTCTGTACTTTCCTGCCTCCATATCACGCCTTCCCCTACTCTCACTCTCTCTCTCTCTCTCTCCTCTTTGTCTCGCTAATCCATTTATCACACCACCTTCTCCACTATTATTATTACCTTCTTCTGCTCTGTGTCTTTCTATACCTCACCTTTTCATCACCTTCTTTTGATAGTTTATCTTCATTTTTCCTCATTCTCAGTCACTTATTACATCTATTTCACACTCCTTCCTTCCATTCATTCATTATTTCCCTCTTCCTCTCTCTCTCTCTTTCTCACACACACACATATACATACACAGAAACACACACACTAACACACAGACAGAAAAACACATACACACAGAAACACATACCCACACACACCCACACACACACACACACGTACAGTACAATTTTCCTCCTATAACTGGTCCAAGTCAATGCTAATACTACAGTAGCTCTGGTGTTTGTGGAATCAGGTCCAAACACAAGCTTTAAGGACCCTGTGATCGTGTATAAAAATTGGAGGCTTCTGATTTCTCCTGACTATGCCACGAAACACACTCCTTCCACTTAGATGGTGTTTCGTGGCAATATTTGAAGGACTCATTTATCTCCAATTTTCTGACTACATCACAGGGTCTCTTAATGAACCTTGACATTCCCTTCACCTTTTTGTCGACGCCAGCATCACCACCTCGGCTACACGACTGCACTGCCTGCTGTTTCGTTTCGTGGTTCTTGTCTTCTAAGGTAAACAGTCGACACACCCAAGGTATTGTTGATTTATTTCGTCTTACGGTGTGTTTTTGCGAAGTGTTTGAAAAGATAGTAAAAGATAAATGCATTGTTTTTTTTCTTACTGTGTTATTTGTGTGAAAAGATATAAATAAAAAGATAATGCATTTGGTTTCTTTTTTCTTACTGTGTTATTTGTGTGAAAAGAGATAAAAAGATAAATGCATTGGTTTTTTTCTTACTGTGTTATTTGTGTGAAAAGATAAATAAAAAGATAAATGCATTGTCTTTTTTCTTAGTGTGTTATTTGTGTGAAAAGAGATAAAAGATAAATGCATTGGGTTTCTTTTTCTTACTGTGTCATTTGAAGTTTGTGCAAATTCACTCTTAATTAAAGATCTTGTTACACTTATACTATACTGTAATAGGGCAACAGTCAGACGCATTCTAAATTAATTATTTTCTTTTCATGATTGAAAACAGAATGACACAGAAAATGAAGTGATAGTCATAACCAAAAATATTGTTCTAATGTTTAGTTTTCTTGGTGTTAGACTACAAAAAGGTACTGGGGAATGGACAGGAACTTGGAGAATGAAAGTGGTGAAAAGAGGAATGTGCACGACTTAGATTACAAAAAGGTACTGGGGAATGGACAGGAACTTGGGGAATGGAGAGGAACTTGGAGAATGAAAGTGGTGAAGAGAGGAATGTGCACGACTTAGACTACAAAACGGTACTGGGGAATGGAGAGGAACGTGTAGAATGAAAGTGGTGAAGAGAGGAATGTGCATGACCAACGAGAAGGAAGAGATGAAAGCACCAGAGGAAGGATATAAGCATTAGCTGAATATGCAATTGAGCAGCGCATACCCACGTGCAGTTCTGGACTCATTAAGGGAACCCTGTAATGTAGTCAGAAAATGTGGAGCCTAGTGAGTCCTTCAAACATTACAACGAAACACCAACTACATTGAAGGAGCTTGTTTCGTGGCATAGTCAGGAGGAATCAGAAGCCACCAGGGTCCCTTCAACTCGAGACATGCAGGCTACAGCGGTCGTTAGCTACGTTTTGTGTAATTTTGCGACCAAATGTTTGTGTACAATGTATATAGAATTTTACAAAAGGAAAGACATAATGCAAACCTAAAAATACACAATTGCGAGTATACTGACACCCGTAGTTTTAAAAAAATTGAGGACCTTTACTGGAGCTCTATGAACCCTCCAAACTACTCCAGGCAACAGATTCCCTATTCGAAACACTGAAGCGTTTTGTGGCCTGGATTATTTGGAGGGTTCATTGAGCTCCAGTAAGGGCCCTCATATGTTTTAAAACTACGGGTGTAAGCACTCATATGTATACAGGGACTGTCGAGTTATTTCTCTCCTCTCAGCATGAAAATCTACGGTACTACTTCCATTCATCTCAATCCATAAAACACTTACAATCATTTGAGGTTATATAATACATTTTACACCCACTAACATCAGACAGACATTAGGTACACTCATCACTTAAAAAATAAATAATAATAATAAAACAATACAACAGAACGATCAATTGAAATTATAATACATTTTACACCCATTAACAACAGACAGACATTAGGTACACTCATCACATAAAAAGACAACAATAATAATAAAACAATACAACCCCAACAGCCCAGAGAGGTGAGAAATACACGAAAGCACCAAGAGAGACATCAAAGTACAAAATAATATCGTGAAGGTGTCATTGATGTCGGTCAGTGGTGCGTGTAATGGTTAAATGGAGCTGAGTTGGCCTGAGTGGTGCCTTTCCTTTCCAGTCCACTGAACCCCACATGCAGTTCCATTTCGGTCGCCTCACTCCATAATGCATTTCTCAAGTTGACACTGCCTCTGTCTGTCTCTGTGTGTGTGTGTGTGTGTGTGTGTGTGTGTGTGTGTGTGTGTGTGTGTGTGTGTGTGTGTGTGTGTGTGTGTGTGTGTGTGTGTGTGTGTATTGTTATGGTGTTTGTTCTCCTAATATTTACGTAAAGGGAATCATGAAAAGAAACGAAAGGAAAGACAAAGAGAATACGAAACAAAATAGCAATGAACGTGGAAAAGGGAAAGGGTGCCTGGGTGAGGGATGTGGGTGAAGGTGGGGGTGTTGGGGGTGGGGGAAAGGGAAAGGGTACCTGTATGAGGGATGTGGGTGAAGGTGGGGGTGTTGAGGGTGGGGGAAAGGGAAAGGGTGCCTGGGTGAGGGATGAGTGTGACAGGTGATAGAGGCGGGCTAAGGTGTAAAGGGCATAAGGGTGTGGTCAGTCACGGCAGGGGGGCAGGTAGGCAGGGCAAGGGTATAGATCAGGTCACAGCAGGGGGTCGTCAGGTACAGAGCAGGGTAGGGCACGGCAGGGTAAGGTTAGGTTAGGTTAGGTTAGGTTAGGTTAGGTTAGGTAAGGTAAGGTAAGGTAATATTAAAAATGAAGAGTTATTGAGAACAGGGAAGGACAAGAAACAGTCAGGAAAGACGAGGGAAGAAAAAAACAGGACAGACATGGAAAGGCAGAGCAAAGGAGGGCAGGGCAGGGCAGGTCAATTGAGGGCTGGACATGGGAAATAAGGTCAAGGTAAGACAGAGGCAAGTATGTAGATAATTATGTAGATTTAGCTGAAGTAGAGAATTGGGGAGTTAATAGAGCACCAGGGGGAGATATATAGGGAAGGGAAGGGGAAGGGTAGGGTCGGTACAGCATTGCACAACATGAGACTGACAGAGCAAGGTAAGGAAAGGGTAAGTATTGAGTATATATAAGGAGGGAGGTACAGGTATAGAGTGGGGATATGGGTAGTAGCCTAATCACGTCAGGGAAGGGAAGGCTGGGGGGAGAATGGAAGGAAGGGACAAAAAGAATACACCATGAAGCAGATAACGAAATAAAAAATAAAAGGCAAACAAACGATAACACAAGAATATATTTTTGTGTAAAAGGATACACTAACCAGCCTGTGCCCCTTACAAGCTTCCCTTTACAACCAACAACCACTGGAGCGGATAATCGGTGTTGAGGAACTAAAAGGTTAAGCACGACTTTTATCCATTCCTGTATCTATATAAGGCGACCCTGCAACCCGTCGGACCCACCCTATAAAACTTCCATGCAAAGGAGGGGTATAGTGGTCAGTTTACATGGGGCCCTGCATAGTGTGGGGGTGGGGGAAGAGGGGGGGGTAGGGTTGACAAGACGATGGTGCAACTGATACAATGTGACGAGTTAGGGAAAGGGTGAGGGACGAGTAAGACGAGTAGGTGGACGAGGGAGTGAGGGACCAGGGTTTAACACGACAATGGAGTTACCTGATACAATGTGATGAGATGAGAAAAGGAGGGAGTGATGGAGTGATGGAGTGAAGGTGGAGGAGTGAAAGTGTGAGTGACCATGAATAGTATAAATATATTCACATACGTTTATTTATATACACAAACACTCGAATCCACAATAATCACACTCAAATCACACACACACACACACACACATACACACACACACACACACACACACACACACACACACACACTCGAATATAGCTACAGTATGGTACAAAATCTTGGCGTGATGGAGAAACCAAGGACAAACAATAAAATATCTGTACAAACAACAGCACAACATGAACGGTACAACTGGTGTTATTTATGTGTTAATTGAAATAGCTATTAACGTTCGTACATCACTATTGTTTACCCTCAACGAGAAAAATCATCTGGTTGAAGCCAGGAGAAAAAAAAAAAAAAAAAAAAAAAAAAAAAAAAAAAAAAAAAAAACAGACGTCTTTAGCCATTACGTTCAAACACTGAAATTCAATGACCCTCTTTGCATTCAACACAATAAGTAGTTTTAACATTGAGGTTAGCCTACCTGGACAACTCTGTATGCGACACGAGGCGTTTCTTCAGTGTTAAATATTATGTCCTCGTTAATGTCTGTCTGTGTGATATACGATGAAGTGTTTCCTTAACTCACACTGAGGTAGTCAAGAAAAAAACATTACAACAGCCAGAATGTAAACCAGATTGATGTATATTCTCTCTTTTCTTTTTTCTTATTATTTTTTTAATATTGTGCAAAGTCGCCCCACTAACCTAACCTAAGCCCTCGACCCCTCCCTCCCCCCTTGTGTTAATAATTTTGAAAACGAATAATATAATAAAGTGAAACCAAGGAAGGGGAAAGAAGGTTATGAGAATCGAGTGGCTGAAGGGACATAAAAGTGGGAGATTAAAAGAAATGATGGCACTTGGCTGATGATGATGATGGTGGTATAGGAGATCCGGGAATGTGAAGGGCATCTGAGGAGTGAGGGAGCCAGAAGAAGAATGAGGGGGAATGTAAGGTGAGGGAGCTAGAGAAATAAGGGGGGAGCCAGAAGAATGAAAGGTGTGGAAGCCAGAAAAAGGGTGAGGGAGCTAGAGAAATAAGGGGGGAGCCAGAAGAAGAATGAGGGGGTATGTAAGGTGAGGGAGCCAGAAGAATGAGGGGGTATGTAAGGTGAGGGACCCAGAAGAATGAGGGGGTATGTAAGGTGAGGGAGCCAGAAGAAGAATGAGGGGGTATGTAAGGTGAGGGAGCCAGAAGAAGAATGAGGGGGTATGTAAGGTGAGGGAGCCAGAAGAATGAGGGGGTATGTAAGGTGAGGGAGCCAGAAGAAGAATGAGGGGGTATGTAAGGTGAGGGAGACAGAAATATAAGGGGGGAGCCAGAAGAAGAATGAGGGGGTATGTAAGGTGAGGGAGCCAGAAGAAGGGTGAGGGGAAAAAGGGGAGCCAGATGGGAGGGAGTAAAAAGGGTGTGTGTTGGGAGGGAGTAAAAAGGGTGTGTGTTGGGGGGGAGTAAAAAGGGTGTGTGTTGGGGGGAAGCATATAAGAGAGTGGATGAGCCAGTATAAAGAAGCAATAACAGAGATGAAGGAGTAAAGTGGGATGAGGAAGGGAGGGAGAGGGAGGGAGAGAGGGAGAGGGAGGGAGAGAGGGAGAGGGAGGGAGAGAGGGTGAGGGAGGGAGAGGGGCGTGAGAGGCATATGGATGTGAGGCGGGGAGGGGGGGGTCTGGGGGGTAAGGGACGAGGGAGGTAAGGTGGGGGGATGGGGGTAAGGAGCGATGGAGGAGGTTTATTAGTGGTGGTGAGACAAGGAGGGGAATAAAAGAGAGACAAAGAACAGAGGGGAATAAAAGAGAGACAAAGAACAGAGGGGAATAAAAGAGACAAAGAACAGAGGGGAATAAGAGAGACAAAGAACAGAGGGGAATAAAAGAGAGACAAAGAACAGAGGGGAATAAAAGAGACAAAGAACAGAGGGGAATAAGAGAGACAAAGAACAGAGGGGAATAAAAGAGACAAAGAACAGAGGGGAATATAAGAGAGACAAAGAACAGAGGGGAATATAAGAGAGACAAAGAACGGTGGGGAATATAAGAGACAAAGAACAGAGGGGAATATAAGAGAGACAAAGAACAGAGGGGAATAAAAGAGAGACAAAGAACAGAGGGGAATAAAAGAGAGACAAAGAACAGAGGGGAATAAAAGAGAGACAAAGAACAGAGGGGAATAAAAGAGAGACAAAGAACAGAGGGGAATAAAAGAGAGACAAAGAACAGAGGGGAATATAAGAGAGACAAAGAACGGTGGGGAATATATACGAGTAACTATACAACACAGAGAAGAGGTGTATTGTTAGAAGATACAGTACAGCCTCCACATACACAGACAGACTAATGAAATGATTAACAAGAGACAGAGATGCACAGAAAGAGTTAAAAAATAATATATAAATAGCGTTGACATAAACAGATACTGATAAATAGATTGACAAGAAACAGATGCACAGAGAGTTAAAAAATATATATAATTAGCGTTGACATAAACAGACAGACTGATAAAATGATGGACAGAGACAGAGATGCACAGATATAGTAAATAAATAAAACATATAAACTACTCTTCCTTTACAACTCCATAACAACTCAGTGTTTAGTATCAAGGCCTCTATACCTGAACCAAGACGTCATGAGGAAGCAGGTACGTACCATCTACTAAATTACAGGGAAGAGCTGGTGGCAGAAGATGACCACACCCACCCACCCAGCCCTCTCCTTAACACACACCAGGCAGGCATACATATCGCAGTTTATATCCAACAGTATATATGTGTACATTCTTCTCTCACTTCATACAAGGCATACCAGTACAGACGGCAGCATAAATTCGTGTCCATCTCATGTACTTAATATTGCTAATATGACCAGATAAGTTGCATTCTAAACTCGTTTTTATTCCAACAATATACGGTACGTAATTTATCAAATGAGAATTATATCTGCACTCTCTGTATTAAAATTGTATTACATCACTGTAGCTAATACATACGCATGTGGAAATGAAGCGAACTTATGCTGCCGACTGTACATACTCACAACACACCCCAATACACTCCTATATCCATCCACTTACCCACTCCACACCCAGTATACCTACGTTACATCAGGTATACCCAGTTCACACCCAGCATATCCATTCCATATTCAACATACCCACACTTTACACAACATATAAAAACTACACAAACGACATACTTCATTTTTAATCACACTCCGTCCACCTTATCTAAACTCAGTCATTCCGAGCTTCAATATTATCTAGGGTAACTCGTACACACTCACCTCCTCTCTCTTCCAACACACACACACACACACAATATTAATATAAGGTTATTTATCTCTCCACCAACCTTGAACCACACCCACCCATCTACAATATAACCATCTACCATTAAATATATACAGGTACCTCAATCATATAATATCCTTTCCTATACAATACCTGTCTCTCTGTTACCTATTCTTACAAATGACAGACTACCTTCATCCATTCAGACCTCGTCTCACAGAGTCACACACCAACCAACCTTCCATTATCTGAATGCCCCCGTCTCTCTCCCGCCCACCTTGACACCCACCCACCCACCCACCCAGCCAGCCAGGAATGTGTGTGTGTGTGTGTGTGTGTTTACGTACCCCATGCAATCTGGACTGGTGGTGGATTGAAGGTCTAGTGAAGTAACTACCTGACCTTGGATAGATTGCACCCCTCTACCCCTCAGGCCTCTTGTTCCTGCCCCACCCACACACACACACACACACACACACATAGCCTACTCCCCTACCTAGCACTCCTGGCCCCACACACCCACACATACATAGCCTACTCCCCTACCTAGCACTCCTGGCCCCACACACACACATACATAGCCTACTCCCCTACCTAGCACTCCTGGCCCCACACACCCACACACACATACATAGCCTACTCCCCTACCTAGCACTCCTGGCCCCACACCCCCACACACTCCCCTACCCCAGCCTTCTGCCCCACCCACAACCACTACCACCCACTACCACACCACCAACCACCACCACTTACCACCACACCAAAAACAGCCAAGGTTAAGGGGAAATTCACTTGTTGGTAAATTTGGAAAGCTACTGATTCCTCCTATCTCTACTGGAAAACAGACGCCCTCAATGGTACGGTACTAATATGGAATCTGTTTCGTGGCAGAGTTTGGAGGAATCACAACACCTCCCAATACACCAACATAAAAAAAAAAACTCCCCTTAGTGACAAAATTGTATAGATTCGTTAATTAATGTCATTATTCTAACCACTACACCAACCTCCATAATGACAAAATTATTATAGATCGCTGGTATGCAATATCCAAGGTAGGAATTTGCAATATTGTGGCCTCATCACTCCAACTTTGACCTCAGGTATGCACAGCTCAAGTCAAAAGTTGGTGACATGCCTTAAGTTAGAATATCTATATCTATCTATCTATTTATCTATCTATCTATTTATCTTAAAGGCGAGATCCTCATGTTGGTAAATTGGAAGGTCTCCGATTCCTCCAAACAATTGCATGAAACAGATCCTCTATTATTAATATTAGGGTCGTGTTTCCTGGCATAGTTTGGAGGAATCTTTAACCCTTCAATTTACCTAAAACAAAGTCTCTCCTTAACCAACAGTCAGACACTTTTATACGTTAACTAATAAATACCAGATTATTATTATTATTATTATTATTACTATTATTATTACTATTATTACTATATACAATGTTATTATTCTTAAGATTTACTTTACACAGATCAATAGTTTCTTGTATGTAAAATGTTACACCATATAAACAAATCATTATCATCCGAGGGTTAGCCTAATTGGTGATAAAAATGACAAAGCACCTTGATGCCTCCAAAGTATGTCAGGAAACAGGCCTAGATGATCAGAAATAATGGTGGCCTGTTGCTTGGAATGGTTTGGAGGAATCAGTTGTCTCAGATTTACACTCAAGCATTGTACATTACATACTACTATAACTCTTTAAGGGGATAATTCGCTTTTGTTTCATTGGAGCTCCTCAAATCCACCAAATAATGATGTTTTGTTGCGTGGAATAGTTTGGAGGAATTAGTTGCTCCAGATTTACCAACACTGTAACTCCCTCCCCCATAAATTAAAAGCAAATCAACAGGCAGGTAGTAAGTAAGCAAATAAACATTGTTATACTGGTAACTGGGTCATAATTATTACATTTATATCAAATTTCTACGCTCTAGAATCTCTCCTCCCAAGGTCAGTGTTGTCACTTTCACTCATTATTAAAGGAGTGATTATTTTATTGGTGATCTGAGAAGAAGATACAAGGAGAGATTAGTGTATTGGTGATTTGAGAAGAAGATATCCTACTCTGATTCCTCCATAATATCCCATGAAACAGATCCCTTGTTTAGCACCATTTAGGGCGACTGTTCTCTGGCAGAGTTTGGAGGAATCAGCAGCAGCCTTGTAACAAAAAGACTCTCTCCTTCAGTCACTGTCAATATCATCCACCACCACCACCACCACCACCACCATTATCCAGAGAAATATAGTAATGAATAAGCGTATAATTATTTCCCCTTCAGATAACTATTGTGTCAGTCATGGTATACACTACGTATTATTAAAGTCTCGTGTTACGTTTATTTACGAATTACTCAAGTCTGTCGATGCCAAAAAATGAGGTGGTTGGCTGACTGACTGGCTGGTGGTGTTTGGTAAGAGGCAGCAAGGTTAGTGTTACGTGACGCCCATTTGGGAATGTTTTTGTTATGTCACCACATCAATCTTCTATGTTGCCTATCTGTGTGTGTGTGTGTGTGTCTTGTGTTGCACGGATGGTTACAGTGAGAGGCTGCATCATGGGTTCATTACCGTTCTGCTTCTGGCGTTGGCAAAGACATGTACCGTAGTTAATTAAGATAACGTTGTTTCGACAATCTTACTTCCATTTTTTTCCTTCCTTCCTTCCTTGGTGTACAAATAGTTTCTTGTCTCCTCCTGTCATCAAATCTCATTACTCGGATTCACTGCATCTTTAGCTTTTCTCCAATTAACATTTAAACATTCACTTGCCATTTATTTACAACACTTCACAGTCATACCAAATACCATAAGTGTTTATATATAGTTATATACCCTCGATCCATTCCGTCTAAATGAAATACAAACCAGACCTAACAATTTGCCTTTCAGGGTTAAGGAAGCCTGATCCAATTTACTGTCTATATGTGAAAGGCGATGTTTGGTATAAGGTCAAGGAACAAGGTCAGGTATAGAGTTTGGACCAAGGGATATCTAGAGAGTACCCTATATACAAACCGTACCCTGCCTCTGCCCTACCCTGAATCTCCGTACTGTCACCTCCCTGCCCTGCCCCTGCCCTGCCCAATCCTGGATCCCCGTCCTGTCACCGTCCCGCCCCGCCTTGGTCAACCACAGTCTACCAGGGACGACAAAAATATTTTTATCTTGTTCTCACGTTCCACTAAACAACAACAACTGTAGAAATCACTATACCTATAACTCTCTCTCTCTCTCTCTCTCTCTCTCTCTCTCTCTCTCTCTCTCTCTCCATCAAGTATAGTAGGCCTCCCGTCACCTCTAACCTTTGGCCTGACCCCACCATTAGCCTCTCATTACAGTCGCCCCCCTGCCCCCCAACCCAACCCACCCACCAGCCGTCAGCAAGGTCGTCTCTGTTCTACTCTACACGTTGCAATGCTGGGTCAGGGTGTTCACTGTTCTTGTTGTTGTTGTTGTTGTGTGTGTGTGTGTGTGTGTGTGTGTGTGTGTGTGTGTGTGTGTGTGTGTGTGTGTGTGTGTGTGTGTGTGTGTGTGGTGTTGTATTGGTCTGGTCTACATATGTTGTTTTGTTACTGTCTGTCTGTCTGTTTATCTGTCTGTCTGTCATGGGTTGGCCTCTTATTCACCTCTCAGCTGAATCAATACCCCATTCACTCACCCTCGCCTCCCACACACACACATTCATTCATTCATTCACCTTTCACCTCCTACACATCCACGCCTCCTATTCTCCCTTTGCCTCCACACCTGCACTTACATTAGGCTTCTCGTTCCCTTTACTCCATTCACTCCTTCTCTTTGGTTTGGTTTGGTTTGGTTTGATTTGGTTTCTTCGTGTATTGAGAATGTTTAAGTCTTCTCTGTTTCCTTTGAGCCTCACACACATACACACACAAACAAACAGAGTCTAGTCTTCTCCCTCTCCTTTCAAGCGCGCGCACACACACACACCCACACACCCACACAAACAAATAAGCAAACAAACAGTCTAGTCTTGTCTCTCTCCTTTCAATCACACAAACAGATAAATAAACAAACAAACACTCGAGTCTTCTCTCTCTCCTCTCAAATACACACATACAAACACACAACCTGACTCTTCCAACCAACCCACCAACACTTAATGGGCAAGTTGTTCTGCCAAATCTAATTACCTCTGTGTCTCCCCATCCATTACACAACTCCACCACTATAAAAATAACAACAGGAGGCTTTAGATGTAATTCAATACACGTCCAGAAGTGAGAGAATAAAATGGTGGTGAGGGAACGAACACACTGCACTGCCTGGTCAGGGTTGGACTGCAGTGAGGCTAATTCTGCTGGGTTGGGTTTGGGAGGTGGATGTCGTGACCAGCATGCCTATATAGACACATGTAGGATCTCTCTCTCTCTCTCTCTCTCTCTCTCTCTCTCACACACACACACACACACACACACACACACATATATACCCATACACACACATAGGCTTGCTCATACACACGCACACATGCACTTTTTGTACACAAACACACACATATGCATATACTATATACACACTTAACGTACACCTGGCATGGCTCACTGAACACACACACACACACACACACACAAACGGTGAAGAGTCGTATAAACATTAAGATCAGGTTATACTCCAGTTACCATCAACATTAATTCACATATACAATTCCACAATGAGACTTAATAATCAGTTTGGATCCCAGACTGAGAATCCCAACCTGAATGTGAAAACCAACCACCACCACCACCACCACCACCACCTCACTGTGGATCTGAAACTTGTGGATCTGGAAGTGGATCTGGAAGCTGTAATTTAGATTTTACAGTAAAAAAAAAAAATAACTGAGGCCTTTGGGGCTCGATAATATCCTAAACGAACACTGCGTTTCTCGGTGTCATTGCGGCCCTTTTTCCACCAGCAGTCTCACAAGTGTCAGAATGTTTCATGTGAGAAGTGGCCTAATGTTTTTTGTTTTATATATATACCCGAGGCAGATGGTGTGTATGTGTACGTGTGTGTGTACGTGTGTGTGTACGTGTGTGTGTGTGTGTGTGTGTACGCGTGTGTGTGTGTGTGTGTGTGTGTGTGTGTGTACGTGTGTGTGTACGTGTGTGTGTGTGCGTGTGTGTGTGTGTGTGTGTGTGTGTGTGTGTGTACTGACTGAGAGACATTGACCCCTTGAAGTGTGAATTGTTGGTTATTTGATTATTTTTCTTCGTTCCTGTACACGGTGAATCAAAAGTGTATCATGACAACAATTGTGTTTACTCGTCTGACACTCACACACGAATATACACCGAATTGAATATGTATCATGTATAAAATGATACACCAACAACGTATAAAAATAACAAATATATATATATACACTAAATTGAATATGTATCATGTATAAAATGATACACCAACAATGTATAAAAATAACAAATATATATATATATACACTAAATTGAATATGTATCATGTATAAAATGATACACCAACAACAACGTATAAAAATCACAAATATATTAAAAAGATTATTAATTAGGTAACCATTTTTATAGGATGAAATATTATGACAGCAATGATGATAACGGTTACCAAATATTCAGTATGTTGTTTTATCCAAGTTATACTGATTGTTCACTATACCATATACCTTACATCTCCATAGTAAGGCCTAGTCACTCCCAGCATGATATTTATTTGGTTTGGATGTAAACAATATCCTGGAAACCAAGGCAGGAGTTACAACCTCTCGTAAAAGTGGACACACACATATATCACCAGTACCGTTCAACAAATTAATTCCTTTTCACTCCCCTAACACAAAGGGATGAAACGTTGGGGTACAATTAGACCATTTCCACTCACAATAGTAACAAAGGAAACAATATATATAAGAGAAAAAGAGGGAAAACTAGTGTGGTGTAGCGAGAGTTGTGGTGGTGTGACAGCTGTTGGTTCCAATCCCACTGACCCCACCCAACCCAACCTACACACACACACACACACACACACACACACGTATCTAGTTATACACATAAGATGCAAATGGTTCAACTCCCAAAATAAAGTCACGTTCACCTGGAAACATTGTCACGAGACTGGCAAATATTTTCAGCTACAGTTTTGGACCGCCTCGACCACCAGGGTTATATACATTCTGCACCACCAGTTTCAGGCACGGGATACACTCAGTCTCAACCATTTTATACACTATATATACCTTCCCTACACCTACCTACACACTACAATAAACTTTCACACAACACATACAACTACTATACACCTACCTACCTACACCCCACAATAAACTCTTACACAACAACACACACAACTGCTCTACATCTACCTACACCCTACAAATTCCCACACAACGACCTCAACTCTCACACAACAACACAGCACAACATACACCTAACACATCTATACCCCACAAACAACACAACAACAACAAGGACAACGACAACCACAACCACCTTGCACACCCTATCCAATGACGGGAAGTGATTCATATCCGCTCCGTGAGAGACCTGGGCACCTCGTTTTTTATCCACAACTATATTATTTTTGTAGCCTGGTGTTGGTGCTGTTGTTGGTACTATAGTGGTGGTGGAGGAGTGTAAAGGTGATGATGTCTTGGGGAAAAAGTGATGGCGAGATCTTAGTTGTTGTTGCTTTTGTTGTTGTGGTTCCTGTTGTTGTTGTGGTTGTTGAGGGGGGAGGGGAGCTATGTATAAATCTCCCACCAAATTAAGTCACAAAACAGATCCCCTATTTTAGTAACACTGAAATTATTTGTTTCCTGGGAATTGCTGGCTTCTTTTTTTTTCTTTTTTCTCTCTCTCCTTATTTGTATTTTGTGTCAAATTAGTTAATCTTCATGTGTGTTTGGTTATTCATGTGAGTGGAAGGTGAGTTGAACTTATGACTTCAATAAATACCAATTAAACATGTATTATATTTTTGCCTTGATTATACGAGTTTTTTTTCCTGGTGTTTTGTGGTTTGAGTGGTGTCATGACTTGTACGCCTCATTAACACACACCCCTCACACACACACACAAACACACATACACACACACACACACACAGCGGCTCCAATGAAACGTGAAAGAATTGCAAGATAAGAGCAAGCATATACACAAGAAAGGGTGAATGCGTGACCCACATATCCTACATACACACATAATTTCCTAATTTGATGGAGTTTGTACAGATGAACAAGATAATATAAACAAAGAAGGAGCTAAGTGAATGCCTGACCTACATACACCTTATAATAACACCTTCCTAATAACTGAATGAATGGATGAATGGATGGATGGATGGATGGATGGTGATATATGGATGAAAATATATGCTCCGTAATGCTCCGTCCTTCCTCACGTCCTTCACTTACTCCAAACATTATAATACATTTTCTAAGACTGAAGGAAAGCTCGTTCGTGTTGCGTTATTTTTATTTTTATTTAATCTTTGTTTTTGTTTTTAAGAAATACACGTAAACATGAATTCTTACACCGACATAATTTTAAACCCTTCAATAATTTGTAATATTATAATAGGCCATGAAATACTGAAGGATAGCAGGTATTGTACGTGTGTGTGTGTGTGTGTGTTATCAAGATCTGCTAGTATTCCATTTAGGTTGGACGAAAGAGAAGGTACAGTAGGCCAAAAAAAAAAAAATAATAATGACACCACCCTTACCTTGAAAATAAGTATGATTATTATCCAATACTTTTTTTGGTGACTGTACATGGAAGAGAAATTAGACAGACAAAGATAATAATCATGAACATACAACTGAGCCAAATTAAATAAAAAAATAAAAATACCGATTAAAAAAAAAAAAAAAAAAAACAGACAGACAGACAGACAGACAGACCAACCAAGGTCATCAAATTAAGTAAACAACACATTTTCCCCAAGTCCTTGAATCACTAAACAGTGCAAGAACGGCGTATCAACCACCCAAGGGAAATTACTCTTCTCAAGCCATGGACTCTGGTGTGGTCTGGTCTGGTCTGGATGGGCACTTTTCTTGTCTTCTCCTTTATTCGTATCTCCTTCCATATTATCCAACGACGACAACAACAACAAAACCTTCGACATTTTATTAATTATTATTATTATTGTTTTTATTAAGTTAAGGTGTTAGGTTAATTCTTTTTTGGTACATTGGAGTGCCATGCTTCCTCCAAAGTATGCTAGGAAACAGGACCAGAAGAGCAAAAATATTATAGTGTTTTGTTGCTTGGAATAGTTTGGAAGATTCGGTTGCTCCAAATTTTACCAACACAAAACTTCCCCCTTAAGGAGGAGGTGTGTATGTGTGTGTGGGGGGGAGGGGGGGAGAGTTAGTCTGAAACAACTGATTCCCCCAAACTATTACAAGCAACAACATGCCATCAATACATACACACACACACACACACACACATACATACATACATACACACACACACACACACATACATATACACACACACACACACACACACATACATACATACATACATACACACACACACACACACACACACACATACACACACACACAGACGATTGTATTTTAGGTAAGGGGAAGCACTGACAGTCTTGGTAGGGATAGGGTTGGTGATATTCCTGGCCAATATGAAGTGTGTAATATCTTAGAAGGGTTGGGAATGACTAGGAATTACACCCTGAACTGTTACTCTTAATGTAATACTTAGTGAGATGATAACAATAACAATATAAAAATAATGTCTTCATCATCATAATATAAGAAAACATGATGATATTATTTTTTATTATTTTCTAGAAATGACGATGATGATGATTATGAAGAGATGATATAATGAAAATAACATAACGATGACCTATATATATATATATATAAATACCGGTATATATAAACACTAAATTACAGACAACCAAATGGGAGGGAAAGCAGGATTTTTCGCCTCGCCCCCTCTCCTCTCCTCTTTCTCTCTCTCTCTCTCTCTCTCTCTCTCTCTCTCTCTCTCTCTCTCTCTCTCTCTTCCAGCACTGCTCTTTTTTTATCTCCATTTCCTATTCTCTCCCACTCGCTCTCCCTCCAGTATTACTCTTTCCACCTATTCTCTCTCTCTCTCTCTCTCTCTCTCTCTCTCTCTCACACACAAAACTTCCATCCAGTACTAATCTTTCTACCTATTCTCTCTCTCTCTCTCTCTCTCTCTCTCTCTCTCTCTCTCTCACACACACACACACACACACACACACACACACACACACACACTCACAAAACTCAATACCTTCCACTTCATTCCCCGATTCGGACAACACCAAAAAACATCTCCAAATTTCCCCCCCCTTAATGTTTCCACTTAACTTGCCTAACTTCCATTACATGCTCACTTGCCAGGGCGGTGCAAAAATATGTGTGTGTCAGGTGGAGCGAGAAGAGAGGGGGGAGGGGGAGGGGGAGGGGGAGGGGGAGAGGGGAGGAGAGGGGAGGGGAGGGAGAGAGAGCATGGGGGGGTGGGGAGGATGAAAGAGAGAGAGAAGACGAGGATGTAGAAAATAGTGATAATAATGAAAAGTGCTGGATAACACACACACACACAGAGAGAGAGAGAGAGAGAGAGAGAGAGAGAGAGAGAGAGAGAAAAGGAAGGGGAATGATCGTGTTGGTATAAAAATCGAGGCACATTCCTTTTTATCCTTTAGTTTCTGGTGGTGTAATATCATTCGTTACTGGAAATTAAAAAAATACTATCATTGGTATTTTTCCAGTCAGATTCCAGTTGTATGAAATGGCTGCTGTTTGTGTTTTTTTATGTGTATGTATTTTTGTAGTGATGACTTGAGCCGTATGTCATTGGGTAGGTAGGAAATGGGATGGGATGGGGATGTGATGGGAAGGGAATGGGAAGGGATGGGATGTGTTGGGGAGGAGGGTAGGGAAGGAGAGAGGAAGGTGAGGGAGGACAGGGATGGGGAGATGTGATAGGGAGGAGGGTAGGGAAAAAAAGGGGAGAGGAAGGTGAGGGAGGAAAGGGATGGAATGGTATGGTAAGGGAAAGGAAGGGGAGAAATGGGAGATGATGGGATGGTAAGGAAATGGAAAGGAAGGGGAGGGGAGAGGAGGAAATGGGAAAGAGAGCTATACGAATAAAGTATGAAAGTGAATTGGAGGGAGGAAATTGAAAGATAAGAGAATAAGACGAGATGGGAATAAAAGAGAAGTAAATGGGTCAGAAGAGAAATACACGAATTACACACAGGCAAGAGGAAAAGAGGAGAAGGGAGGGGAAAGAGTAAAGAGGAGAAGGGAAGAATGAGGTGAAGAGAAGGGAGGAGGGGAAAGAGTAAAGAGTAAAGAGGAGGAGGGAGGGGAAAGAGTAAAGAGGAGGTGAAGAGGAGAAGAATGGAGTAGGATGGGAGGGTGGAGAGAAATGTGCAA
The DNA here is from genome assembly GCA_034508575.1 of Petrolisthes manimaculis. Classification (NCBI taxonomy): domain Eukaryota; kingdom Metazoa; phylum Arthropoda; class Malacostraca; order Decapoda; family Porcellanidae; genus Petrolisthes; species Petrolisthes manimaculis. The sequence continues at coordinate 24,906 of JAWZYT010001455.1, read as the reverse complement.
TGGAGTGAAGGATTGGGAAAGGAAAGACAAGATGAAAACTGAGAGAGAGAGAGAGAGAGAGAGAGAGAGAGAGAGAGAGAGAGAGAGAGAATTAAAGTGAGTTCGTGAGCATGTGTGTTTTGGGGGATGCGTGTGTGCGTCCCTCACTATAGGACAGACAATGCCGCCTTGGTGTCGCCCCTTGAAATATTACTGAGCTGAGAGAGAGAGAGAGAGAGAGAGAGAGAGAGAGAGAGAGAGAGAGAGAGAGAGAGAGAGAATGGTAGAGTGGAAAAAAACAGAGAATCACGCCTCACACTCAACAATTAAATATTTATTCAGTGATATATATTTTACCCCATTTCCTCATACCCCATTACCCCAAACTCCATTTCCCCATACAAAGACGGGGTTACATATCATATTTAATGCTGACAGAATTTCGCATAGCCGTGTCAAATTATTTAGTAGCACTCACTCATTAAAATGCTAAATAATTCTGTGACACATATTTTTTAAATCCAAAACTTGCTTCAAAATTTAATGGAATCTGGTCCGTGTTAAAATGCTGAAATGCCTTTAAATCTTATATACAGAATTCCACGTGTGATATTAGATAGACAGACAGATAGATAGATAGACAGACTAATAGATAGATAGACAGGCAAACTGGCAGATAGACAGATAAACAGACAGACAGACAATCAAAATGAAGGACAAATCCTGTAATGAACGAGAGAGAGAGAGAATATGTCGGTGTTGATGCTGAGAGAGAGAGAGAGAGAGAGAGAGAGAGAGAGAGAGAGAGAGAGAGAGAGAGAGAGAGAGAGAGAGAGAGAGAGAGAGAGAGAGAGAGAGAGAGAGAGAGAGAGAGAGAGAGAGAGAGAGTGTGTGTGTGTGTGTAAGAGAAACAGCTTTATAAAATATGCAAGCCTTGCTCACACTAACACCACTACTGTGTTTTTGTTTTGTTATTGTTGTTGTTTATGATATTGTTGTTGTTGTTGTATACACTATCTTTCCCTCTTCTCAAACTTATAGCCCCCCATCCCCCTCTTCATCCCCTCTTCACCTTCCTTGGAGACCCTGATTCCTCCAAACTATTCCAAGCAACAGAAAGAAACACCGTTATTTATTGTTGTTCTTCTGGTCCTGATTCCTGGTATACACTTTGGAGGAATCAAAGCACTCCAATGTAACAAGAGTCTCCGATAGCCATGTAAAGAGAGAGAGAGAGAGAGAGAGAGAGAGAGAGAGAGAGAGAGAGAGAGAGAGAGAGAGAGAGAGAGGATAAAAACATGAAAACTAAAGGGAGAGTGGATAAGAAATAATTGAGTTGGAATGAAGAGGAAGGAAAGATTATTAATTGACGTCATTTAAAAGAGAGACAAGTGATGAAGTCTAAATTGAATACACAATAGAAAAAGATACATGCAGCTTTATTTGAGAGAGCAGTAATATTCGTAGAGAAGAAAGAGGTGAGGTTGAAAAACGAGAAAGACGAGAGATTGAAAGGTGAGTGTGACTGGAGGGGAGAGGGGATGAGAGGAGAGGGTAGGAGAGAGGGGAGAGGAGAGGAGGGAAGAGGAGAGGGTAGGAGAGAGGGGAGATGAGAGGAGGGAGAGGAGAGGTGAGGAGGGAAGAGGAGAGGGGAGAGGAGAGGAGGGAAGGGAAGAGGAGAGGAGAGGAGAGGAGGGGAGAGGAGAGAGGGGAAGAATGGAGTAGGGAAAAAGATAGGTAATAAGTAAGGTAGGGAGGAGAGTATAAAAAAGGGGAGCATTAGGAAGGAGGTAAAAATGAATAGCAAATGAGGTGAAAAGTAAAAAGTGAGGTAAGGAGAGAAGCAAGATGGAATATCAGAAGGGAAAGACGAAATTAGAGAAGGAGGAAGATGGGGAAGGAAGATGTAGAAGGAAAGGAAGGGAAGGAGAGAAGGAAGGAGGGAGGTAAAGATGGGGAAGGAAGATGTAGAAGGAAAGGAAGGGAAGGAGAGAGGAAAGGAGGGAGGTAAAGATGGGATAACAAATGGAGGAAGGGGGGAAGGGGGGAGGGAGAGAAAGGAGGTAAATGGGGGTTATCAAAATGAGAGAGAGAGAGAGAGAGAGAGAGAGAGAGAGAGAGAGAGGCAAAGGAGAAGCTATCAAAATGAGGGAGGAAGGGAGAGAGGGAGGCATATCGGTCGATCAGGCGGTCACGAGAGAAGGAGGTGGAGGGAGGGAAGGAGGTGGAGGGACGGAGGGAAGTGGAGGGAAGGTGGAAGGGCATGTGTTGTGTTGTGTTGCGCGGGTACACACACACACACACACACACAAGAAAGATATCACACACACACAAATAATGCAAGAAAGATAAACACACACACACGCAAATTACTGAAGAAATATGCCACACACACACACACACAAATTATGCAAGAGAGATAGCGCGCACACACACACACAAATACGAAAATAGGATATGTTACGTCACCAGTTAAAACAATATATATTACAAAAAAACAGAAACTGAATATACTTACTTATCCTACACACGTCATGCTCTTTATACATCCAGTATGTATGTATGTATGTATGTACAGTATAAGGTCTTCACTACGTTACGAAACTAAAATTTTCCCCAAAACACAAACAAATAAATAAATAAATATATAAATATATATATATGAATAGATAAATATATAAATAAATATATAAGTAAATAAATAAACAAATAAATAAATACATAAATATATGAATAGATAAATGAATAAATAAATAAATATGTAAGTAAATATATATATATATATATATATATATATATAAATAAATGTTTAAATTAATAAATATATAAATAAATATATAAATTAATAAATATATAAATAAATATATAAATTAATAAATATATAAATAAAGAAAGAAATAAACAAATAAATAAATATATATATGTTAAATGACTAACCTTAAGCCCAGTAGTTATCAGGAGGGTGAGGGGGGGCATCAAGAAGGGGGGGAAGGGGGGCGTCTTGTCCTTCTTCTTCTTCTTCTTGTTCTTGTTCCTCTCTTTTATTATCAATTATTCTATATTTTTATTATTTTCTTTTCGTTTCTGTTTTATTTTTTTCGAGTTTCAGATTATTTTTTTTATTTTGTTTATTAATTATTATTTATTATTATTATTTATTATTATTATTATTATTATCGGAAAGTTGAGGTCTGCTTCTTTTAATCCCCGTATTTTCTTTCCCGTCCCTAATCAATTTAATACGGTAGTTATTTTTATTAATATTTATTTGATTATTTAATATTTAACTTTGTTGATTGGGTTCTGCGTTATCTGGAAGCGAGAAGGACACAAGTGATGAGTGACGAGAAAACTAAAGATACACACCCACGTCAGATGGGAATAATGTGGATATATATATAAAAAAAAAACATACAAAGATACATAACAGAATGGAAAATTAATCATATATATAATGTGGATAAACACACACACACACACACACACAAAGATACATAACAGAATGGAAAATTAATCATATATATAATGTGGATAAACACACACACACACACACACACACAAAGAGACATAACGAAACGGGAAATTAATCAGTGTGTGGATAATGTGGATAAACACACACACACACACACACACAAAGAGACATAACAGAATGGGAAATTAATCATATATATAAATGTGGATAATTACATGTATAAAATATGTACCCAGGCAAATATACATTACCGAACACAAAAATAATAATGTATAATGTGGATAAATGTATGTAGAAAATATGTACCGAGGAAAATACATATATAACAGAACACAAAATCAATGAAAACATATATATACTAATACACAAAACAGTAATTATAATAACAATAATAATAATAATAATAATAGAGAGATATATGAGAACATAATATTAATGAAGTATTTATATATTAATTAAAAGCACGCTAAAACATTTATAATTATATCATGGCATCAATTATGTTAACCTAGAGTAAATATAATAATTCTCCTAAATAATATAAATCACAAAATTAAATAAGCATATAATATAGAGTACAAAAACAGAGAGAGAGAGAGAGAGAGAGAGAGAGAGAGAGAGAGAGAGAGAGAGAGAGAGAGAGAGAGAGTATGTGTGTGTGTGTGTTAAGAGGAAGATCAATATAACCCAGTTTTTGGTGAGAAGAATAGCAGAGTGTTTCAAGATGTTGTGGCACCATCAAAAGATTACAAAAGATTACACGTGAAGGGAAGGAAGGGAAGGGAAGGGGAAGAGAAGAGAAGGTGTAGAGGTATGGGTCAAGTGGAGGTGGAGTAGGGAAGGTGGAAGGAAGGAGTGGTGGTGTTCTGTGGAGGTGGAGAGGAGACGAGCAGTGGAGGTGGTGGAAGGAAGATAAATATACGGATGGTGGAGTAGGGAAAGTGGAAGGATGATAAAAATAAGGATAATGAATAAATGAATGGATGGTTGGATGGATGGCAGGTGCAGCTATCACGTGGTGTGACAATGTAACACACACACACACACACACACACACACACACACACACACACACACACACACACACACACACACACATACATTTGGCTCACTAACTCATACACAAGCAAATACACATGAGTGATTACTGTATATGTAACCAACTAAAAAAAAATATAATATATAGTATACCAAAATATAAAGATAAATAATAAACAATAATTATAATAAATAAATATTTACTGAGGTACGAGGGGAGAGTAATAAGAGAGATAAGCTCATTAAGTTAATTGGCTTCATATCTCTTAATTTATGGTTTGGGATAATGAATCAAATTTGACCTGCTAACTAGACAGAAAAAAATATATACGGTAAAACAAGTAAATAAATATATAATTAAATAAATAAATATAAAATAAATGAAAATAATTGTATGAAATAGTCAAGTGGTTCACATCATTAATTACTATGTACCGGTATCTCTCTAATTAAGGGGAGGATACACTTTAGATACATTGGAGTCCCTTGAATCCTCCAAAGTATGCCAAGAAACAGTACCAAGTTAACAAAAATAATAGTGATCTGTTGCTTGAAGTAGTCTGGAGGAATCATTTATACCTGATTTACCAAAACTTTATCTCCCCTTTAATTAATCACTTCATGGTAAAATATCACAAGTAAGATATTGGGCGAGTCATTTACCACTGTTGGTGTAAATTCAGCGTTGATAATTAATCAAAATGAGTACACAATGAATTAGGGTATGAAAAATATGAGTATACAATGAATTAGGGTATGAAAAATATGAGTACACAATGAATTAGAGTATGAAAAATATGAGTATACAATGAATTAGGGTATGAAAAATATGAGTACACAATGAATTAGAGTAAGAAAAATATGAGTACACAATGAATTAGAGTATGAAAAATATGAGTATACAATGAATTAGGGTATGAAAAATATGAGTATACAATGAATTAAGGTATGAAAAATATGAGTATACAATGAATTAAGGTATGAAAAATATGAGTATACAATGAATTAAGGTATGAAAAATATGAGTATATAATGAATTAAGGTATGAAAAATATGAGTATACAATGAATTAAGGTATGAAAAATATGAGTACACAATGAATTAGGGTATGAAAAATATGAGTATACAATGAATTAGGGTATGAAAAATGGACAGGGTGAGTACAACCTGGATAGATGGGAACAAAATGGACAGAGGAGCTTGTTGGTTATTGACTCAGTATAAAGATGATGAATAGATGAGGAAGAAGAGGGTACAGTAAAATATTATTGATAGGAATGTTTACGTCAATATACAGAATGGTAGGTAGAGATGATGAATTGATGAGGAAGTGTAGGGTACAGAAAATTCATGTTGACAGAAGGGTACACAGGGAACAGATTATTATCTTTGGTTATATACGTAGTAGAAATAAATTAGTAGATGAGGAAGTGGTGGTGGTGGGTATAGAATTTATTTGACAGGTAAGTACGTACAGTCATGGCTGTACTACCGACCGCAAATAATCGTGCAACTCTCGGTGTTGTTTACATTTCTTTACTGAGACAAATCACCGTGTATTTATAATCTTTATCCAGCACTATATAGTTTGTTTGTATAGAATCCACTATCATATTGTAGTACTTACCCCTCTATTAGTACTTGGTGGTCTACCCCTTATTGTCAATAACCAGTTGGAGTCGTTTTGGCAAAGAATCAGTGAGCTTCTTGGTGTAACTGACATGCAAATCATTGTGCCACATTTTCGTAATGGATTCCTGCTTTCAGCCTATGGATGGATGGATGGTGGCTTTATTACGTACTGTAATAAATATCACACACAGGCACCTTTTCTCCAAGTAGTGTGAGAATTCTAAATTTTTCCTCTATTGTTACATATGTCCCCGGCATCTTAAATGCAATAATGGAAAACTATGGCACAAAACCGAAAGTACTCTGGTAAGTAATGCGAAGAACTTCTTAGAGAGCCAGACGAATACCCAATTATCACAACTAATGAAAGTGCACTGACCGTTACATTTTTTTCCACCCAAGTCCCCAAGGCGTGAAACTGATAAAGATGCTAGATACCGCTAGATGTCGATTGGGAAATGATTGTGAGTGAAAAATAACAAAATTCATCCTTACGCTCGCCCTGTTTCCTCGCACCAACTCCGGGAGTAAACAATGATCTAGGAAGTCGAAAAATATGTACTGTACTCACGAAAAAGAATGTTAAATATGATAATGAAAAAAATATAAATTATGGGAAAATATAAATTATTAACCAAGAGTGACTCAGAAAATATTTTGGGAATGAAAAAAAGAACAAGAAATAGAGAAGATGAAAAGAGGAGCAGGGAGAGAAGGAGGAAGAAGAAATAAAAGAATAGGAGGAAGGAGAGGTGATAAGATGAAGAGTGGAGAAAGAGCTGATGAAGTGAGAAATAAAGGAGGAGGAGGAGGAAAGAAGTCAAGAGTTGAAATTTAGTCTTGTTAGAGAGAGAGAGAGAGAGAGAGAGAGAGAGAGAGAGAGAGAGGTGGTGGAGATGGTGGTAAGGGGAGACTGACCACTCTCTCTCTCCCTATCTCTCTCTCACACAAGCCAGCTACGTCTCTCTCTCTCTCTCTCTCTCTCTCTCTCTCTCTCTCTCTCTCTCCACATTCCTCATCCTCAATAAAAGGACTTTCCTCTCCTCTTCCAGTTTCCTAATACCCAATTAATGACTCACTCTCTCCTCCTCCTCCTCTTCTTCTACTTCCCTCTTCTCCTCTTTTCTCCTCTGCTCTTACTACCTCTTTGTGTGATCTTTATGGCAACTGTACTCTTACTTTAATTCTTTCTTTACTCACATTTCGCACTTTTCCTTTGGTCTCTCTCTCTCTCTCTCTCTCTCTCTCTCTCTCTCTCTCTCTCTCTCTCTCTCTCTCTCTCTCTCTCTCTCCTCTTTCTTCATCTCACTTTTTGCACGTTTCTTTTTGTCTTATCCTCTTCTCTCCCAATTCCTCTTTTATCATGCCAGTCTTATGTCTCATTCACCTCGTCCACTCCATTCTTTCAACATTACTCTCTCTTGTAACTTCTCCAAACTTATCTCTCTTCTTCTTTCCAACCTCCATCTTCCTTCCCAAACTTAATTCTCTCTCTCTCCTTTCCTCTGCTTGCATTCTCTCACATTATCTCCTTTCTCTCTTCTACTTCTCTTATTATTCCATTTATTCTCTCCTTCTACATCTAATATACCTCTTCCTCTTTCCTCTCCTTTCTTCCTCTTCTTTCTTTCCTATCCTATTTCCCATTCTATCTTTATCCCTTTCATCTCCTATTTCCTATCAAACACTCCCCCTCCTCCTCCTCCATTTCTCAGTCTAATACTCCTTCTTCTCCTCCACTTCCTTCTTCTGTACCTCCACCTCCACATCTACCACCTTTCTCAGTCTAACACTCCCCTTCCTCCACCTCCACATCTACCACCTTTCTCAGTCTAACACTCCCCTTCCTCCTCCTCCACTCCACCTCCACCTTTCTCAGTCCAACACTCCCCTTCCTCCTCCTCCACTCCACCTCTCTCAGTCTAATACTCCTTCTCCTCCTCCACTCTCTCCATCTGCTGTACTTCCACCTCCACCTCTTTTCCTTTCCCATTTACTCCTTCCAAGTGCAAGTTTGGAGGTCCACCTTGAAACGAAGGCCCACTGTTTTCTTAAGCCTCTTAGCAAACGAAATAAATCTTGAGTGAGCGAAGGAAGCGGAAGGCAGAGGAAGAAGAGAGACTAAAGGAAGGAAGGAGGGAGGAAGAGGAGAGACTAAAGGAAGGAAGAAGTGAAACGAGGAAGAATGGTAAACTAAAGGAAGGAAGGAGTGTAGAGAGCAGGAGAAACTAAAGGAAAGAGGGAGAGAAACGAGGAAGAAAGGGGGGAGTGAGACAAGAAAGGAAGAAGGAAGAGAGAGAGGAATACAAAACATTGGACAACAATAGCAACAACAACAAACCTATTATTCCTTACGAAGCTGTTTGATAATATTATGTTAACTTGTCTATATTATACAGTAAGGTAAACTTGTTCTTTCTCCCTTCCATTTCCCTCCCTTCTTACATCCATTCCACTTCCCTCCTCTCTTTATTTCCCTCTTCAGTCTTTCTTCCGTATACCACTTAGCCCACCCCTCTGCTCTTTCCTCTCTCCCTCCCCTCTCCTCCACTTCCCTCTCTAGTCTTTCTTCTCTCTCTCTCCTTCCCATCCCCTCTCCTCCACTTCCCTCTCCAGCCTTTCTTCTCTCTCTCTCCCTCCCCTCTCTTCCACTTCCCTCTCTCTCCCTCCCCTCCCTTCCCCTCCCCTCCACTTCCCCTCCCCTCCACTTCCCTTTCCAGCCTTTCTTGTCTCTCTCTCCCTCCCCTCTCCTCCACTTCCCTCTCTAGTCTTTCTTCTCTCTCTCCCTCCCTAGCTCTCCTCCACTTCCCTCTCCAGTCTTTCTTCTCTCTCTCTCCCTCCCCTCTCACTGCAGCACCAACTTAGCTTCCTATGCAGTAATAGAAGCTGGAGGGAGAGGCAGGTCTAACAAATAGCCCCAAGGATTACACCTGTTCCCACTTTATTGGTCCAGCCAGAGTTAAGGCGAGTTGGGACCGAGTGTCGCCTCATGTATACGACTGTACAGCCAAGGACATAAGTTTGGTCTCACGCCGCATGCATGCAACCAATGTATTTGATATCGGAAACCAGCCAACAGATTTATATATATATATATATATATATATATATATATATATATATATATATATATATATATATATATATATATATATATATTTAAGGTTAAAAAAGACACCACATTATGAAATATTTGACGCCGTACCCAAAATACATGTGTAATATTGTATTCATTTATATCTCATCCAGGGAGATAAGAGACTGCTGGTATATCCTACTGATATTTTTGTTATTTTTCTGGGTGCAGAATGTGAAGGAGTGAGAAAATAAATTGAACAGTAAGTAGAAATTATTGGGGCATGATAAATTTTATAGATGATAGGATAGGGTGTGTTAAATTCTGTGTATGTTAGGATGGTGTGTGTTAAATTCTGTAGTGTTAATAAATCTGGAGTAACTGATTCCTCCAAACTATTCCAGGCAACAGGACACCATTATTATTGTTCATCTAGTCTCGTTTCCAGGCATACTTTGGAGGAATCAAGACGTTCTAATGTACAAGTATACTCTCTCCTTACTTATTTAACTGTGGGAAGGAAATGAGTCAAATTGCTTTCCTTTTTGCCTCGCCATACACATATACACACACTCACTCACTCAATAATTTCCTAAGTTTCCTCTTCCATTTACTCCCTTTCTCACATTACAGTCCTTCACTCACTCACTCACTTATTTCCTTTTCCGTTCACTCACTAATCTGATATTACGGTCCCTCCCTCACTCATTCACTCACTCAATAATTTTCTCTTTCATTCACTTCATTGGTGATTCGTGGCAATATTTGAAGGACTCATTTACCTCCAATTTTCTGACTACATCACAGGGTACTTAACACACATTATTAAGATTGTACTGGTTCTCCTTGTGTCTCTTTTACTGCTTCCATAAACTACAGGTAGCTGTTTATTTTATTTATATTTTTTATCTCTTTTACTATAGTCTGTTCAAAACTTGTGTTCCATTTTCCTCTATCTATCTGTCTCTATTTCTATCTATTTCTATCTATATCTTTCTATCTATCTCTATCTGTCTCTATTTCTATCTATCTCTTATCTGTCTATCTATCTATTTCTATCTATCTAAGCATAACAGGCCAGCGGAACACAAGTTTTGAACAGACTTTAGGTCTTTTACTGACCTTTCTTTCTCTTTCTATCTCACTCTGTCTGTTTTCATCTATCTATCTATCTATCTATCTACTTTAACCACAACATTCTTACAATCTCAACAATTCCTACATTCGCCTCTTCCTTCCTTTATTCCCTCTTGCATTCTCACCGTTCCTAGCATTCTTTCCTGTGCCTGTTTTCCATCCATCTCTGCCTTCTCCTCTTCTTCCTTCATTCGTTCTTCAGTCTCTCTTTTGTCTCATTTATCTCTCCTGATCTTATCTTACACATTCATCCTTCACATCTCTCTTCCTTCTTCTTCTCCTCCTCCTCTTCTCCCTGCAATGTCTTTCTTTATCTTTCCTTGCACATGTTATTTTTCACTCTCTTTTCCTCCTCCTCATCCTTTCATATTTTCGTACATATATTTTATAGTTTTTAGCTTCGGCCTAATTATTGTTCTTCTTCTTGGGGCGACAACTTCTTAAAAGGGGTTCAACTGACTCACTCACTCATTCTTGTTCTTGGGGTGACCACTTCTTAAAAGGGGTTCAACTCTCTCATTCACTCATTTCACTTGAATCATTAAGAGCCGGAGCTTTTGAAGGGTTTTCCTTCATGTTCTTGTTCAATCTCTCTTTCTCCTTCTCCTTCCTTTTATATTTTCGTTCATACATTCTATAGTTTTTCAATCTCTCTCTCTCTCTCCTTCTCCTCCTCCTCTCTCCCTTCGCCTCTCCTTCCGTTCTTTCCGGCTCAGTAAACAAATCTTCCTCTCTGCCTTCCACACCACTTCCACAACATCCCTCCCTTACTTCCTCCTGCCTGCCTCAATGCATAGATCCTCTCTGTATGCCTGCCTGCCTCTCTCTCTCTCTCTCTCTCTCTCTCTCTCTCATATATAATACATCATTTATCATCATTTAATCATTGCAATCGGCCCCTCCCTTATAATATTATGGTGTGCAACAAGTCACATGCAGTGGGTGTGGAGGGGAGGGGAGGGGAGGGGTGACAACAGTTAGGGGGGGAGGAGGAAATGGAGATGGTGATGATGAGGGAAGAGAGAATAGTAACCTAACCTAACAGCAGAATATAATTAAATGGTAACAGCTGATAAACAGGAGTAAAGAGACGCCTAACTGAATGACTGACTAACTGGCTGACTGACTAACTAACTGACTGGCTAATTAAATGGAACACCTGGTAAAGAGAAGTAAAGGTAGGCCTGACTGAGTGACTGGTGGTGGACCTTGAGGCTGGGCGTCTCATTAAAGTTTACCTGCTAATTAATGCTCTAATTAAGGGTACGGTACCACAGCAGTCCACCAGGGAACATAATTATGACACCACACACTGGGAACACGAGCAGGTGGAAGGGAAGGGAAGGGAGGCAGGGAGGAGGATGTATGGAGTAGAAGGAGGAGGAGCAAGTGGAGGGAGGGGAAGGGGAGGCAGACAAGAGCAGGAGGAAGGGAAGGGGAGGCAAGCAGGAGGATGTATGGAGCAGCAAGAGCAGGAGTAGCAGCAGGGAGTGGAAGAGGAAGAGAAGGAAGAGCAGGAGGGATGGGAAGAGGAGGCAGGAAAGAATGGAGGAAGGATAAGATAATGTAGAATCAGTTTAAGGAGACTTATGGTTCTTCTGCCACAGACTACTTACTTCATTATTTTTATGGTATTACTTCCTTGATGCTGAAACATTTGAGAGAGTTTAAAGAGGTACAGGATAATTATTATTACTTTCTGCTGAACGAAGAGTCTTGTTTTGCATGTGTGTGTGTGTGTGTGTGTGTGTGTGTGTGTGTGTGTGTGTGTGTGTGTGTGTGTGTGTGTGTGTGTGTGTGTGTGTGTGTGTGTGAGAGAGAGAGAGAGAGAGAGAGAGAGAGAGAGAGAGAGAGAGAGAGAGAGAGAGAGAGAAAGGTGGATACAACAGTGAGAAAGACGAAGGTAATATTCATAACAGACATGAGGAAGGAGGTGGTGAGAAATTACGATAAAAATTGTGAGACAGGAAAATTGGAAGGAAGGAAAGGAAAAAAGAAAGGAAGGGAGAAAGGAAGGAAAAAAGATAGGAAGGAAAAAAGATAGAAAGGAAGGAAAGAAGGAAGGAAGGAAAGAAGAAAGGAAAGAAGAAAGGAAGGAGGAAGGCGAGTTTGCTAGAAAGGAAGGAGAAAAAGTTTAGGAAGGAAGAATGAATGGATGAAAGTTGTTTATGAGATGAGGAGGAAACGACGAGGAGGAGAAGGAGTTTGGTGTGGGAAGGAACCAGTGAGAGAATGAGAGATAGAGTGAGAGGAGAGAAATAATTAGACAGAGGAAGAGAGATTGAGACAGAGAGAGAGAGAATTAGACAGAGGAAGAGAGAGAGAGAGAGAGAGAGATAATTAGACAAAGGAAGAGAGAGAGAGAGAGAATTAGACAAAGGAAGAGAGATTGAGAGAGAGAATTAGACAAAGGAAGAGAGAGAGAGAGAGAGAGAGAGAGAGAGAGAGAGAGATAATTAGACAAAGGAAGAGAGAGAGAGAGAAAGAGAGAGAATTAGACAAAGGAAGAGAGAGAGAGAGAGAGATAATATTGTGTCTTCTATTGTCTTAAAAAAATGGAGTAGCCTATTGTTGCAACTTTATTCTCTCTCTCTCTCTCTCTCTCTCCTCTCTCTCTCTCTCTCTCCTTCCTATTTTCACACTTATTATTTAATCCCCTCCTGCCCTTCCTCCTTCATTATTATCTTTCCTCTATGTTCATTCCCTCTTTCTCTAAATAATTTTTATCCGTTGGGTCCTCTCTCTCTCTCTCTCTTTCTCTCTCTCTCTCTCTCTCTCTCTCTCTCTCTCTCTCTCTCACTCTATCTCTCTCTCTCTCTCTCTCTTGCCCTTCCCCTCCTTCGCGTCTATACCAGAAAATAATTGACCATCCATGACCCTTCTCTCTCTCTCTCTCTCTCTCTCTCTCTCTTACCCATTGTTTTTCCTGTCTCATCTTTCTCTTCCCCTCTCACTTAATTTCTCTCTCTCTCTCTTTCTCTCTCTCGAAAAATTAATAACAGAGCAGTATGAAAGAAAATAAATGAATAAAACTGAAAGAATAATCAATAAAGAAAGGAATTACAATGACAAGAATGAAAGAAGAGAAATTGAATGAATAATAAGAGAAAATCACAACAAATAAATGAACGAATGAAGGAGATAGAAGGAAATATACGATAAAAGAGAGAATAGGGAATGATTAATAAAGAAGAGAAGCTAAAGAACACACGATAGTAAAAGATTAATTAAATAAAGGAAGGGAAGAAAGGGGAGAAGGAAGAGAGGGAGAGAAAGAAGAGATAATTAAAAAGGAATATGAGAAGTTGAAGATAAAGAATGAGAAAAGGAAAATAGGGAATAACAACACGAAAGGAAAATAATAATAAAAATAAAAATATCAACAGAACGATTATAACAGACACACCTACACACAAACATACACACACAAACTCACATACACACACACACACTCACATACACACACCTACACACAAATACACACACACACTCTTAAATACACACACCTTCACACAAACACACAAACATACACACACACAATGACAGAAAGAGGTATATAAAATCAGTAACAAAAATAACTAAAGGCCTGAGGGGAATAAGCAAATCGAAAACACACACACAAAATAAAGTAAAATGAAATATATAAAAAATTGTTTACAACCCAGCAGACGAAAATATAAAGGGGGAATAAAGCAAGGAATAAAATATCAAAAGAAAAATAGGAAGAAAGACGAGGAAAAAATTGAATAGCAAATACTGGAACACACACACACACACACACACACACACACACTACCACTACTACCACTACCATCACCCAAATAATATTACCACAACAATATTGCCACCATCACCACCAAATATACTTAAATAACACCAACACTACCACCACCATCATCACCATTACTATTATTATACCATCACCACCACCACCAAATATACTCAAATAATAACACCAACACAATACCACCACCACCACCAACAACAACAACAACAACCTCCCCCACACCCCCATCATCACCACCACCACACCACCATTTTCACCACCACCACCAACAATATTCTAACCTCCCCACACCACCACCACCACCATCATCACCATTTTCACCACCACCAACAACAACAATAAACTCCCCCACACCACCACCAACAACAATATTCTACCCCCCCCCCCACCACCATCACCACTGCCATCACACCATTACCTGCCAGCTGGAGAAATCGACAAATTGCACAAACTAGGCGATAAAACACACGCCTGGCGAGGAAATGAGGCGACGAGCTGACACCAGACCCGGCAGCTCCAGCACCGACACCAGTAGTAGTAGTAGTAGCCTAGTAGTAGTAAAATAAGCAGGGAAAGGTAGACAGACAGACAGACTTGAAGAGGAGAAAGGCGTAGGAGGAGGAGAAGGAGGAGTAAAATAAGCAGGGAAAAGTAGACAGACAGATAGACTTGAATAGGAGAAAGGCGTAGGAGGAGGAGGAGGAGGAGGAAAATGACTGTAAGAGACGAGTATAGGTAAAGACATTTCAGAAAGGTAGCTAACTATTTCCCTGTTTTTCTCTTGGTGTGTTTTTGTGTTTTTGGCATGCGTCTTGCTTGACCCCCTCCTTCCCCTCTTCTTCTTCTTCTTGTTCTCCCTCTCCTCATCTCATACCCCTGTACACCTCTTCCTCCTTCTCCTCCTCCTCCTCCTTGTGTCTACGCTTGCATAAAATAATAATAAGCCAAGCTGGTAAAGGAATGTGACCCCACCTACACATCTCTCTGTCATCGTGTGTGTGTGTGTGTCTGTGTTGTTTCTGTTGTCTTTGTTCTTGTGTTCGAATGTGCGAGTGTGTTCTGTTCGTGTTCGTGGGTGTGTATGATGTGTTTGTGTGTGTGTGTGTGTGTGTGTGAGGGAGTGAATAAGACGCCTTTCTGGGGTAGCTAAGTAGGTTAGGACCAGGTGGTGTTGCAAGAGTGTCAGGCAGGCTGGAACCACACCACAACAACTACACCACACCCCCTACCTTACACACCCTCCCTCACACACCACACACCCTCCCTTACACACCATCCCTCACACACACGACAACAACCACACCACACACCCTTCCTTACACACCCTCCCTCACACACCACACCACACCACTCCCTTACATACACCACAACAACTACACCACACCCCCTCCCTTACACACACGACAAAAAACCACACCACAACCACACCACACCCCCTCCCTCACACCCCCTCTTCTTCATCTCAAACACTGACAGCCATACCCACTAGGCTATCTCTCACACACAACAACTAGCCTACCCGTCCCTCACACACACTCTCTGCTCTCTCACAACCCCTCCTCTCCTTCCTCTCACACACTACACCACACCACACACTACAACCATTCCCCATGTAGGTTTATAAACATTCATAAGTGTGTGTGTGTGTGTGTGTGTGTACAGGATAGTCCCGCCTTACTTCTGAACACACACACACACACACAAAGCTTTCCATTACTTTCTCTTTCACATCTATGCAACCAGCCAACCAGCCAGCCAGCCAGATCTCAGTTACTATCTAAATCTTCCTTATCTGTGTCCTTTCCTGTGCTACTTTCAATACATTTGTTCAAGCATATCGATAATATACTTTAGGGTGTAATGGGAGTATATATATACATTTTCTCGTTTCGTTTCGTCCACCGTGTCAGGTCACAAAATACCGTTCAAATACCGCTAACACAAACATTATAAAATCAATGAAAGCAGAACTAATTGTAAAATACTGCTAAGGCTGAAAAAGGCAACACAAAATAATAGTACTACTACTACTACTACTACTTCGATGGCTACTACTACTACAACAATAACAACAACTACTACAACTATAAGGTAAAAACACTATACAAATTTGGTAGAGAATAACTAGGCTATATTTCAGCATAAGGGGTCCCAGGAATAAAAATAAAAAGCCTTTATACCGAAGGAAGCAAAGAGAGGAAAAAGTAAGCAAAGATATCGAGGCTGAGGGAAGACAGGAAGAAATAGGAGAGAGAGAAATAGGAGATAGAATGCATGAATGAATGAATAATAATAAATATCGATGCTACCCAAGAACAAGAGAAAAGAAAATGGAAAGAAACGGAAGGGAAGGGAAGGGAAAAAGAGATTGGTTTGTACTAGACTAGGCTATGTCATTTACATCCGAAGCGGGTTGAAGTGAATGAGTGAAGGAGTGAGGGAGTGGTATTAGTGGGTGAAGACATGAGTGGCAGGAGAAGGCGAGAGTGGAGGGAAATAAAGGAAATGGAAAGAGGATAGGGTTTATGTGGGAGGAGATGAGTGGGAGGTAGTAATGAGTGGGAGGTGGTGATGAGTGGGAGTGGGAGGTGGTGATGAGTGGTAGTGGGAGGTGGTGGTGAGTGGGAGTGACAGGTGGTGGTGAGTGGGAGGTAGTGGTGAGTGGTAGTGACAGGTGATGAGTGAGTGGGCAAGCATATATCACACAATATTATATACAGGTGAAATTAAATTATCTTTCCATAAAGTTGATATCAACAAACAATATTAATTAAGCTACAAGAAATAAAAAAATATAATAACTCACAGTAACGAAAAACAAAAATATATATATATAAACTGTACAGTATATACAAAATGACATGAAAACTATTGTGGGGAAATCATATTGAAATGACAAGAAAAAAAAAAAAAAAAAAAAAAAAAAAAATCAATCAGTCAGGAAAAGCAAATGACATCAGTTTATTCAGGGGTAAAAAAATAATAATAAAAAAAAAAATGAATGAATAGATAAAATAAATAGATACATAAAAACAAAAAAACTATATAAATGAATTGGTTGTTTTTGGACGTAAACTACAAAATACTAGGCAGGCAAGTTTTTGTAGGGTTATAACAGGTGATATAGGCCTAATAATATTTGTACATAACTCCCGAATTCATGAAGGGTGGCACAAAGTATTAATCTAAAGGTAAGGACAATTAATTAATCCATCAACTGTTTATTTATTGCAGTTGACACGAGTGAAATTGGCACTTGGCATAAACTTTTCACCAGCACTGTATGTCTTTTAGTATGCCGTGTGTGTGTGTGTGTGTGGTGTGTGTGTGTGTGTGTGTGACTGTGTGTGTGTGTGTGTGTGTGTGTGTGTGACTGTGTGTGTGTGTGTGTGTGACTGTGTGTGTGTGTCTTTTAGTATGCCGTGTGTGTGTATGTGTGTGTGTCTTTTAGTATGCCGTGTGTGTGTATGTCTTTTAGTATGCCGTGTGTGTGTGTGTGTGTGTGTGTGTGTGTGTTTTGTTTTTGTTTTTTTCCTACCTACCCACGTACTGTGCTGGAGCAGTAACATATATTTCCTGGGTAATCTCTGTTGGGAGACAAGGGTGGGTGGCAGAGGAAAGTGTTGTTCAGAGAGTTGGGGGGGAGTGGGGGGAGAGTGGGGTGATGATAGTGGGAGTGAGGGGTGATGATAGTGAGAGTGAGGTGAGAGAGAGGGAAGAGGTGAGAGTGAGAGTGGGAGAAACTATTTGAGAGAGTAGGAGGAGGTAGGAGTGTTAGGGAAAAAATAAGAGTAAAAAAAATAAAAATAAAAATAAAGCGAAAAAGAGAGACTGAAAAATAAAGTGAAAAAATAAATAAAGTAGAGCTGGAAAGTTACGGGAAAGCACGAGTGGAAGAAAAAAATGAGTGAGAGTGGATAAGAGTGGGTGGAGGTGGGGGTAAGAGCGGTAAAAATGAGAGCGTAAGAGTTTGAGTGGGTGAGAGCCCGCTAAGCTAAGAGAGAGAGAGAGAGAGAGAGAGAGAGAGAGAGAGAGAGAGAGAGAGAGAGAGTGGGGAGGAGTGGAGGAGGAAGGAAGGAAGAGAGGGAAATTAATGTTGGGATGGGAAGTGGTGGAAGGCGAGAAGTAAGTCAGGGAAGGCAAGGAGGAGTAGCCTAGTTGTAGCCTAGTCGTAGCGAGATGTGTGTTCTTTCGGCACTTTATTTTCCAAGTAAGTGCATTAATTTCTCATCACGGATTCACTGAGACACTTATCTAAATATAAGAATACAGAGGACAGTATTCTAGACTTTTTTCTATAGCCTATATATACTAACCTTACATTAAATTACAACAAGGGCCAAATCTAACATTATATTTTAGGCCTTTTTTCTATTGCCTACTGACCTTACGTTAAATTATACAAATTATACTATTATACTATACGTCACAGAGTTCGAAACCCTATTTATATAGTTATTATTATTATTATATATCTTTTAAATTCCTATTTCCTGGTTTATAATAACATCAATAACCTATCAGTACGTTATGTATAGTTGTGACACTTCATGGTAAACACGGCAGGTTCTATTATTTTTGTTCTCAACACGATCCTTGACTCATGATAAGAGAGAGAGAGAGAGAGAGAGAGAGAGAGAGGAGAGAGAGAGAGGCGTCGAGAGCTAAAGAACACAAGAAAGGGAAGCAGCGAAGGAGAGAAGAGAGAGAGAGAGAGAGAGAGAGAGAGAGAGAGAGAGAGAGAGAGAGAGCCATGCACGAAAGCCATCTAAGATCGAGAGAGATTTGGGAGGAGTGGGACTCGAAGGCAACACAAAACCCAACCAACCACGCCAGAATATTCACAAAAATTCGCAAATAACCAACAAAGCTAACTGGTAATACTAAAATAAAATCCTGATATACTAAGAAATAAATTACTGGAAAAAGTTGGGATGGAGAGATAGCCTACAGCAATTAGTGAAACACACACACACACACAAACAAAAAACATTTGAGCAACTACAGTGAGATTTAACGAACACCAAAACAAACAAACGAATACAGCGATAAAATATTTGTACTCTTAATTAACGCAAAATATTCCTTCATAACAATTTACAGAGTAGAATGAACGACAAGTAACAAAAAAAAAACAATGAATGAAGGTACCTAAAAAATCAACAATAACCACAAAAACATCATCACAGGACACGAATAAAGAGGACCTTTAGTAAACAGCATAAAATATTAAGAAATACGAAGTGTGCGATAACAAGGCCATTAAGGAGGCAACTTAGGGTGAGGAAGAACGTGCAGGGAGAGGAGAGAGTGGAGAAGAGTGGGGGAGAGTGGAGAAGAGTGGGGAAGAGTGGAGAAGAGTGGGGGAGAATGGGGGAGAGTGGAGAAGAGTGGGGGAGAATGGGGGAGAGTGGAGAAGAGTGGGGGAGAGTGGAGTGAGTGAGGAGATGGGGAAGGAAGAGATAGAAAAGGAAGAGAAGAGGGATGATGGAGATGTATGTAAAGCTTAGAGGGCTACTACTACTACTACTTCTTACTACTACTACTACTACTACAATACTACTACTACTACTACTACTACTGTTGTTATTGCTAAGTGTCTGTAGTGTGGCATTACAAGGGAGTTACTCTGAACTATACACAACCATCACACAAATCAATAGCCAAAGTCGGTGGTAGACTAGACTAGGCTTGGCTAGGCTATGTTGTGTACAAAGTCATCACAGTGTTTCAATCACAAGTTGCTACACTTGCATAAATCATTCCTTGGGGTGTTTACAAATCGATTGGTGGCACTACTGTGAAATTGGCCCTACCTACGTGTTGTTGAAGGGGGTAACACACTTTTGGTACATTGGAGAGCCTTGATTCCTCCAAAGTAAAATATGCCAGGAAACAGGACCATGGAGGTTAACAATAATAATGATGTGGTCTTGTTGCTTGGAATTGTTTGAAGGAATCGGATACTCCAGATATATCAACACTTATCACCCCTCACACCCTCCCCAAGTCCATACCGTAAGTAGATGGGGGTGGGGTGGGGTGGGGTGAGGGAAGGGGTGATTGAACGAGACCACATATTTACTCCCTAGTCTATCACAGAGCTCCCCCTCCCCTTCCTTCCCTGCCCCTTCCCCCTTCCCTCTGACACTGTCCACGCTCCAAGGATAATTAACATGCAGACATAAACCGTGGGAGTAAGAAGGGGTGAATGGTGAGGGAGGAAGAGAGGTGAGTGAGTAGCGAGGGAGGGAGAGAGGTGAGTGAGTAGTGAAGGAGGAAGAGAGGTGAGTGAGTAGTGAGGGAGGAAGAGAGGTGAGTGAGTAGTGAGGGAGGGAGAGAGGTGAGTGAGTAGTGAGAGAGGGAGAGAGGTGAGTGAGTAGTGAGGGAGGGAGAGAGGTGAGTGAGTAGTGAGGGAGAATGGTGAGTCGTAGATGGGGACTGCATGGTGAAGCAGGTATAACTGTGTATAGGAATATAGGAAAGGTTGAAAGGAATGAACAAGTATAGAAAAAGTATGGTTAAGGAAGGAATAAAAGGATGATGCAGCATAGAAGGGAAATATTAGGATAAAAACGAAAGAGTGATATAGATGGAAGAAGTGGAATGTTTAGGAAGAGAGAAGAATGGTAAAGGCCCGTCCACACCAGGATACTTTGTATGGAGACATTGTTTGCAAACTGTATGCAAACTGTTTGGAAACAGTTTGGAAACAGTTTGCATACAGTTTGGAAACAGTTTGCAAACTTTATGCAAACTGTTTGGAAACATTATTTCCAAACAGTATGCAAACTGTATGGAAACTGTTTCCAAACTGTTTCCAAACAGTTTGCATACAATATTTCACGTGTATCTGTTTCCCATCCAGAATGGAAAACATTGTGGGTGTGTGTGTGTGTTTTCCCGCGCGCGGGTGTGTGCAGCGGGTGGCGACTGTCGACAATGAATCACTCAGTACAGCACGAGGCTTGGAGTGACCATGTGGTCAACTGAAAAAACTCTCCAATTAATTGAATTACTCCACTCATCCCCAGTATTGTGGGATGTTACAAGTGAAGACTATAAAAACAGAATGAAGAAGATGGATGCTTTGAGGGAAATAGCCACTACAGTTTCTGTTTACTAACCTTAATATAACCTTTCAATGCTGAGATCAGAGCTTCACAGACCTCAGGAACCACAGTTGAGATGGTCTGCTTTGATATCCTGAAGGTGTACATGAGGCTAGTAAAGGAATCTCCACTTGCAAGATATCTCAGTGTAATAGCCAATCTGATGTCGGGTGTAATGGCCTTTCTGTATTTTGTATTCCTTCTAGATATTTTCGGAGCCACCATCCGTAAAAGTATCTCAAAGTCACTAGTGGACATCCGAAGAAAATTGATGAAACCTGCTCCATCTAGTCTCAAGTCCTCCAGAAGCAATTTACCATGAACGGATCCTTTTTCTAAAAACTTTCTCACCCATGTCTTTCTCTTTTTCTTGCCCTTCCTTGACTTCAACAATAGTGCCAAGTAAAATACAGAGGCTGCTGTAGCAACCTCTACACTAATCGCAGGCATGACGACAACTGAGGTGTGGACAGGAAACATTGTTTTAATTTTTTTCCAAACAGTTTGCAAACTGTTTGGAAACTGTTTGGAAACTGTTTGGAAACAGTTTGCAAACTGTTTGGAAACAGTTTGCAAACAAGTTTTCGGAAACAGTTTGCATACAGTTTGCAAACAATGTCTCCATACAAAGTATCCTGGTGTGGACGGGCCTTAAGGTTAATAAAGTAGAGCGAAGAGAGAAGGAAAAAGGATAAAGTGTAATGATTGATAATATTAGCGACAAACAAATGCAAATATAAATAAATACATAAATAAATAAATAAATACATAAATAAATACATAAATCAATAAATAAATACATAATTAAATACATAAATAAATACATAAATAAATACATAAATACATAAATAAATACATAATTAAATAAATAAATAAATACATAATAAAATACATAAATAAATAATTAAATACATAAATAAATACATAAATAAATACATAAATATATCTTTGATGGTAAATGTCCTTAATGGCAACAGACAGACAGACAACAGGACTTATAATGCAGTGTTGACATCCATGCATCCCACCATTAAGGGATGATACAAAAATAGTTTAATTGCTGCGTCATGACACCAGTAAACAACAGCAGTAAACAACAGCAGTAAACAACAGTAGGTTATTTGTCAGACAGTGCAGACAAACCCCTCTCACCTCTACCCTACCCACCTACCCAACCACATACCCTCATTCACTGCCCGGGTCTCAGGAGGTAAGGAAGAGATGGGAAAGGGAAGAAATGCATGGGGAAGGATGAGTAAGGAAGGTGGCATCAAGAGAAAGGAAAGATGTGAGGAAAGAACAATTAGGGATGAAGGGCACAAGGTTAATTAAAGAAGGAATGTTTTTTTGGGATGGGAGGAGGTCAATTAGGGAATGAAGGGATGTTTTCTCTTCCCTATTTTCCCTTTCCATTTCTCTCCTCTCTACTCCTCCCTCGTTATGCCTTTCCCTTCTACTTCTCCTCTCACATCCTCTCCCTTTCTTTCCTCTCCTTCTTTCACATCCTCCCCCTTTTCCACTCTCCTTCTCTCACATCCTCCCTCTTTTCCCCTTTCCCCCTCTCCTTCTCTCACATCCTCCCCCTTTTCCCCTCTCCTTCTCCTCTCACATCCTCCCCCTATTTCATTTTCTTTCCTCTCCTCTCTTCTCCTCTCACATCCTCCCCCTTTTTCCCTTTCTTTCCTCTCCTCTCTTCTCCTCTCACATCCTCCCTCTTTTCCACTCTCCTTCTCTCTCATCCTCCCTCTTTTCCCCTTTCCCCCTCTCCTTCTCTCACATCCTCCCCCTTTTCCCCTCTCTTTCTCCTCTCACATCCTCCCCCTTTTACCTTTCATTCCTCTCCTCCCTTCTCCCTCACCTCCTTCTCCATTCTACCCTTGCCTTCTCTCTGTATTGTATTCCCTCTCTAACTGTCTGCTTCTCGATACTGGGGGCCACACTATGTCACCTGTGTGGGACGTCCCTGATGGCCCCCTCTCATGGTAATGGTGGTTGTGATGAGGCAGACACACACACACAGATACCTAGTTTTCCATAGGCATGTTTCTCTCTTTTTTTCTCTTTTGTTTTTTTTTCTCTCTCGTCCTCTCTTACCCCCACCACACACACACACACACACCTATTTAAATACGGACTCAAACACACACACACACGCCTAGCTCTTTCTCTCTCTCACGCACACACATTGATATAAGCACACATACACACACACTCATATACGGACGCAAGCACGCACGCGCATCTCTCTCTCTCTCTGTCTCTCTTTTTCTCTCTCTCACACACACACACGATTTAATACCATTCACATTCTGACAAAATTATGTGAAAAGAGCAAATTATTCAATTAACAGTAATAGTTTATTGTTAGTGTGCGTGTGTGTGTCCGTGTATTTCAGGGTGTATGAGTGTGTGTGTGTGTGTGTGTGAGAGAGAGAGAGAGAGAGAGAGAGAGTGAGAGAGGCGCGTGTGTGCTTGCGTCCGTATATGTGTGTGTGTGTGTGTGTGTGTGTGTGTGTGTGTGTGTGTGCTTATATCAATATGTGTGCGTGAGAGAGACAGCTATTAGTAGGTATGTGTGTGTGTGTGTGTGTGTGTGTGTGTGTGTGTGTGTGTGTGTGTTTATATCAATGTGTGTGCGTGAGAGAGAGAGACAGCTATTAGTAGGTATGTGTGTGTGTGTGTGTGTGTGTGTGTGTGTGTGTGTGTGTGGTGGTGGGGGTAAGAGCGGGATATTGGCAGTAAAGAGAGTGAGTACAGAGGGACTACATGTGACAGGCAGGCAGGCAGGCAGGCAGGCAAGCAAGCAAGAGGAGGCATCATAGTGAACACGGGATGTTGAAATAAATTGTGAGGAATGAAGAGGAGTGCATGCATGAGGCAATTGCAACATACATATACAAAACTTGCCACACTTACGGTATATGTATTGTATGTATCTATGTATGTATAGCTATTGTACTCACACACACACACACATATATATATACAGAGAGAGAGAGGAATAGTGTGAGTGTGAGTATGAGAAAGAGAGAGAGAGAGAGAGAGAGAGAGAGAGAGAGAGAGAGAGAGAGAGAGAGAGAGAGAGAGAGGAATAGTGTGTGTATGAGAAAGAGAGAGAGAGAGAAAGGAATAGTGTGTGTATGAGAGAGAGAGAGAGAGAGAGAGAGAGAGAGAGAGAGAGAGAGAGAGAGAGAGAGAGAGAGAGAGAGAGAGAGAGAGAGAGAGAGAGAGAGAGAGAGAGGAATAGTGTGTATGAGAGATAGAGAGAGCAATAGTGTGTGTATGAAAGAAAGGTTAAGGAAGAATATAAAATGAGAGAGAGAGAGAGAGAGAGAGAGAGAGAGAGAGAGAGAGAGAGAGAGAGAGAGGAGCCATTAAGGTAATCACAGGACTCCACCTGCCTCCCGTCCAGCTCTCTTGACAAATGTTGAGCTTTTTACCCTGGCTTGAATTTTCTCTCTCTCTCTCTCTCTCTCTCTCTCTCTCTCTCTCTCTCTCTCTCTCTCTCTCTCTCTCTTACACACTATTGCTCTCTCTCTCTCTCTCATACACACTACTGCCCCCCCCCACCTCTCCCTCTATCTCTCTCTCTCTCTCTCTCTCTCTCTCTCTCTCTCTCTCTCTCTCATTCATTTTTTATTCTTCCTTAACCTCTCCTGTTTCCATCTCTCCC
>JAWZYT010001454.1:0-68494 GCA_034508575.1 Petrolisthes manimaculis | reverse complement strand
GAGAGAGAGAGAGAGAGAGAGAGAGAGAGAGAGAGATGAGAGAGAGAGAGAGAGAGTGAGTACAAAAAGGTGGTGTGTGAGATAAGGTAAAACAGTGGTCGAACGCAGCCTCTCCCCTGATAATTAGCCTGTCACCGCCAGAGCTGGAGGTGCAACACAGGAAAAACGTCAGCGGCGGCGGTAGTGGCGGTGATGGTGATTGTATTTGGCTGATGTAAAAAAAAAAAAAAAAAATAGTTGTTAAACTTCAAGAATCCAACTTCCAACACCCTCCCGCTCCCACCCATCAGAACCATGCATGCAGTTAAGTGTTTGAGCCAATCAGGAGATGTGTGTAGTACAAATTATCACATATAACATATTACGTCAAAAATTTACACAGGTCGGTACATACATTTCTGCAAGTTGTTGTTATTGTTACGTAGGTATTATTATTACTGACTTGACACTCTTGACAAGTGCTTCACATTTGATTCGATTCACTCACCTGTCTCGAAACTTAGATTAAGATTGTAACTGAACAACCAGGCGATAGATATTTTGTGACTGTATAATTATATTATTGTTATTATTATTATTATTATTATCTCTTTTGTATCATTCTATTATGCAGTATTGCGTTAGTTATTTGCAGTATCTTAGGGAAGTAAATATTAATGCATTAATTAATATAATTATTTTAAATTCTTAATAGTGTTGATATCGATATTTTGTGATAAAAATTATTTCTAAAGTATTGACAGTACTTGAATAATGTGTTTCATAATATTTTTTCAAGTAGAGAATTTTTTAGGATGAATTTTCTGTGCCTATTCTTAGGGGCGAGAACATCATTGGAAAGCTATGAATAAATAAGCAAACAACATTGTACTACCTGAGAGCTATTATGGGACAAACAGTGAGTGTTGCTACCTGCCCCTAGTCAGACTTGGACTGGGTTCGGCGCCATAACAGCTCTCCTGCCTAAACAGGATTTGCTCAAGTCAACAGAGGCATTCACGCGTTCTTGGTAGTGTTTGGGGAGTATTTGCTGGCTGAATATAGTTCCTGTGTCACAGAGGAAATGCTGCTGCCCTTTCGGTAATACACTATTTATTCAATGACAATATAATAGGAACGAGTGTTAATGATCTATATTTCAAGAAAGTTTCCAGATTGATTTCTTTATATTTTTATGGGAAAATATGTAAACACTCTGCAGTTTAATAGATTTAGTTTCTCATTACACATACAAAGAGTTGTCTTTTTATAACCGCCTGAATTCAAATCTGATATCTGCTGCCAAGAACACCTGTTGTTACAGCTGCGGCAATAATTACTTTATTAAGTTTATCATTTAAAATAAACTGGAGGTAAATTTGTGTTATTTCATAATGCATTTTCACTGGAAAATATCAAACGATCATAGTGCAGCCACTTCTCGGTGTACTTAAACCGAAAATATTAAATTTTATTCAACGATATATATCTTCTTTATTCCTGAAATGGATCACGAAACTATTATATCTCGAAAGCATTTTTTAGTTTTGTATTATGAAACTGACCACAAGATACATTTTAAACTGGGTGACCCATGACTTCTGGCTAGCCTTTCAACCTTCCCCAGACTAAGACACTTTTGGCATTTCAACACTGCTGCTTTAGTTTTAAGGTAAACGAGGTCACTCCATCACATTAACTACCAGTTCAATTCAGTGAATGAAATTTGTAAAAGCTAATTATCTTAAGGTCTGGTGTGAAGTCTTTTGCTGCTGAAAGTTAGAGTGGTTCTAATGGAAGGATGGTGAGAAGAAGGAATAGGAGGAGGAGGAGGAAGGGAAGTGAGCAATATGAAGAAGATGAGGGTGAGCAAATGTTGATACAGTGAGAAGGAAAGGAGAGTAAAATTGGTGTATCAAGTTGGAGCGAGTCAGGCTGAGCTGTATTACTTTTTATTGGGGTGGTGGAAGATTCTGTGTACCAAATGCAAGCGAGGGAATGTGTACAAATTTTAGGATTTTATGTTTCCCTTTCCGAGTGAGAGATTTTATGTACTCTTCCAGATTGGAGAAAAGCATGTCAGATTATTATACATTTTCTGTTGTACGTGGCTGGTGGAGGATATTGCCATTGCTCGAGCACGAAACAAGAACAGTTATTTCTATTTTATTTTATGGTAGAGTAGACTATCCCTTATATTTTTAATGCTTTCTTTCTTTGAGTCGATCAGCATACAGAGAGTATAGTATAATATATAATTAGCACTCATCATTATCAACTTATAATGTATTAAATACTTCTCAAAATAATAATCGATGATATTCACAACACTGCTTTGAACGAGTGAGATTATGTTGCTTGTTACGCCTAAGTTGTTGGTTTATTAGTCGTCTCGTCCCTGATTTACAGACATTTTGATAACTCGTACCTTAATTGACCATTTGCTTTTTAGAGAAATGATTTATTAGCAGGTAGGATATATGTCTGGCTGGCGACTGCGAAATCTGAATGAAAGACTTGTAGATGCTAAGTAGTTGGTGTTTCATCTATAATGTGTAGTCATGACGTATAATACATTGCATTTATATTGTGTAATCATGACACATAACACAAAACATGTTGCATAAAAAATAGATTAATAAAAGTGATAATATATGCATATCAACGTTCACAAATGGTCTCAGTGAAATATTGGATCAGGAGAGGTAAAAAGTCTTTTCATTCTCTGATTGTACTTGTTTTATTCATGAATTTAGCTCTCAGCACTCGTTAATTAATAAAGTATCGATGGTCCAACCCGAGATATATGGTTCGGGAGCCAATGGACATAAATCTACAACGACAACATTTTGGACAAGGTGATAACACCTGCGATAGCCTTTGCCACATAAATGTTTACTAGTACAAGTCCTATCTAAATCTAAACAAGGGAAATATAAACTTAAACCTTAAGAAACTATCGATTGTCTCACCCATCCACATTAAAATTTTAATATTACGATGAGAGGTAAATGTTAATGATATTGATCAGGACACCACTTCCCAAGAACATCACCAGCGTTCGCAGAAATGGCTCGAGTCCGCACCAAGGTAACTGAGGAATATTTTCAAACTTACTGTACAATAGACTGAAAAACTTGGGTGTGGGATATTTTTAGCACTTAATATGCTTTACTCGCCAAACACGGGGTGGTTGCACAGCAGCTCAGTGTGCTGGAATTTACAATTACTGTTGCCCTTACACACACACTGATGTTTATGTTATGCTATTTTACAACACCTCGCTATTTTTCCATTGGTAGTTTTGTACTTCTTTCCATTTTGTATTACGTGAATTTTCTCTCTCTTTCTCATATTTCGCCAATTAGAAGGCTACCGATTTCTTCAAACTATACATATCGAAAGATCTATTTTTCGCCTCGTGATATAGTCTGTTTCCAATCATGGTTTGGTGGAATCAGTGGCCTACCATTTCGTCCACAATAGATTGATTACCTCTCCTAATTATTAAAGGGTTTGAATAATGTCGGGGGACTGACGAGCAACAATTCCTCCAGCCTGTGCCACAAAACAGCATCGACGCTGAGGCAGAATGATATAAGGCATAACGTGGAGAAATCAGTGGCTACGAGTTCGCCAACTAACACAGATTCTTTAAACTGGTATGGGAAAACAGAATATCCTGTGAACGTTATTAAAACTTACAGTTCTCATTCCATATGATCGAGCTGGAAGAGGGGATCTGTCAGTGAGTTACAAATATTTACTATGATCATATATTTGCAGTATTATTATCAGATCCTGTAGGACGAGGGAGAAAGTGATAGAGAAGTGGGACAGAAAGAATGAAGGAAACAGAAGGAAAGGAGAGATACAGCACTTGACTGACTAGAGATCATAGACGCTATGACGGATGGACTGAAAGAAACTGTTTAAGTGTTCTAGTATACTATAGAATTCTTTGAATATATGATATCGTGAGCACTGGTGGGATAAACACCACATTCACTCAAACCAAAGGTAATATTCAAAGCGAAGTATAGTATAGGATGAAGTTTTACCTGAAAAATACCGACAGTGGTAATTACTCCGAGTGCTGGGTAATTTTAGAATGTAATTATCGATAATAGTCCAAGTTGCGTATTAGGTATAACTATGTAGTAGTACAAAACCAAATGAGCTGATTTCAGTGAATGATTATAGTGTCTTTATCAGCATACTGCATAGGGCATGACTGTGTCTGTAAGGAAGTCAGAGAGTTATAACTCTACGAAATTACCAAACCTCCTTCACATGCAAAAGTAACCCATTGAATTTTGTTTGTAATATATATATATGTGTGTGTGCGTGTGTGTGTGTGTTTGTGTGTGTGTGTGTGTGTATGTATGTATAAAGCATGTATAATGTATGTATGCATGCACGCAGTTTATTCAAGTAGCAGAGGGCACAAGTTAGGTCAAGGGGAGCGCGGACTCCCTCCTCAAAATGCAAACGACGATTTCCCGGCTCTGTCTAGGAAATATGATCAGAGTTCTGAGGCGCCGGAACCTTTAACTTCACTTTTAAATTCTGCTTCTCCGAGGTATGGTGATTCACTTAGAAAAGAATCGAAATTCGATGCAGCGAGCAGTATGCAGATGAAAACATTCTTCACTCTAGCCTTTTCACTGACATATATTCATTGAGTTTTATACTGAGTTAAGACTTTCGTAAGTCGCTGATCAGGAGTTGTGAGAAACATGATTATATTCCAATGCATTCCATTTTATCCACGTTAAGCAAGCTCACAAAACAAGCGTTGCTTAAGGTACAAAGACAGCTCTTTTTTCTTAAGCAACATTTTACTTGAATCACCAACGATATACTTATGTTTTTCCATATAATATTAGAACTAATGAATTCACGTAAAGGGGATGGTAATGGAAAGGAAACATCAGTAGATAATCCCTGTTCAGTAATCCTAGAAGATAATATTGACATGTGCAATGATAGTCGTATATCTTAATACATTAGTTTTTGTGTTTTCTCGAAATAATATGAACGTGGGGTTCTTAGATACTTATAAGTTTGAACGTGATTGCCTATATTAACAGGGAATTGAACCCTAGACTAGATAATGTGACGCACGTTGCAACTCAATAGTCCATAGCATCATAATTATGTACAGTCGGCAAAAAAAGTAATGGAACCACCCTTCCATTAATTTTAGAATTTTTATCACAGTAGGGTTGGTACACCTGCTAAGTCAGTCCAAGTGTACCTATACAGGGACAATAATACACCCATTATACACCAATATACACCAATAATACACCTATTCATAACACATATTATACCTGTAGTATTATACAATAAGTATATAATAAGTATACAATAAGTATACAATAGGTATTATCACCAGTGGAACAGGCTTACCAACTCTACATAGCACTGGCAATAGGGTTGGTTCCATTACTTTTTTTGCCGACTGTACGTATCTTTCTCTGCACAGATCATACTGTGACACCAAAGCCTAAAAAGAGAATTAAGTCGTTACCCATCGAGTTACGGCAAAAACACATTTAGATGTTTTTCATAATAATGGAATAATATGCTCCCACTCATGGTAAGACACATTGTTTGGATAAACTTTATACTGTAACATTGTTTACATTGTTGTGATCTCACTCATGACTGTGTAAATGGAACTGTCTAAATTATCTCTCTTAACTTTGTTTTATCTGCCAGAGTTGAATAATTAATTAGGCTTTCTGTAGGGAAAACTGTAGGGAAAGTGCCAGAGAACTGCTGGAAGTGTCAGAGAAGTGCTGCCAGGGAAAGTGTCATGGAATAGCAGGCAGTGTCGGAAAAGTGTCGGAGTAGTGCAGGCAGCGTCAGAGAAATACATGCAGTGTTATAGGAAAGTGTCAGGGAAGTGTAAACAATGTCAGGGAAGTGTCAGGGAAGTGCAGGTAGTGTCAGGGAAATACAAGCAGTGTTAGAGAAGTGTATGCACTGTCAGGGAAGTGTCAGAGAAATTAAGATAGTGTCAAGGAAGTGGAATCAGTGTTGGTAAGTGCAGATAATGTCATGGAAGTGCATGCAATATGAGAGAAGTGTCAGGGAAGGGCAAGTAGTGTAGGGAAGTGCAAGTAGTGTCAGGGAAATGTCAGAGAAATGCAGGTAGTGTTATGGAAGTGTTAGGGACGTGCATGTAGTTTCAGAGAAGTGCCAGCAGTGTCAGGGAAGTGCCAGCAGTGTCAGGGAAGTGCCAGCAGTGTCAGTATGAGGGAGCAGCTGCATGTACCCCACCTAAACTTATCATATTTTCTGTGGCGCTCCTTCCCGGACGAAATATCTGGTCATAGATTGCCTGCAGGAACTCCGTAGAGAAAAAAGATAAGCAATATATTCAGCACTAAAGTTTATTTATGTATTTGGAGAATAGAGAGAGGGAAAAAAATACGAGGTAGCCAATTTACCCGCTTCCCCGCTGAGTGCTGCATTGGTGATGAATGCTTCGGACAAATGCATCTTGACACAAAATGTATCAAACGGAATAAATGCAACTTTTGTGTTCCGCGAAATCGAGACCGGAGGGAAATGTAATCACGGTAACACATATAAACGACTCAAAAATGTGCTGATGATTAATGAATGCTGTGTATTATTCTCCGAATGGGATATTGAGGAGAGTTTTGTTCACCCTTTAATAAAAAAAATATAAACATATACAAATGTAATGTAAGTTTCTAATCAATTCTAGCTTTGCGTATTTTAACAATGAATGTTAATGGAATGTTAGTTGCTTTATTTTTTTTTTATTAAGGTATTTTTCATATTGTTTCTAGATAATCACCTAACTTGGAATTTTCATATCATCCAAACTTATTCAACCTATTCTTTATTACAGTATACCTAATTCATATTGGACGTTTCCATTTATTTGTTTTATCTACATATCTTTTCAAAGTTCAAGTGGCAAGGCAACAACCAACCTTTAATATTTTCTCCAGATCTCAGTATTTTTGCTGTAAAGATCAGGGATTACCATTTAAGGTAAACATATCCAACTAAGTTAGGCTTTACATTTCCCTTACAAATTACATTGATTAGAGATATCACAAATACCTTTTTGTTTTAGTAACATTCGTAGTTACTCACATCTATGTTAAAATAATTTTGATATAAATTCCTGTACTTCCCTGTGTGTATAAAGTGAAAGGCAAGAGTTAGTGTAGAATCTCTCTTTCAAAAATACTTAAAAATAAAATTATCGTTATTTGATAATAGTTTTACGTCATAGACACATAATTAGAACCAAAAATTAGTAGATATACGAGGGAAACAAACGTTTGCAACGTGATTCTTGACGTATGATCACATAAATTAAAAGTACGATAAAGGAACATTTCTGTTGGCCTGGAGTACAACGAACCTTCCTAGTCAGAGAGTTTGTGTAGCGAAATAGAGTCAAGTTGAAGAGGGGATGGAGGAGGAGGAGGAGGAGGAGGAGGAGAATGAGGAGGAGGAGGACGAGGAGGAGAATGAGGAGCAAGAGTTGATGCTGCAGGCCACATCACTGGTCCAGGCTGCCACACAACTTACTTCCAATTGTCCGTTTGTCTGGCGGGGCCCCATCCTTGCCTCTCCTGCCCGAGTGCTTACCTCAGCAGGCTGGCTCAACTGTGTGCCAGCCCTAGTGGTGCTCAGAACTGGCTGTGGGGTGAATTGTTAGGGGTGTGGGTGTTTGTGGGCGGTACATGTGTGGTTAGAGGATGGCTAGGGTGAATTGTTAGGGGATGTGAATGTTTGTGGACGGTAAGGTGAAATGTTAGGGGTGTGTGTGTGCTTAGATGTGGTACATGTGTGTTTAGAGAAAAGGTGGCTGAGGTGAGATGAAAATATGCGAGAGCTTAATGTAAGGTGCTGAGTGAAATTTGTTTGCCACTGAATCCTTCAGAGTGCATAAAAATACATCCCCTGCTCGCATACTGAAGTACTGTATTCTGTTTCCTGGCAAAGTTTAGAGCAATCAGGAACCCTCCAATTCACCCTAAAATATGACCCCTTTAAAATGGTGGATGAGTTATTAGAATGCGGATGAGTGAGTGGTTGGAGTTTACACAGACAGATCCGTTAATGTTGGGAATATGGTGTAGGTTTGTAGTGCCTGACACCTGTTGTTGATACAATGAAGATGTGAATGTGTGAATAATGTTATGATTCTGTTTTAGTTTTTTTTTTTTTTTTTTTGTGTATGCGTATTTTGGCAAGAGGGCGGTATTGGTAAGGGAAAGGTGTTGATGAGAGAAAGAAGTTCTATTTATGACGTAATCCGAAGCACAGTATATATAAATTCGTACCAACCGAGGAAAGAACCACGGTGATTCGAGAGAAGGGAGAATTGAATTGATCTTGACTGAACAATTGCCGTCGAGTATACATAGTGAAAAGTGGGTTGCAGAATCCCAAGACTTTTGCTAGTTCCACCCTGTTTTTCGGTAGTGTATTAATTAATGATTATTACTTAGATGTGTGTAATTATGGTGCGGTTTGCCCTGATTTTAATTATATTTACCGAAAATGTGAAGAAATTAAAGTATGAGAATGTATGTATATTTTCACCATATCTAAAAATTGGAGTGTGTGTGTGTGTGTGTGTGTGTGTGTGTGTGTGTGTGTGTGTGTGTGTGTGTGTGTGTGTGTGTGTGTGTGTGTGTGTGTGTGTGTGTGTGTGTGTGTGTGTGTGTGTGAAAAGAAAGTGAAAGTGAGTGAGTGAAAGCGTGAGAGGGATAGATAGATAGATAGATAGATAGATAGATAGATAGATAGATAGATAGATAGATAGATGGCTGGATAGAGTTGGAGAGAGGTAGGTTTCCCAGTGCTATGTAATATATAAACTCCAACTCTGCATTGTTGATCTGGTAGTCTAGACTCTATGGTATGCAGTTTGTTCCATTTCTTTACTTAGAGAAAGAATATTCCTTCCCATTTTAAGTTTTGTAACTGTATCTGCTAATGTATTGTGTTTCAAGATAAATTACATCAACAACTGAGACAACTTCTGAACACTAATCATCTAATGACTGCAGTATCCTGTAGCTGTGGAAAAAAAAGTCTAAGGAAAACGCAACCCATGTTTCACTATGTATCCGTAAGGTCACTTGTTCTGTCCTAATCAACGCTGTACAATTTAAATATCTAACTAACCTCTTGTGCCCTCAATTTCGAATCACCGTTTTTCGGATCACTCCAAAATTATTATCCTCCACCTTAGGATGTTATGGCCCTGGCCTGTGAGTGTTGGTGAGAGATAAGTGTGGTACAAAGTGTTTAATGTTAAAGTTTTGGCTGAAAGGATGTCTCTGAAATATGAAAGTGTGGTTAGTCAATCTCTCGACGGATGTTCCCTGAGAGATGTCAGAGTTTGAGTATCAGATCAATCCTACAAAATACGAACTCGACTGAGGAGGGCCGACTGTGAGGTGTCATGACAAGTTGTGGGATGCCAGAATGGAGCTAGATCCTTGTGTGGCAGGCAGCGGTGTGCCAGCTTCGTGTGTGGGAGGTTGTCGTGTTCCAGGCTAGGGAGAAAAATCCAGTGGTATTCCAGACTCTGAGATTGTAAACTGTGGTATGGCAGGGTTTGGTGTAGCAGATTGAATTCAGATCATGTGGTTCCAGAATACATTGGTGTAGGGTTCTCAAATGTTAGGATATTAGACTTTGGGATTCTGTGATGAGGTTATTATACTGCAGGTTTCTAGATTGAGAGATACCAAACCCGTGGGGTTTCAAAATGAAGGATATTAGGCTTTGGGGTTCCAGAATTAGGGGCTGCAGGGTGTGATGTTTACCTCAGCCTTCACTACTGTTCCTGGGATGGCAGGTTCATGAGCATATAAGTTAGGCTGGAGCCACATCGTTGCCCCACTTAACCCGGGCCAGAGTTGCAGCTGCGGCCTCAAGTAGTGCCATCACTCAGCCGGCACTCGGGTTCACGGCTTTACGGCCTTAACGAGGGCAAACTTGGTGGTGGAGCGGAGTGTGGCGCCGCTCACCCAACTACACCCATGTATCACATTCATTATCAGCATCCTCGCTCCATCGATTTATGAAGGTTTACTCGCACGCAAGGCATTGTTGTACACAGGACACTAGGGCAAACACACCTCGTCACTACAAGGCATTAGGCCAATACTTATAATATACTATAATATAATATAATAATACTATAATATAAATGTATTCTTTCTTCTTTCTGCAATTCTTTGTCTGAAATCTTATCCTTCTCTCTTGCTCTACTTATACATTTAAAGAGTTTGTATTCAAGCAAGAAGGAATCACGACTTTAACTATGTTTTGAATCGATTCACACATTTATATGATAATAACCAGGATAAATCACCTAAATACGTGAACCGGGGTTGGCCTCTACGTTTCCCAGGTATATTGGTGATTTGCGTGAACGAGCGTCTCATATGTCAGCGATCAGAGGGGCTTGAGCAGGGAGCCTCGGAGATAAAGGTGTCATATATCCCTGTCGACCGGAGGAAGGCAATGATTAACGAGGGACATTAGAATACACAAGCGGAGACGAGGAGAAGGGAAAGGGTAAAATCAAAATATCGGTGAAAGGTGTGGATCTTGTTTGCTATAGTTGTAGTGGTGGTGATGTATATTAGGAGTGATTAAGGTGAGGTTAGAATATGAGTAAGGCATGTAGTTTAAACAAAAATAATGGCCCTTACTGGAGCTCCATGAATTCTCCAGACTACTCCGGGCAACAGATTCCCTATTAGAAATATTGAAGAGTTCTGTGGCCTGGATTATTTTGGAGGATTCATAGAGATTCAGTAACGGCCCTTAATTCTTTTTTAAACTACGGGCTTAAGTATTAATGTGCTTTTGATGCTACATATGATTCTTTTTTTTTTTAACCATAGCGAAATAATACTTGCTTCCTCAAATAATTACTTGGCCTTTTCAGTAAATGTAATGCAGTACAGGACAATCAACACCTAAAATTTACACAATTAAATACGTATCTGCAAATGATTAAATGCTGGGATGCTTGTGAAACTTATATCTACGGGCATACTGCTAAGAAGGGAATATGTGAATTTTTGTTACAATAAAAAAAAAAAACACTACCTATAGAAGTAGTGTTGGTGGTGTTGGTGGTGTTAGTGGTTGACTGTAGTAGTGATGTTCGTATTGATTATGGCGTGGTAGAGGCGTTGTTATTGATGTTGTGTTGGTTATAGTGGAAGCGATAGTGATGGTAGTGTTAGTAGTGGTGATTTGTGAGTGACAGAACTATTGGTGGTGGTGTCGTTGATAGTAATAGCAGTGGCTGTAATGGTGATGATAGTGGTTATGGTGGTAGCTAAGGGGAAGGAGGAGAGAGCATATGTGAACCGTAGGGAAGGAGGGTAGTGACAGTGTTAAAATTAAGACAGTGGTAGGTGGGTTAGGTGGGTAAGTGTTTATCATGTTTAGGTGGTATTAGTGGTGGTAGTGGAGGAAGGACAGTGAAGGTTGTTGGTAATAATTAGACGAGGGGCTTCAAATGAATGGCACCTTACTGATTGGTTATTTAGTGGAGATGTTGTTGGTAATAATTAGACGAGTGGAGATGGTGTTGGAATAGTTGATAGTAGTGATATTATTAGAAGTGGAGAATGGTAATAGTGGTGTGAGGTGTTGGTAGTAGTGGTATTTCGTAGTAAAAAGAGGTAGGTGTTGGTAGTAATTGTGAAGGATGTTAGTAGTAGTAGCAATGAGATGTGTTGGTAGAAGTATTACTATTATTATTATTATTATTATTATTATTATTATTATTATTATTATTATTATTATTATTATTATTATTATTATTATTATTATTATTATTGAGGATGAGGGGTGTTGTAGTAGTGGTGACGGTAGTGAAGGGTAAACAGTGTTGTGAATGTAAACAGGTACTAGAGGAGGAAGTTAAGTTAATGACACACATACAGACAAAAAAAAAAAAAACGGGACGACACGAAACTTTTCACATTTTTCTTTTGTTTTCCTTTTTCAAAAAATATGAGGAAGCGCTTGTCCTTCCTTTCTTGGACGGAGAGAAAAATGTGCCTCTTGAAAGAACGTTCTGAAAAAATTGCTAATGGGCTTTCTGGAGTTAATAATAAAATACACTGTGGGAAGGCGAGGCAAAAATATAAATGCTTGAATTTCATATTATTCTATTATTATTATTAATATTATTAATAATATTTTTTTAGATTTACAATTGTTTGCATTTTTGGAAATACAACATATGGCAAAGTTTGTTTTTAAAATTTAGAGCAAAAAAGACCTGTATCATCCGTCTGCTTAGCCTCAAACACGTGTTAATTAACCCGTACCTCAGTAACAACCCCTGCCAACTGAGACAATAATTTACATGATGCGATGATTAGCGACCAAAGGTAGAGAATATGCTAAGTTCTTTTTAATTAATAGGGAATGGTGAATAATTTACAGCTTAATCCGGCACTAACATCAGGTGAACGTATCCGCTGTGTGTCTCTGAGGAGGTCTTGCACGGAACTCTGTCCTGGGGCTTATATAACACCACCAACTTACCCCAAACTTTACCAGTAAAAGGCAAGCTGGGGAATGTCTGGCAACACACAACATTTTTCACGGGAGACTGTTTGGGGTGTCACTGATGTTCATATTACTAACCTGGTTGTCCTCTCTTTCATGCTACCTTTGTTTTATTTTATTTTTCGTTTTTATATGCAGCTTCATAAATTCTACCATCCTACTACCAATAGGTACACAGGAAAACATGAAAACATAAAGTCAAACAAAGAAAGAAGCCGAATAAAAAACATAGCCTCCTGGAGTAAGTAATAAAAATGAAAATGGGAGTAAATTATATACATATAAAAGTGCATTGTTAATGCTGAAATATTTTTTTGTGCGGTAGGAATATGTAAATTAGTGAGAAAGCTTTTAGGCTACTGTGGGTTTATGAGTTCATAATAGTAAAATTTATATCTTTGTTGGTGCGTATGTCTAGAGCAAAGTTTAATTTAATTATATAAATTAGTAGAAACCTTCTCAAACTAAAATAGATTTTCTCCTTGCGATGGTCCAGAATTCCTTAGCGAAATATCCTGCCTGTATAGTGAATATGTGATCATCATCTT
The DNA here is from genome assembly GCA_034508575.1 of Petrolisthes manimaculis. Classification (NCBI taxonomy): domain Eukaryota; kingdom Metazoa; phylum Arthropoda; class Malacostraca; order Decapoda; family Porcellanidae; genus Petrolisthes; species Petrolisthes manimaculis. Next base: position 55,346 of record JAWZYT010001454.1, on the reverse strand, counting down.
TCAGTTGGTCTGCTGTGTCTTGGTTTATCAATAAAGATACATGTTTAAATGTACCGTAAAAGGATATATCTATGGAATTTTTATATTCCCGCCAAATATAGCTCACTTGTTAAGTTAGTCAGTGAGTTTTATAAATTGAGTTGAACTTTGCTCGACCTCAAGCCCATGTTCCAGTTTCATAGATAATGAAGGATCTGACGAAACAGTCACTAAAAGTTTGCTACATGTACATGTACAGTACATGTTCGGTTGGTCTCGACAAGAATAGTACATTTTTAACTTTATCTAACCTTTTCCTTTTCTCCTAGTGCCACTTCAAGAATTATAAAATAGACCTGAAAGAGTCTGTACTTAAACACGTCACATCAACACCATAACATTTTACACTAACTGGAGTCATCATTTATTAATGTTCATCTCTAAGTTTCAAAGGTCAGGTTAAATGTAAATATTTAAATGGACTATTTCATTTATAATATTATCATATTTTAAGAAAAATATACAGTGATTTTTTAACTTATTCATGGGTCTGATCAGGTCCTCAGATTGATAGAATGCTTGCATTCTCTCCCAGCTTTTTGTTTCTAAACTAAAATACAAAAGTAATGGAAAGGGTCGTAGAAGAAAAATTTAATTTTGAATGCCAAAGATGTCATGACAAAAACTTTATTTATGGCCCATGGTACAATGTACCTCAACAAGTTATTTGAAATTTTTATAGCAATTGGTCTCTGGAACAGCGAATTAATTTTCCTTTCAGCTTCCCGCATTCCATTTGAGATTTATTTGTTTTCTTTCCAATAAATAAGGTCGATTTAAGTGTCACTGAGACTGTACAATTACTCCAACATCTACTCGGAAGTGTACATTAGTGAAAGATACTTTTGACTTACACGGTGATAAGTAAATTCTGGTGATATCTAACATTTTCTAGAGCTAATTTTCCTAGATATTTTAAGAATTCAATTGCATTAAGGTTGTTTAATTTAGCTTAACATCACATCTGTACAGTCGAGGAAACCAAACCAGCGTGTTGTTACTTCTCATGCTTAGCATTCTTGAGGCGGAAATATCATCAAACACACACACACACACACGCCCCACGATTTGCATAACACAAACACACACACACACCTGCGTCTCCCAACAGTCCACCTATTCTACTTGAAGAAATAGAGGAGAGCGTCCAAGCAGCAGTACGTTGTGTGACCGGAGACAGAGTAAACAATGCCTCGCCCACACAAGAGTCCCTCGCTACGTAAAACTTGGCCAAAGTGTCGCCCATAACCATCACCTGACTGCTTCTTGCCGCACCAGATCTGCCTTTATGGAGCGATTAACCTGCATTGACCACCACCACAGCCACCACCACAACCACAACCATTACCACAGCCAACCCCACATCCACTACCACAACCATTACAACAGCCAACCCCACATCCACTACCACAACCATTACAACAGCCAACCCCACATCCACTACCACAACCATTACAACAGCCAACCCCACATCCACTACCACAACCATTACAACAGCCAACCCCACATCCACTACCACAACCATTACAACAGCCAACCCCACATCCACTACCACAACCATTACAACAGCCAACCCCACATCCACTACCACAACCATTACAACAGCCACCTCCACAGACACTACACAGCCACCACCACCACAGTAACTACCACAGCTATAGCCGAAGCTGAATCGGGTCTCAGGTGGGTGGAGAGGTCTCTGGGCCATGCATCACAATGATCATCCTTGTGATGCGTGCTATAATTGTGTTTCATACACACAGTGTGTGCTACACTCTGTCCCAGTGACTGCCACTCATTGGCACCTTTAATAACCTTTTAGTAACTACCACAGCCATCACAGCCACCACCACAGCCACCACAGCCTCACTGGCTCACTTTCATTCACCTGATACAGAACTTTTGATCATGACTGTACAATACAGTACACTGCTCCTGTCCGATTCCTCTTATGATTTGTCTTTGTGTGGCATTTGTTTCTATAGTATATGTAATTCATACAACAGTTTCATCACCCCAGCCAACTAAATATATGACAATTTATCATTTTTTTACCATTACAGAGATTATGTAATTTGATAGGATAAACATTTCCCTCCATAATGGGGCAACTCTTCTCCAGCCATCAGCAATATAAAGCTCCTGGTCTTTGTCAGAAAAAATGCAGGAAATCTGCAATGACAGAATCCCCGACCCACCAAGCAATAAGCGAAAACTTGTCCATTTTTTCTTTGCTCTGCACTTTTGCTTTGGATATTTTGGCTCAGAGTATATTTATTATATTATACGTTGATATGCCAGGGGTCTTTTAAAGCGAGATAAAGTACAGCATTCGTCTTACTGCACACGAAGTAAACCTGACGTGCTAAATTATATTAATTAGTAAGAACGATGTCGAATATATATTGCATTATCATGTATATATTTCGACCATAAGCATTTCCCATAAGCAACAAATATTAACTTAAAGTGCACCGAGGTACGAGCACAAACGGGAGAAACCAACTAAGTCGCATGAAGGTGCAGGATCAGGAATAATATGGCCCATTTTTCGATCTCTCCACTAAGCAACCATCACCCCCCCCACACACACACAGCGCCCCCCCCCCCCCCCACACAGCCCGACGGGACTTTCCGGCAGTGTCGAAATGATCTCCGTGTCGATACTGAGTGTGAATAATTCTGGGTGCCCGTGTTTGCTCCCTGATGCAGTCATGTGTGTGTCTCATGTTCACTGCAGTCCACATTCATCTGCACGACAACACGAGGTCAGCAGCGCCAGAAAGTCCGGCACATATCGCACCAAAAATAAAATGACATTGGGATATATACTCTTCTCACTATTAATGTATTTTCCATATATGTAGCTCGTATATATATCTGGACAGGATATTCACATTCATTCCACGTTCACGGAATATATAATAAAGGAACGTAAATATATTGTCCTTAGAAACTCTTTTGATGATTATTGAACGTTTCTTATAGAGGAATGATGATATCCGTCAGTAAAAATGGAGAAAGAACAATCTGTCATGGCTTCTGCGAATGTTGTGATTTAATTTTAGTCAGATAGTTTTATTCCGGACTCTTTGTCTCTGTCTCTGTCTCTGTCTCTGTCTCTGTCTCTGTCTCTGTCTCTTTCTCTTTCTCTTTCTCTTTCTCTTTCTCTCTTTCTCTTTCTCTTTCTCTTTCTCTTTCTCTCTTTCTCTTTCTCTTTCTCTTTCTCTTTCTCTTTCTCTTTCTATTTCTCTTTCTATTTCTCTTTCTATTTCTATTTCTATTTCTATTTCTATTTCTATTTCTATTTCTATTTCTATTTCTCTCGCTTTTTTCACTCTTTTTCTCTGTCTTACTCTTTCTTAAACACACACACACACACACATACACACATACTGAGAAGGAACGTTTTATCAACACGGTGTAAAGTTTATGACCGCTTTATTAACTAAATTGTTAGGCTTACTCTCATAAGGTTGATGCTAAACACAATAAGTAGATCACGGATGTATAAACGAAGCAAGCTGTATAAATTGTATCTGTAACTGGAGAAGCAACGTGATTCGCTGCTAATTAACTCGAAGCATGTCATCCATTTAAATTCAGTTTGGTCCAGTGAGCGATATGATGCAAGTGTAAAAAATTATTGGTACACTAATGTCCCTTTCCTTATTAATTAATTTTCTTGCCTGCATTTCTGTTGCGTTCATCACTTTACGATATAATATACAGAGTGAAATAAAGACTGATGAAGCAAGCTGCTGGCTCCATTGCAACTCCATTGGGATTATATTTGCTCTTTCTAATGTTAGGTCAGCTGCAGTAGCGTATCTGAATTCTCGGGGACACAAAATGTAAAAGCTGAGCTCCAGGGACGTACGTACACGGCCACCAATATCCTTGTTCCATTTGTGGTAGGAAATTGGAAAAGAGTTAAGTCTGGTGAATTTCTATGCCAATACTTGGTTGGTGCCACGGCGACAACACCAGCTGTCACTAAACTTGTCTCTGGTTAGAAGAGTTCACTCGGGTGCAGTATTCCGAATTCTCTCACGGTGTAGGGAAATATCTCGTTTTGAAGCAGGATTCGTACAGTACGTGATGGTTGGCTCAGGGCAGGGTAGGACAGATTGTAATGATAGGTTGGGATTGCTGAGTTCATTTTTGTTGGCATAGATGAAGTTTGTAAGGTCAGGAGTAATTAGTTTAGCTTATTTTCGAACAGATGAAGTATAGTCAGGAGAGATTAGTTTAGGTTAAGGTAGATAGAGTAAGGTTATGAAGGATTTCTTAGTTTATGTTATGACAGATTACGTGAGGTTACTAAGGTAAAGGGTTTAGTCCACATCACACCGTCTGAATAAAAATAAACATGAATATCCCGAAAAGTTGTATACGAGGGAACGCAGGCAGTTTCTCTACCATGTAAGACTTAGGAAAAATGTCTCCCAGTGTAGTGTAGTGTCGGTGCTCCATCACACAGGAAAATGACCGTGTTCGAATTTTACAGCAGCAGTTGTGGCGAGAGTAACTGTTGGGACGTGTCAGAATATAATCCCTAAGGCTTATTTCTCCCGTGAAGGAAATGGGGCTTGAGCAGATGGCGTTCGTTTCGAGTGTTATATTCCAACTCGCGAATTTGAACCTTGAACATAAAATGAAAGATAAATTCAACGTATATATTACCGTTGACAATATGCGATAGCAAAGCAATTCTTAGAACTTTAAATTTATTAAGTTTTAAGTAAAGCAACGCTCAAGAATAGTATTGCCGTGTTCTAAAGTTAAGATCACGCTAGATTTATAAATACTATCTGTGTTTCGGTGTGGTTCTCTGTACATAGTTAATTATGCAGTAACTAGTGGACGAAGGTGTGGGGGCTATGATATCAGAGAGATTATCATAGACAAGGTGTTCAAGATTGTTTCGATGAATACATGAACTTTAACTGAATCCACCGTACAAGTCTGATCTTCAAACTTACGAATGTCCTTGCATGCTGTCCAGAATACAATACACTTTCCACTCAAGCTCCTGTCGAGTGCAAACAGATGAATGGCTTCTGTATTGGTGAGTTTGGGCGTTTGTGGGAATTGCTGATGTAGAGTCGGCTTCCTCTATATATAAGTACTGCACTGGAGGTCGTATCCTACAGGTGAATGTGACGTCCAATAAGATATGAAGTTCCTGAAAAATATGATATAAAGTTCCCACGGGAGTGAAACTGTGAAATGTAAACATCAATTGATTGATAAAGGAAAATTGAAATGACAGAGGGTAATAAAATAGGCGTCGGCCACAGAAGAATGAACGACAAAGATTGATGTTGTGATGGGGATAGTGTTGGACAAAGTAAATACCTGTATATCCCTTGTAAATGGGTCCGGCAGAGTGAGTGGGTTTACGTACAGAGACTTGTTAATATTTACATATTCTCCATGGCTAACAGCAAAGAGATCAGTGTACTTTACATAGCATTTTCCAAGCTCCTCGCTTTCATTATTCAACAGTCTTTCCTTTCTTTCCCTCTTTTTCTTCCTTGCTGTCACTTCTCTTTATCTCCTTTCTGCTTGCTGTGCCATCGATAGGTTGTTATGATACCTTGCTCACTACCTAACCAACAAACAAGCATGAACGAAAACATTTTATTACGCAATAACGAAAGACTTGGTTTGTTTGTATAAATGTTTATTCTGTTAGTGTTCTGTTATATATTTATTTATTACATTGCATATGAACTTCTTATATCCAACCTAGAATATGTTCAATGGTATACAATGTAATAAAGGTTGCCGCTACAAATCTATCTTGCAAAAATATATAAAATATAAAACTGACGAACCCTCTACTGGATAAGACTAAAGAGAGAAAGGACTGGACTAGACAACACAAGGGAAGACGTCTGTGCCTTTCTGTATTCACGCTGCTGCAGGTGTAGTGTCTCTCCCCATCCTCTCTCAAAAATTCCCGTCCAACCCCATTGTCCCGCACATGTTGCCAGCTGACGTGAATGGCTCTTCTTGGCCACGACCACATAATGCTTGAGAAAACTGGCCATGCAGGCGATATGTAAACAGTGACGTAATAAAAAGTTTCTCTACACTATACATAACCTGATCTACTGTTCATTGACAGAGTATATCTGCACCTTATAAAAATATATATGTGGATTGGAGGAAGAATTACAGCATCATACCTAATAACTACTAGATTGACAAATTAATGATAAAAACTTTCCTGATTCATCTATTCTTTGATGCGGTGCTTGTGTCAACCGCCTGTTGTTCTGTCCGGCTATGCAAAGCTGAACGATTCAATACATGGGCTTAAAATTTGGTTCACTCAGGTAACTTTGAACATGAAAGAGCGTAGGATAGGTAATACCGATGTCGGAAATGATCATTATAATAACATTGTTCTCAGAAGCTGGAGTTCCAGGCGATTTATAAACTCTACAAACGATTCACGACACTTTGCTCGAGGTAATACACCTTTGGTACATTAGAGAGCTTTGATTCCTTAAAAGTATGTCAGGGAACAGGACCAGATTAACAAAAATAATGGTAGATTGTTGCTTAGAATAGTATGTAGGACTCAGGTGCTTCAGATTTACCAACACTGTACAATCCTCTTAACCACAATAAAGAAAATTAAAGTACTTGCTTATTTTTTTACGCTGACAAATCCCTTCTAGTAGCCTACGTTACCAAGATGCAGAATGGCAGCCTTTTAGGTAGGAAAGGGAAATGCATCCAGTTAGTATATTCCTTAATCAGCATTCTGGTGTCATTGTGCTATTCCAGCCATGTGTGTCTGAGACTGCCATAGTTTTCAAATGTGTGGGTGTAGCAGATGGTGCTCAGACGTGTGGCAGCAGATGGCACGATCGTTACAGACTCCCACTGTTATGACCACACGCAACAGATGACTACTCTACTACTTCTGGCTATATTCTCACTCCTTAGATACTTTACTTTATTCACCTATAGTGGTAAACGCTGGCAATCTTGTTGCTGGATGACCTATTTTCAAACACAAAGGGACTGACATGGTAATTAGGCCTATCATCACATGTAATACTAAGTTAGTCCAATCAAAGATACTCTTCTGGCAGTGTTCAGTCAAGATTAGTTTCTTTTTCCTTAGATATCTTTATAGACGAACAAAATGTGAGACGTATTGTCATCATGAAGCATTTTTTGGTGACTGAATTATGCTTTGCCTTCTTCCCTGGTCCTTGTTCCAAATAAAACTAAGAATTCTCCTTGGCCAGAATAGAAAAGATGCCTTGGACTGTAACTGTACACTGGTAAATTGTCTGCTGTATTTACCCAATGAAACGAAATACAAGAAACTGTAATCAGCGAGTACTCGTAATTGCATTTTCCACGTCAAATATAACCCTTTATACCAGCCAGCAAATTATGAATAAACTAAAAATTCAATTTTCAGTTACTGTACTTCAATTATCTCACTCTTTTATGAACTAGATATTACATATGTACAACTGCACGTGAAATCAACATTATTTCTCTTGTTCTCATGAAATATACTGAAGTGAATTGTCTCGGTGTGGAGTAGAGAAGTTAACTTAATGGTTGTAATGTGTGTCGGTGCTTTCAGACTATTTAGTACAAACATCCTTTTCTCGGTACCGCAGTTGTTATGCAGCGAAGTTACAGTGAAAATAAAACACGGTTCACTTGATTATCTCCTTTTAATTTAATAATACCATCGTGGGGCTCTTCTCACTTCCACCATGTAGGCTCCTCTTACTTCAATTACCCTCTTGATCTCTGGCAACCTCATCAGAACCTCTTATAGTCGACTCACACCTTCAGCACCCATGGCGAATCAGATCGGCTTCATTACAGACTTTAGATAACATTACTAAATAGAAGTGTTATCCAGTCGTTGTTTTGACGGTGCCAAAAGATACTTGAAGTATCATTAGTATCACTGCTTTTTTACGAGGTTTTTAACACAAGAACATTTCCTTTGCTAATGTAAAAATTAATATGTGTTATCCGACAATATTCTAAAGTTCTGGTATACTTGGTAATATATAATTTCGTAGTGTTCATTCTAATGTAACGGAACAAATACTATTAGGGGCACCCTCGCTTTTTTTCGGACATATATTTTTAGATTAATTGAGTGACAGGAAAATAGATGGATAGATAGATAGATAGATAGATAATAAAGAAAATTAAACTCGCAGTCGATGCTTCTCGCATCCAATTTATACTATGATTTTAGCACCGTCTATATATCTGTGTATAAGTTGGTGTGGTCCAGTCAATAGGGATGCTACTAGTGTCATGAGGCTGGCGGAGGAGACCTACAGAGCTCCAGCAGCCCTCGTGGCCAGCAATCCACCATTTACCAACTTTATAATCAAACCGTGTGTGCCTGGCCAAAGCACCTTCCAGCTCACCAGATGAACTCATAACAGGCGAGGCAACAGCCGGTCTGCAGCTGGGTAATGGTGCCGCTCCTATACCATGCTGGGTAAGGGAAGGAGGGAGGGAGGGGCATATCCTTAGTGAGAAGTGGTAGAGGGACGTAATAGTGGTGGTGGTGGTAGGGTAATGCGAGAGACTGTACACTAGTAGGGACGTGTAAGATTATTGGTTCGAATGCTGGGTGATAGTTAGGTTAGGTGTGGGTTTATGCTGATAGGAGGAAGATAGGAATGGGAGGAGGTGCATGCTGGTAGATCGAATGTGATGGCGATATTGTGGGTTGTGGAGGAATGGTAAGCAGGTTGGGAAGTGAATGGTAAGCAGGTTGGGAAGTGGGTGGATACTGGAAAGCTAGCGGAAAATAGGCAAAGGGTGCGAGGCAGATTAGGAAGAGGGTAGGAGAGCCAGGTGGTTGAGATGAAAGAGATATTTCGAGAGCGTATGATGTGGAGAGTAAAGGGTGAATGAAAATAGTGAAACAGAAGTTGAACCAACCTGTAAGAAAAGGGTATGAAGAAGCGTGAACAAAATAAAGAACGAACAGGAGTACTTTGGCAGAAGGGATAGTGAGGTATTGTGAAAAAAAAAGGCATTAAGTCAAGAGGAAGTAAGTGAAAAGATAATGTTGGTAATGATAAGACTGTTTAGGGAAGTTAAAGAAAACCAAGGGAAGGCGTTTGTTTATTTAGACCAAGTGAACGAATATGTTATTGTAGACTGAAACATTAAAGGAAAAAGGCATATTAAGCTTAGAAGATTTAGGAGAATTACCTTAAAATAAGATGGAATTGTTGTTTGCATCGATTACTACATATTTTACTATTTCACCTTCATTCTTAACAATAACAGTTAAAGTTAATAGCCTACCGGTCTAATAAAAGCAATTCCCGGATCCATCTCCAAATTTTGATCTCTCACAAAATATAGTAACTTGCTACTAATTAAGAGGCAGACCTTGTGTAAAAATATATTAATCGAAAAATGTACATAACTTTCTACATAATCGTGCTAACAAATTTGAACTTACAAACAAAGAGAGGTGAAAACCCAATAGCCTCCTTAACAGAGATATTAAACCCTCATAATTATCTAACCTCGTGGGTATCTGTCGTCATGTTGGTAGTGATTCATAAAGAGTTATTTCACTCGTCCATCTCGTCAGGACTGCAGGAGGCCATGAACAGCTAAGGAATGTGACTGAAACAATTTTTTTAGACTGCATAGTGCGTGGGAGACAACCGGTCTGGACAGGGGATTTTAATGTCTAATTAAACTAAACGAACCAAAGCGAGCCGCCCTTTAATTAAGTAAGCCACGGAACATTTCAAAATTATTGTTATAGGTTTTTTTGTTGCCTTTAATTTATATTTGAGGATGAAATGAAGTCCCCCCTAGGCCTGGGAGACCCTGTAAGACGAGAAAGAAAGTTATCAAGAAATGGAACAGTAAAAAATAAGAAGATGGAAGAAAAAGGGGGACAATTGAAGTATAGAAAAGGGCTGCCTGGTTGCCTGGTTACCTGAAAAGGAATGAACCTCTACATCTACATCCCGGTAAAGTGTTATTGCCTCGAAAGATGTGGACAAGTAGTAGTACATTCATTAGAGTTGCAGGCAAGTCCTATTTATTTATCAACATCATTATTATTATCCATGTGTCACAGGCGCGAGTGATATAAGCCTTTCATCAGCGGGTGAGTGCGCCCATTTCATTTGTGGCCTCCCCAGGTATACAGTGTAGGATGGAGGGGTTAAAGCTGACCAAGTGACCCAGTGGTAATGTGTTGTCAGCACCTCGGTAACGATCTCCTCACATTCGCTCTTCAGGCAACTTCTCGCCCCACTTTAAGTTCTTGGAGACAGACAGACAGACAGACAGACTCTCGAGGGTCTTCATGATGATGGCATACTTTCATAAGGTTTGTCCTTCGTGGAGTTACTGCAGGATGGCGTTGGACAAGGTCTTTATTTATTTATTTATTTATTTTCTGTATTGATCTGTCAGGATGAGTGTAACTATGATCATTTATGAAAGCTTGGCCTTCTGAATATATTGCTTGTGCTAGTTATGTTGTCTGGTAAAAACACACACACATAAACAAAATACAGTTGCCATATCATTATTAAATCTAATTCTCACCATAAAATTAGTGTCGTCTTGTGATAGGTGGACATAAAGGAGTCTATGTCACTTTTTAACCACTACTAGAATTATTGGAAGTGAGCTGGGCGATCCAATGTACCCTCCTCCCCTTCCTCCCCGTAACGACTGTACAGCTGGGGACTAAGTTAACGTCTCGGCTCCCATCTATATGATAATGAAGGGATCTGCAAAGGTGTGACGAGGTATAGCCTACAGTTAACGGGAATTGGGAACATAGTGATATTCCTCTATGATCCATAATATGTCCGCCATACAAAGGAAGGATGAAAGATATTACAGGTTGTCCCTCTGATCCCACTGTAATGCCTTGTGTCATAATGGAAAACCAGAGATGAATTATACATAGTAAGTTATTCAGCTCGGGAAAATAAATATTAAGGACATACATCTGTGCTGTTCTCAAACGAAACTGATGGTGGATTATACCAAAGTTTTTTTACGAAATACACCTCACCACCACCACCACCACCACCACCACCACCATAAAATCATCATCACCCCACCACCTCAACGTCATCACCCCACCACCTAAGGCCCCACCAACACAACACCATCTATCATTATTATCATTTCTGAACTTCAACGTCATCTTGTCATCACCTCACCACCACCAACCCTTCCACCATTATTTCACCCCATCCTCTCCCACCAACCCCACCAACTTTATTTCACCCCACCCTCCCCCACCAACCCCACCACCACCACCGTTATTTTACCCCCACCATCATTATTTCACCCCTACCACCACCAACCCCACCAACATTATTTCACCCCACCCTCCCCCACCAACATTATTTAACCCCACCCTCCCCCACCCCACCTATTGGTAGTGCACTACATGAGGACAACCTTCCACACACACACACACACACACACACACACACACACACATACACACACACACACACACACACACACACACACATACACACACACACACACACACACACACACACACACACACACACACACACACACACACACACACACACACACACTCTACTTCCCCGAATCTGTACCCGCCCTTCCGTTTGAATTTTTTATCTCGTTTCTCTATCGGTATCTCAAACTCTTATACGAGTCCAAGCCATTCAGTCTGTTTTTGTATTCTATTTTTATTACGATAACCTTGATCTCGAATTAATGGTTATCCGGGGTTGGTATTATCAAATTATAAAAGGTAATGCTGATTTTCGTGTTTTTACAGAAATGTACAGATTACACCTTCATTATTTATTATTGATTATTTTCTTCAAATGAGGAAACCTGCTAAAATATTAATGATTAACTATGAGTTTATAATTATATAATAATAATATTAATATAGGTACTTATATTTTCCGTTTTTATAGCATATTTATCCCCGTATGTACTCTTTCTTAATGCTCTTCACTTTAATGGTTCTAACATTCCTTACCTGCACTAACGAATCAATGGTTCTTTTCTCGCCATTCTGTCAGATTATAAATAAATTATATACTGTATATATTTTTCTATACTATGGTGGTTTGGTTACGGAATGATACTACAAATGGCGTCAGTCATAGAAAGGTGATGCCTGCAGTGATGTGGGCAGTACTTAAAGGTGTTCCGACGCCCCTTCGGATCAAAGCAGATCCTTTTCAACTCTTCCACTGTCTCTCTTTCCTTCTGTTTCCTTCTCTTTCTCTCTATCTCCTCCTCCCATGTGGCACCAGGTCTTTATGTCCTACTATACTCTATTTTCTTCCCCCTTTATAATCTAATCTGCTGCCATCAGGGTGAAGAGGGCAGATATTAGAAACAAAATTGGACAAAATGAGGTTTCAACAACTTGCCTAACTCGATGTCCTGCGATGTGTATTTCTGAAGCTTTCTTTTTGTTTTTACTTGCTGATGTCTTTTGCTCTATTATTTTAACCATGTAGTGAGAGAAATTATTGCTATCTTCCAATGCTTACCTATTTTACTCATACAAAATAATGTAGATGTTAAGGTAAGATTATTTTGTTGATGAATTAGAAGGCTACTGATTCCACTTAACTATATGCTACAAAACCGACGCCCTCAATGGTACTAATAATGGATCTGTTTCCTGGAATAGTTTGGAGGAATCAGAGACTTTCCAATTCACCAACTAAGAATCTCCCTCCTAAATACCTTCTCTCATCTACCGACACTTGATCTCGTTCCCATCGATACTCACCTACATTTATGGGTGAGTTAGTGAATCACACGATGAGAAACTGTCTGGAGCTTATCCTGACTGAATTAAGTCAAGAATGATGGCTGGCTATTGAGTCATTTCGCTGTCCGACTGAAAAACGGCCTCGCAATTTATAGGCCATTAACATCCACATACTATAAAAGTTGAGGCTCCTGTGTGCAGAGAGAGAGAGAGAGAGAGAGAGAGAGAGAGAGAGAGAGAGAGAGGGTGGGTAGAGGGAGGGAGAGGTTAAAGCTGACTGCACACTCTAGGCGTAGCTAAGGCAAGGAGGGAATGGGGTGAGGAGGGGCGAGGCAGTGAGACAGACACTCGCCTCTAACACTTCCATAACGCCCAGATAAAAATAGGGAAGCTTCCATTGACTATATATTTGACATACATGACCTTGAACTCCTTAATTCGTACAGCTTTGTGTAATGGTTGATATAGAAACTGAGATATGTACAGCCATGATTGATAATGGTGGACCCTGCTCCAAGGAGTTTTGGAGAGCAACTGAACAGAGTTCGTAAAAGAGAGACTCCTAAACCTCTCTCAACGTTGAGAATGGTTTGGAAAATTCACTTGTTCGAACTCTGTTCAGTTGCTCACCAACACTCCTCGGACCCTGGTCCAGCACTATCAGCCATGGCTGTACATTTATATCTCACACCTTGATAGTGAAAAAAAAAATTGATTCGCTATCATTTTAGCTTACAAAAACATTTTGCCTCAAGGATCTTGTATTAGTTATAGTTCATGTGCATTTCCGTCAATAAGCCAAATATGAATCAACTCTAAGCCCAACAATTTACAATATTAGTCCAGCAAAAAGTAAAGACTGACACCTGACGCTCGGAACGTGAATGAAACCCTAGTAAGTCAAGGAGGAAGGAGAAAGGTGCCTCATGATTTATTGCCATTCCACCTGTAGGGTTTACATTGACGTGAAGGTGATAAAGCAATTGTATGTTACACTAAATGTTAGTAAAATTGAAACTAAAAGATGATGTGATCTATCAGTACAGGTGAGGTCAGTACCGGTGAGGTCAGTACAGGTGAAGTCAGTACAGGTGAAGTCAGTACAAGTGAGAAATGATATGCTGACTAAACATGAGAGGCATTTATGTTTCAAGCTTTAATATTCTATAAAGATGCGATTCATATATTATTGTATTTTATATAGTTTTGTAAATTTCACATCACTTCATACTCTTGAAGTGACACAAGAACTACTTGCCACGACAAGTTGCTCCATATTCCTCTCTACGTAACACCACGATCAATGTATATTGTCATCAGTGGAGCAGGGGAAGATCATGAAAAGTCCCACCCTCCTATGGATACGACTGAGAGAGATATTACACTGTCCTACATTGCTTAACCCACGGTGCAAAACATCGGTCCACAGAGGTAACTTGGCACGAGATAAAGCGACATATAGGAGGTGACGCCCAACTCTGAGGTCCGTTGTCTTCATATTGATATTTATGGAATGTACTGTACGTGATAAATTGTGACTTTTCACCAGCTCTATACCTCACTTTGTTCACTCATAATACCTTTGGATTTAGTTAACATTTTATATTTATCATTATTGTACCTGCATTTATGCGCTCGCTGAAACCCTTCATATATTTACAAGTAAAGGGATAATAATAATTTCAAACTCATTTTGTGCTAGCCATCATATGACCTTCGTTCAAATATTGCAATCAGGGAAATTATATTTCCTAATCATTATAAAAAAAAAGTCATAAGATAAAAGACACCCCCATAATAATCTTTTCAGTCTCTTTGTGTATAAGGATTTGGAGACTGTACATACTGGCCTCGTTACTGGTCACGTAGAACCTCCGTACTGTAACAATTGTCTCTCCCTGTCAACAGAGGAATTTTATTGTTATGATACCCTGCTGCCGCCACCGGCTATCACTTGTATTGACTTTCATTGTGTAGCAGTGGAAGCTGTAACCGGGGTACCTTTACCTAGGATGAGCAGCAGCTTCCACACAATAAGCTTATAGTAGTAAAATGTAAACCCATACATTATTGCAATACTAAAATTGATGGCCAAAGACGAACTAGGTTAGTCTCCAGGCCAAACAGATAATATCAAATAATTCTCTTTAATAGTTTCAATTGGCAGCATCCCTTATATCATATGGTGCCTTTTTAGATGAATTTCAAAGTGTTTATCATCAATCATAATATCATCATATATCAGAGCCTAGGAAAATGAGTCTATGATTAATGTGTGGTATACAGTAATAGGCCACTGAGGAAACATTACCTTTCAAGTCTTACTATACATTTTACATTGTGTTTTTTTTTTTCTTCAATATAGGAGCACTACGTCTAGATATCCTGAGTGTCCTCGTAAGTTCATCAATGTTCATACAGACTGACGCAAGCGATTTTATGAATTATATAGTTATCCACTGGTAGTTACCATCTTCAACTACTTCTCAAAGTAAAGATTTTCTTTTCGAAATGTATTGTACCATATGATAAATTAAACGTAAGACACTTATATTTACAACGTGAAGTCAGTGACTATATTTTTCCTCGTAAGTTGTGTCCTTATGAATCAAATCAATAAAAAAATTCAAATTGATTTTATTTATTAGCTCATTGAACCTAGATCAACTTTAATACATGAATAATTGGACGGAAATTCGCTTGCACCCAAAATGAAGGTGTGGGTCTCAGAGTTGGGCCGATGTTTTATACCTCATCCCTACTGTCAATAGTACGTTGTCAAGATTTTTCTTGCATTTGCTCGTATACTCGTTCACTTTACAAATAATATGAACTATCCGGGTAAAACAATGGTTCTTCAGTTATATTTGAATGACAAAGGTTCTATTACGAAAGAAGTTTAAATATTGTTTTTATGAGACAATACTTCATATGAGTATTGTGTATTCATATAAGTAGTGTCTATGTATAGGAATACATAAAAATAGAAATAGTATTGTCTAAGCTATTTGACATCAAAAGTTTTCCGTTATGTGAAAAGTTTTCCCGTATTTTCACGTTCCCCCGCTGTCAGACACGCAGGTAACATAGAATAGTAATCTGGAGCCCCATGTTTCCAGTTTCACTGCTCTACTGAACAGTGAGTATAGGATAAAAATTGGTTGGTAGTTATTTTAGCAGAGTATTTTAATATATTATATATTCAGAATAGGCTATAAAGATAAACATATTATTATAACGTAGGATGGAAATTGAGCAGTAGTACAATATTAAAAGGTTACTACCTATACACACACACACACACACACACACACACACATATATATATATATATATATATATATATATATATATATATATATATATATATATATATATATATATATATATATATATATATATATATATATAATCTTATTGCGAGTATCAATATCCTCTGCTGAATGGCATTGTTTGTAGGAATCAGTAGACCTCAAAATCGATCACAACGGATTATCTCATGAATATCTTGTTCTGACTCGTACTGTAAATTCGCATATAATAATCATCGTGTAATACCCATATGTCCAAGATAGATATACAAACCCCTCAATTCGGTTACCAAAGAGGAATTATTCATCTCGACCGACCATTCTCACATAAAAGCCGCCGTACAGTAAAAACTTGAGTGACATTGAGTGTGAGAGATGCCGGGGAAATCACCAGCTTGGACACTAATCCCAGCCAAGGGCCGAGCACCGAGTCAGTGATGGCCCAGCAAAATCCCAGCTGGATTTACCATCCGTTGAGATAATCTTGGCGAGTTTTCCTTTGGCTTTGTGTGTTGTGTTGCAGTGAGGAAAACTTAGTAGAGCTCACACACACTGCTGTCTGCTGCTGTGAACTGTGATATGGGGCAGCTATGTTATGGACCACAACAATTGTTTATACTAATGTGTATCGTTTTTTATTATCGTATGTATTACCACAGATTGACAACATGTTTTTGCCTTAATTAAGTGGGTTATAAATATTTGCTTAGTAATGTTTCCTTCAAGTAAAAAATTAATGTATCTTTTGTTTTGCCTCTTGTTTAACCGAACCTATAGTTGTTACCAAAAGAGTACTTTGCTGTTTATTAACAAATAAGGATAAAGTTCTTGGTAACCTCTTGTATTCGACTGTACTGTAAATAATCTCAATTAAAAGAGGTTGGTTAGATTTTGTAGAAATATTGCACAGAGTGTCCTTGTGCAGAACTCTGACTGCAAAATGCAATAAAACTTTTGGCTGCACTAAATGTTTTCCGACAAATGAAAATAGGCCAACGCATCATCAGTTACCTGTGTTGTACTAACATGCTATGTGTGAGGGACTACAAATTGTTTTACTGCTGCGCGGACCATTTATATGTAAAACAAATCATTTCTAACTTTCATGATGAAATTACTTTCATTTGATTTTCATTAATAATTATCGACTTTATGCTCGGTAGAGTAATTTTGTATATGAAATTTGTCTAATATATATTATAGAATGTTCTATATAATACATTTAGTTTCCAAAAGAGAGTAATTATCTTAATGCACAATCTCCTTTACTAAAACTACAGCCGGCTAAACGTTTCCAAGGAGTTTTTTTTATACCTCAACCTCAGGACTGTAGGCTGTCAGTTGCCCATGACTCTAGCGAGGCCCAGAGATTATTGAGTGTCGCACTAGATGAGACAGCGGAGCTTCATGGTGTTGGTAGCTTCAATCCTGTCCCACTAGATGACGATACCTTATTTATACACGTCACTATGAGGAGAGGGCAGCTATATCGTCACTCACACCATCTTGGAATAGGGTGGGTGTAGGGGGTATTTTCCTGACGTGTCGGCTTAGCCAGGATACTTGACGGACAGCAAGAACCATCAGATCACCTCAGAAAAAAACCAGACGTTTCTTGTGGTCTCAAACTTAGGTTGTATTATCATAGTATCAATTGAAAGTTATCACTAGACCCAGGAACCTAAGAGTACCTACCGTCATCTTCTATAAAAAGGGCATCGTCTGTCTCTCTGTCTGTTTGATCACGAACTACTTCATCGATTTTCATTATACTTAACCTTACTCTACTTATTTTAAATTCTTATGATTTAAGGAAGATTTAAAGACCAAACACACCGATGTTTTTTTGGGCAGAGCAGCAAGTCACCATTCTGAGTTGTAAGCGTACCAAGGTGACCGCCAGTAGGACCTAGCTGGTGAAAACGTGTGTACCAATCTTACCTGTTAATCTTACCTGTTAATCTAAGGTAATCATAATAACAGTAGATTTTATTCCTTTCGGACTCTACTCAATATAGGTGAATATATATAATATACTATGTAAATAGATGGATATATGAATAATAAAGGTAATTATTCGAGGGTGCAAGTATTCTCCGAACTTGGAAAGTGAAAAATGAATGTGTGAGGCTGAGGTCGTTTATGCCGGTGCTGGTAGTGGGAGGTGGACCAATACAGTTAATTAATTACTTCGTCAACAGTCAGCCAAGCGAGGATGGCCAGGAAAGGCTCTAGTCAATGGCACAACAACCATGGCAAAATTAACACCATGCAACTCCCTTAGTCCTCTCCCACACTTTTTTTTTTTTTTTTTACATTTGCATCATTTAAAAGTTTCATTATGGGTTATTTATTATCCTTGCATTGCTATTAAATAAATGCTAATGAAATGTGTTTATTAAGGCATAATTAAACGTATCTGGGAATCTGTGACTTGCTTGTTCAGAAAAGTTAATACGAAGCACAATTGAGTCATCAGTGCCCTTGATGACACCTACAATATGTTGGGCGTATTCTGCCAGACGCCAGATACCATTTAAGGTAAAAAGAAAGGTCTTCAAACGTAAAGGGAAAAGCAGTAACTCTAAGAAAATATAATCTGAATACGATAGTAACATAAAACTGAGAGTAAGTTTATCTAGCCTCAAGTATATAGGCAGCCACGTATACAGTAAAGAAAGACGTTACAGCCTCGTAAAGTATGTGAAAAGTGACAAGTTATGTATAATACAAGCAACACACTATTTCTCCTTAACTCTTTCCAGATCCGTCATGTAACAGTGACCTCTGAAACATTATTAAATATTGGGTGTGATAACCACTATCACCGAGGAAGAAAATGTTTATATATTATTGGTATTATACTGTGAGCCTCCGCTTTACTGTGCTTAAAAATAAAATCCACTGGTATAATCATAGTTTCAGGGATTTATTTAAATATATGTCTACAAACAGCATAACATATAGAAATTTCTCACAGACATTATTCCAGTTCTTTTCTAAATATTTCAGCCGTATTTTTTCAAAAGTTATGTTCCGCTGGTGATCACAGTTAGCTGTAGTTCTTGAAGCGACCAAATGATACTTATTATCATTATGTCTTCTTACGTCTACGTCTATATATAACAGCTATATGAGGTCATAAACACCTTATATTGTGAGATGAGATTGAAAAACACTTGGTACGACTGATTACACTATTTGCACTGGATAATACTCGTATGGTACGTCTGTTTGTTAATGTTTGATATTTTAAGCAAACAAATAAATACTCCAACACCTCCGTCCCTCCCTTCCTTTTCTTCATAATTGTTTCCCCTCTCTCCTACCACTCCTCCCTTCCCCCTCAGTAATCAATAATTATAATCCTGGACCAAAATGTCAAGCCTCAGTCAGATCCGGTATTGTGAGAAGCAGGTGGGTAAAGCCGAGGTGTGTATATATATGTTCCACCTAAGGTATAAGGAGTTCAAGTCTCAAACAAAAGGTTATATGCTGACAAAAGGACACACCGACAGGGATGAAAGCAATAATTTTAGTTGTATAGTCAGAGCGGGAAGGGTAAATATCGGCCAGTACTTGCATGGCTCGTGGGGCCATATTGGGCAATTTATTGACAAAATAAATCTGAGTCTTTTTATTGCGCTATAAATTGCCTCAAAAACTGCACGTATAACGGCGATTTAATGGGTTTCTATCCTCTATGATATAACATAAGGATCAGTCAGAGAGAGAGAGAGAGAGAGAGAGAGAGAGAGAGAGAGAGAGAGAGATAGAGAGAGAGAGAGCAGGTGTGTGTGTGTGTGTGTGTGTGCTTGTGCGAGTCTATGATATCGATCTAACAATTCATTTGCAATGCCACATATTATTAACCAACAAATTTCTTTTCTTCCATTTATGTCCCTTGGCTCCAGGATTTCCCTTGGCGAATTAATCATCCGGCGTTATCTCAAGTTAAAATATTATGGTGCAGTCATAGAGATAAATATCTGGCCACTCATTGTTCCTAAAACGCAGGTACCAGTAAATAGATTATAAAGTCACTGATGCAAGCAATACTTCTCTCACCTTAAAATGGGCTAAGTTACAGACAGAAATAAGTAGTATTATCGTTTGACTTTCTACGACCGTATTTAGCTCTTCTCTCTTGTATAGTCACGAGCAAATCTTACGAGCACATCTTAGAGGGAGTGAGGTTGAAGTCGAGGTTGGAGAAGGACTACACGAAAGAACACTGACACGTTAATAACAGCTAGACGATCCTTCATAATGGTGTGATTGGTATTGGGATTGTGGTGATTGACCTTCACTGACGTCATGAGGCTTTATCTGGTGTGTTAGTGTGGCCCTTCTTCAACCTTGACTTTGATCCCACACTCGCTAGAAGAGAAGAAAACAATTGTTGGCGAATGTACAATTGCCTCTATAAGTATGTTTATCCTCTATCAAGTTTCTAAGTTGTACGATCTTGAACATGTTCCAGATATAACATGTACCAGAAAAGTCTAATAAGCGACTCTCTTTATAGTTAGTGTTGTAGATTGATAATGTTTGATACAACATATTCAGTGATGCGTGATAGAGTGAAGCAAAAACTATGAGAAAGTGAAGGAAGGGATGTAAGTAGGTAGAAGCAGTTGCCTATAATATGAGAGGAGAGAATAACTATGCACGAGGTTGGCCTTGTAAAAACTGATAAAAGGAAAAGACATACGAGGAATGAACAGTGTGTAAAACATTAGTACTGGCAGGCCAAGAGGTAGAGTAGAAATATGAAGTATGTTAAGGCAACGTGATGCGTGTAAGAGGAAGAGTAAAGCTACCAAAAACGTCTGGGCGAGGAGTGACAGGAGTGACATTAATTCAGGAGTAAAAAATAGACCCGCCAGAGAGGCTTCAAAAGGATACTGACAGCGTGAGATGGGTAGACTCGACAGCGGAGGAGAGTGGATTCTGGATTATCCTATGCTGCTTTCCTTTTACATCCTTGCACATCCAATACAAAGTGCGTGTATTCGTGTGTATTTTCTTCTGTCGTGGCGAAAATGCACTGATTCCCTTTCTAGTAATAGGACCTGAGATTCAGATAAGAAGTACCAACGTGTGAAAATATTTAGCATAAGTTGTTTTAAGATTGCATTGTAAAAATTATCTATTCCACCCCCTCCCACAAAAAAATAAAATAAAAAGCAATAACAAGAAAGAATTTGCAAGAACCGGTACATCATCGCCAGGATAAAACAATGGAGTATAGTGTTACCTGATAAGGGGTTTTGCATTCGGAGGTTCCAACCAAATTTATCCATCTCATGCTGTCGATCGTCGCGAATGTGCATGGAGGAAGAAGAGTAGCAGCCGGAACTTTCTCTCCAACCAACCAACCAACCAACCAGCTATATATATACTAGATCCAAATCCTGACGAGGTATACGATCATAAGTTGCTAGCCAGAACAGTGTGGTTGACTCGAGCACTAAACCAACGTCACTGTAGCCAGCCAGCCAGCCAGCCAGGTATATACACTTTTACGTGGCAGCCACCTCAGCTACCCCAGTGTTCCAATTTCCCTCGCGTTCCCGTATTCATAGTTTAGGCCATAGACGTCACGATCTTTCTCTTGTTAAATGTAGGCGGGGGAAATCCGGCGACATGCGAGATCTGAGGCGTGCATGATTCCTAAGTCTCACAGGGATCGGGGAAACTCGCTACGATTTCTTGTGTTAAGGGAGTGATGGTACAGTGTTAAGGGAGGGGTAGTACAGTGTTAAGGGAGGGGGTAGTACAGCGTATAGGTAAATCTGGAGCAAGTTACAGACCACCTATATTTTTGTTAATCTCATTTTGTTACCTGGCATACTATGGAGGAATTAGGGAGCTCCAATGTAACAAAATTATATTATCCCCATAGATCGTTGGTGTCACACTTTGTTTTCATCTCTGTTTCACCTCGGAGGAGTAATGTAATCTAACTTAATTAATTTTGACCTAACCTAACCTAACCTAATTAATTTTGAGCTAACCTAACCTAACTTAACCTAACCTAACCTAACCTAACCTAACCTAATTAATTTTGAGCTAACCTAACCTAACCTAACTTAAGCACACTCCTATAAAGACCAGATAATTCTACAAACACCAGATATAAACCCACAAACAAACACCACTTTGAAACTCACACACACCCGATACAAACCCATAAACACCACACACATATACTCACAAACACCATATACTCATCCACAGACACAGCACACACACACACACACACACACACACACACACAAATACCACATTAAAGATCACATACACCACATTCACAACCACAAACACCACACACACACACAAACACCATAGTTCGACCCATAACACCACAATGAAACCCATAAGCATCACATAAATACACACAAACACCACCCACAGACACTACCCACAGACACCACATTTAAGCCAACAGACACTACACACACATCCACAGAGCCCCCACACTCCCCCTTCCCCCCAACCCCTGAGCTGAGCCTGGGCCAAATAAAGAGTGTGGGGAGCAGGGAGTGGGTGGTCAGCATAGCGATGAGGAGCAGGTGACCGACCGAAAGAGACAAAGGAGAGAGAGAGACAGAGAGAGAGAGAGAGAGAGAGAGAGAGAGAGAGAGAGAGAGAGAGAGAGAGAGAGAGAGAGAGAGAGAGAGAGAGAGAGAGAGAGAGAGAGAGAGAGAGAGACTTGAAGGAGTAAAGAATAAAGAAATTATAAATGTTTTTGTTTTTGTTATTGTTTTTACAATTATTTATTTTTCTGGTTGAAATGTACAGGCTCCTTCATCTACTTCCTGATTTTTTTTTTTCGATAAATGTAGTGCAATCCCAAGACCAAAAGACATGGGTGTGAATTGAAGGCAAGTGATTCCTGCTAACTATGCCAGAAAAAAAAAAAAAAAAAAGTGTCCTCAGCATAATAAGAGTATATGAGGTCTGTGTCTTGCATTATTCAGAAGGCAAGGTCGACTCTTCGTTATGTAATTCGGAAGGTGAAACGACGCAAGTTATGATCATGCAGCCATTAAAGTGAATCCATTACAGTACGCTATTATAGTACAGTTTTACAGTACAATATTACTATACACTATTGCAGTACACCAATACATTACACATTTACTGTACCGTACACTATTACAGTACACCATTACAATACATCATTACAAAACACCATTACAGTACACCATAACGGACAATATTATGGGTATTTACCAATAATCATTTACCAAAGTAAAAGGTGTAGTTATGTTGTGGGTGTAATTACATTCTCCAGCATCAGTAATATGGAGTCAGCAGCAGCAGACCAAAGCGTGGGTAGTAATTGGGTGGTGTGAGCCTGGATAAAGAACTAATCCTCTAATCTTCCTCCTCCCCACATATGATACATGCCTCGTAGTAAACACGTGTGACCCTTTATATATACGTATATTTTCTGGTGTATTTACGTTCTGATGAAGCTGTTAATATTCAAACATCATGGAAAATTTTACTACTGAAGAATAACAAGATTATAGAAATGTTTGACATATTGAGTGAACAACAACCCAACATTTATATTACTACACTTCAGTGAAAGATATAATAGCACACGGTTTTTTTTCTCTTATGTATTCACGATCAATATAGTTTCGGGTACTGGAGGACTAATAATGGAACGAAACTTGTGCTGTAACTATCCAATTGCATGAAACAGAGTTTGTGCTTAGTAAGTTAGATATTCTTCTCATGAATTGTTGTAACTATTTGGAGGTGAACGTGAATATGCAGTCAAGATCCAGAGTCTTTCTTTTATCAGGTAAATGAATGTGTCCCATTTGGGTGAATTTTATTAACCAATTTTACAGAGACCATCAAATATGATTTCGCATCAATTTTCAAGGTCATTTCATTCGAGGGTGTTGCAGCACTAATGGGATGGATTGTACGGGAACATACATATAATTGGGCTACAGCCATTATTCAGTGCACTTGATATTTATATGTCTGTCTATTCGCCTGTATAATTTGGTCTGTGTTGTCCCACTAAACGAAGATGTGTTGGTGGAAATGCTGCTATGGTCGTTTTACTCAGCCCCAATATTTGAAATTGAGTTTGGACATCCTCTTTACCCTCCAATACGAGATCAAACAACCCGTCTGGCCCGGCCTAGATTACATCCCCACCAAATATATACGGCTCTGCCATACCCTGTTCACAAACGGCCGGATGGGTGAAGAGGTGGGGGGGGGGGGGGGAGGGAACGAAAGTAAAGAGGAGAGGTTATAAAAATGAATAAAATAAGGAAGAAAGTAAGGAAATGATGGATTTATTAATGATTAGGGAAGGAAAGGGAGGGAAAGGATGATGTGAAAGGAAGGATACAATGGAGAGAAAAATACTGAGTTGAAAGGATACTGTTTAAGGATGGTAAGAAGCAGAGTTATAAGTATGAAGGAAAGGGAGTAAAAGGAACGGAAAGGATAGGAAAGGTAACCCCATTTGTTCATCCAGTAACTCCGCCAGTGCTGCCTGGTGAGATGGAAAGCCTGGGATGGTACAGGAATAACTCACTGCGGGAAATTGGTTGGCCACTTTCAGCACTGTGGGGTGAGGAAGGTGTGGGTTGTGTGTGTATGTCCAAAAGATTGGACACGGACTGCTTTTATGTTTGATTATGCTTTGAAGGTATACAATACATTTTGTCGGGAAATAACTTTTATCTACAATATTTTATCAAACAACTTTAAGTAGGAGAAACTTGCACTTTCCTATCAAAAACTTATTAACGTACAAAATTCACTTGATATTAGAGCCCTGACCATGTAAATGGAGAAAGATATTTGTTATTAACATGTTGGATTAGAAGTAGGAGTAGTTGGTAGGATGATAGTTAAAACATCACATACTCTCACCAGGATTATTATAACCTTAGTTGTCACCACTATCATTTGTTTTAGTAGTACATACAACCATCCCCACCGAGGGAAGATTTTTACCACACAGTTTCCATGAGACATTAAGTAAAAAAAAATGTGTTTAGTGTTCTGACTATTTTCTCTGGGACAACACTAGCATAATATCTCCCGACTTCGTGGGTAATATAAAAATTAAATGATGATGATTATGTTCGTTACTTTAATCACAGAAACGAATTACATTTGCCATATCTTGGGGCTTCTGAATGCATGTACTTTATGCACATTAATTTAGCCTTAAATATTCTCAACCATTTCACATTATTGGCGGTGACACCCGTTACACTTAACAACCAGAGTAGAGTTGATGGAAAGACAAACCTCAAACCAGCATTCGTCAGGAGAGGAAACTCCAACGTTGCCAATCAGCCATATATAAAGACAAAGATTCAGCTGGCATCCTTCCTACATCATTCCATTTCACCCATAAGCATTGTAACAGATTATGTAATGAACCTACCTCTACTATGATTACTGAATATATATGATGTCCACTGGCAGGGTTAGATTAAGGTTTCATAAAGTTTTCCTTTTTTTGTAAACTGAGAAAGGTGAAGACTAAAAGCAAGTAGTCCGATCAATGTTTCTACCTGCGATATAAAAACAAAATTATAATGTCCCTAATAATGTCCAATTCGTTCGTGATGCCTCGGTACATTACGCTTGACTGTCCAACCTGAGAGAGTTCCAAGCGCCTGCACTCCCCACCAGGCCACCTCACTTGTAACCCAATTTACACCCGCTACAGGCCCGAGTTGGCAGAATTAATCATGGCGGCAAACACTTGCTGTTACCCACCTCACTACGTTTATAAAATTACTTTTAAATTGCATTATATGGGCATCATCATTAATATTGCGTTCCAGTTGTGTTTCTCTGTACATATCTGCACCATAGTTCATATTATATTGTATATCTGGTTACGTAGTTGTGTGTGAAACCTATATAAGTAATGTGTGTCTATGAAGTGTTAAGTAAACTCAATGAATCAGAGTAGGCTATATAGTTATCTGAATCGGAGGAATGTTTTTATAAGGCTGGTTGATATGTCACAGTTATTCACAATGCTACTTAGTCTGTATATAGTCTGAAGGTCTCAATATATGAAGCTTGTTTAGGTTCAATTTCCACAAGTGCAGCAGCGACTCGTGTGTTTTCCAGAAGTAGCTTTCGGTTGTAAATGTAAATCGACTTGCACTGTAGCACGCATGTTCCCAAAGTGTATTAGGGTTAAGATCTGAATACCACTGCACATATTCTGTATTACAAGATGTTTATGCTCGCTTTATCTTACCCAAAGGTGGTCTCATTGAACTAACAACCAAAGCGAAGTCAACTTGCTCATGTTTAAGCTCACCTACATTTGAGCAGCATCACTTTTATATCACCTCATCTGGTGTAACTTAATAATTTGTATGCAAAGTAGAGGCTCCTTATTCCTGCACATATCACCATAGCTACAGGCGTCAACCTAGTTTATTATTTAGAAAAAAATGTAAAAGATATATATATACTGTTCTGTCAGAGTTACACGTGATGCTATTCCTATGGGAGTTGCATTTTTCATAGGGTCAGACTGTGGTTCTCTCTTTTTAAGAATGGGTGTTGGTCTGTCCCGTTAGTGTGTACATTGCTCAAAAACTTTTTTTAAGCGATGCTTTTAAATACAGCTTTCTCCCGGTTTACCAAACACAGAACATAATATAATATAATCCATCAACTGGAACACTGCCATCAAATCAGGAGATATACAATGAGATACCACAACTGAGCTCCTCTTGTCAACTGCTACACCTCCCTCACGCTACAGGTTATACACTATATATAGTACACACACACACATAATAGATAGACAGCAACAGTAGCCTTTCCCTGTAACGGAGTTCTCAAGGGTATTTTAATTACAGTCAGCTTTAACTAAGTGGAATGTTGTCGTGTCGCCCCCAGCCTGACAGAACAAACCCAGTCCAGTGCCGGGCCGCGGGGGGGCTGTCTCCCCTCATACACCCGCGCGCCTTTTCATTTCAATTTTGTTTGATCAAGGTGAGTGGTGCGCGGAAGGTTTGCTCAGCGCGGCGGCTCTGTACACTCGCCCCAGGTGCATTATGCCCTAGTTCCCTGTGGTACGGGGAAAAGGGCCCTACCTTCCCTGTTTCCAGGTGGTGCGATGTCACTTTGTTTGGCCCTAATATGGACTGCTCTCACCTAACCCGCTTTGACTCACGTCTGTCTAACGTGACCGGTTCTGACAATGCTTAACCTATTCCAGACCAGGTAACTTCTTTTGCTATAGAATATAACCTGTATCATGAGAGACTTTGTAAAACTGCGCCCCCAGTGTCCGCTGCCAGCAGTAGTAATCTTTCTGGAGATGGAAACCTTGGAGCAGCAGAAAGGAGTGGAAAAGGAGGAGGAAGAAGAAGAGGAGGAGGAGGTAAATGTTTGAGAATGAAAGTGTAGAAGTTAAGATATGAGGGTGATGTGTGTGGCTGCCAGTATTAGATGGAAAGACGACGCAATAAACTGTGTGGGCGAAAGTGCATCAGATAAATCATTCGTGAATTTTAAAACTTTAAAAACTAAATGTTTTCTTTGAAGTTACAAGATATGATTCACAATATTCAGAATAGAAAAAGGAAGAAATCGACTATTGTTGAGGTAGGAAACTCTTGAAGTTAGACTGGATGGCTACTGATTGCTCCAAACTCTGTCAGGAAACAGATTTCTTCGGTAAACAAGTTGGCAATTTGTTTTGTAGTTCACTGTGGAGGAATCAATAGCTTTACAATTTGACCAACAGAAACTACCAGGGTAAAGGCGATGTTGACTGACGGAACCATTTTAACTCTAATATCATAGGTGATGATTATCCTTCCACAAAACAATTGAATAGACAAATACATGATGTACAGTACGATGAATAAATTGCCAAAAGTACTGATATGAAAGTACCTCAAGACACTCACCAGTTCAGTCACTATTCGTATCACATTTGCAGTTATTTTATTATCATACATATCATACATATACAGTTAACGTTGTTGTTTTGTTTCAGTGACACACTTATGAAATGTTTGTCCCTAGTTACATAGCTGTTCGTACCCATCTTTTGAAGGACAAACCCCCAGACCTCTGCAGATGATTGAATTAGGGACGTGTACTACATTTCTCTATCTATCTATCTATCTATCTAGTTATCTATCTCCCTTGTGTTCATCTAACTAATTAGCACATAACCAATTTGTATGATAGCTCAAGAAGCTTAACCTCGAGGGCAAATCCACAACAGTAATTGTCACTAAGTGGTAAGCGACTGAGTCAAGTAGGTACAGTCCACAACGCAACCACTTTCTCAGGAGCAGGACGTCGTGGCCTCCCATGATACCATTACCATTGTCATTCTTGCTGTTCTTCTAAGTCAGAGAAGCTTTCCAATGTTTAGTACTATAGTTTTCCAAGGGAGGAAGCGAGATAATATAAATCCAATACGCCATTGAGCTGAAACGTTAAATTTTGCACAGTAATTAGTCGATGGTGATTTGAGTCAGTAATACATAATCATAATGATTTTCTGCATCATGTATATATTACTGGAAGATACATAATTTATATATTATTTGACACCGATACTGTATTCATCTAAGTGTAAATATCTGAATCATAATATATATTATTGGAAAATATATAATATATATTTGTTTGACATTGATGCTGTTTTTAACTCTGTATTTATCTCTATCATATAATTTTGGAAGATACATACTGTAATTTATATTTCCTTGACACCGATGCTGTGTATTTATACATTTATCTTTACTAATATTTATGCATTGGATGTATCGTTTGTTATGGGGAGAGTTTTGGAGTCTACATAACGCTCTAAACACTACAACAAAACAGATCTCCTCAATACATACTGCGTCATTACTGTGTCTCCAAGCATACTTTGGAGGAGTCAGTAAACCCTCCCATTAAAATATTTCACCTAAAACAAAATGATACGTCAATTGTGATTCATTATCTTTTTTAAGTGATTAATTTCACACCCGTCTTCGTCTTCCTCCTTCGTATCATATGCCCTCCTGTGCATCCCTTGGTAACGAGCATCAAGAATGAGACGTCTATATTTCGGGTTGGTCGCTTGAGTCCCTGATAACGAGTTCTCCTCCTCCTGAAGCGATTCCCCGGCCCAGTGGCGCGTGAGGCGACCCGACAATGGTTGGGGCAAAATCCTTCTTCTTAAGGCTTGGTCCCTCCTTCTCTTTCTCTCTGTTGGTTGCTGCAAGAGAAGGACGCTTGTGTGTTGAGTGTCTGGGTGCGGGTAGTTTTGTCTGTGTGTGTGTGTGTCTGTGTCTGTGTGTGTGTGTCTGTGTCTGTGTATGTGTGTGCGTGGCTTTCCGGGTCTGTGTGTGCACGAATCTGTGTGTGTGTGTGTTTGTGAGTGTGGGTGCATGTTTTTGTGAGTGCATAACAACATATGTTTGTGCAAGTGTGCAGACACACAGACACACAGACACACACACACACAGACAGTCTCTCATGTATGTACACACACATATTACACAGCACAGAGACGTGTGATGATTCAGTTTGTAATCCATATTTTACAATACATTATTTTTCCCTGACTTGTCTACGTGGATTATGTGAAGCCTTTTAGCTGATTAACCCTCATAATCTTCTATAATGTTTATGTACTCTTTTCTGTCCTACTTGTTAAATTACTACCATTATTGGAAAAATTGTTAAGCCAAAAAATGTGTAGTTATAATATTCATGGCTACAATGTTTTGGATCCTTTATGGCTTGGGTAAGGATCAGTAAACGTAAGGCAATTGTTATCAACCGCCAGCCACTATACTGTAAAAGTTGGTGTACCAATAATTCGCAGTTCTAGGATGAACCTCGATCTACTCGCTTAACTGATGACATTTTCTGGCCCACACCATATTTATTCTTGACCACAACACTTTTGGCAAGCGGACACACACACAGACACACACACACACACACAGACACACACACACACAGACACACACACACACACACACACTATATATACTTGCTTCCTTTCAGGTACTACATGCTCTCACAAGCACACACTTCCAAAAACAACCTACCACAACATAACACAGTAAATAATGCTACTACAAACGACTATCGAACTTTCTTTCCTCCTCCCCCTTACCTCTCCTCTCCTCTCCTCGGCCTCGCCTGTCGCAACTTCAGATATTCATGGTGAAAAAAAGCGAATATGAAACAGAAAACTTTGTGCGATTACCAATATCGGCGAATCTGGTGGTGGAGTAAAGCAAGAGAAGCAAGAGTAAAGTAGGAGGAGCTGGAGACACTCACTTCAGGATATGGATTAAGGGGAGATTCTCTATGACACTAAATTTCTCTGGCGTTAAATCAAGCACATCGTTATTAAAGACTTGTTTTATTGTATATAGATTCATTCGTTCAAGTATTTTTTTATTCTTGGATCCGTAGTTCTTTATCTAGACAAGAAAAAAATGTCTGATTTTTGCCACAAACAGGGTTAACAACGTCAAAAGTCACCTAAATAATATATGCGATATTCTCCAAAATAAAGATGCCGACACGAGCATCTCCTGACAGATAGACTTTGAATGATACCAGTAGGCAGAAACTAATTAGTTTATATATATTATTTTGCTTCTGGTATCTACATTAAAGTTATGGTAATATTTTTTTAAAGGAACGAATAATTGTACAGTCTTAGTGAAGTCTTGTGGTTTCAGAATGCTCTTTTCGAGTGTACCTAAAATTAGATTATTATCACAACTATACTCTCTGATTCTCAACTCATGCTATTATCTCCTTTCCTGACAGATGTGTTCCTCAGACTGCCACCTGAGCCGTGTCCCACCTGACATGTGAGTACCCTACAAACACTATGCATTCTCCAAGACGTCTAATTGTAGGTTCTACTCTATTACATTAGTTTAAAGACATGTGCTCTTATAACCTAATTATTGAGTCATTATGTCATTCGTCTGTTGTCATTTTAGTGAAAAAATGTGAAAATTCGTTACAAAAGAAGCGTTAATTACGGTGCAATGTATGGCTCAGTTCAAAGTAAAATTATTTTAGTTAACTTAAGTAAGCGAGAGAGTTTTATATGGCTAATACAGCAATCTGGCGTTATTCTGTTATTATATATACGGCATAGAAAGTGGTCTGCTTATTCCTCAATGAGGCGAAGTTCTAGATTAGAAAATGACGGTGTTGCAGTAGGTAATATGAGAAGAGGAATTTGTGTTAACCGTGTCGGATGAATGTATGATGCAAGAAGGTTGAGTAAGAAGCTTTGATAAATATCAGCAGGTAGAGAGGTACAATGTTAGTATTCACATTCTATACATGTTCTGGGTGTAACCAAGGTCGAGGAAAATTATAACCTTTTTCATCTGGAATATAAAATATATTAGCCCGAAAACCTGACACGTGAGCGACGTACACCGTAAGTCTTTTGTTTGAGGTGTTTTTAAGTCTGCATCTCGTCGAGCAGGTAAAGATATGAAGGCTAAGCACGTGCTCCCAAGTTTTCGAGAGCTACTTTAGATGAGATATAGATGAGATTTTTCCAGAGAGGGCCACTAGGGAGGGAAACTGTGAGAATATTAAGTAGAGGAAAAGGCTTAGCATATATATTGCTGCAGAAGAAGAGACAGTCTCGTGAAAGATTGGTACTACAGGTAGGATACTGGAGGCTAAGAGAGCGAGCGAGTGATCTTAGTCTGTAACTTAACTCCAGGCGAACAAGCAGCCATAAATGGGAAGATAAATGTTTGTTCTAGGCTTATTCCTTGAATTTTGTTTGATACATTAACTGCTAGACAGACAAATAGACGGACACTGAAAAGGAGAAGGAAAGATCACTTGTATCACAACCAGTACATAGCCAGATTATATCCAGATAACGCATAACCTAAGCAGATAGTCTACCTCACTGAGAGATCACGTACTATATAAAACCTGAGAATTATGCAATAGATTGTAATGCCGTGTGCGAGGTAAAGGATGGAAACGTTAAAGTGGGCGGAGAAGTGAGGATTTAACGGAGAGAGAAACTTAGATGTAAAAGTGAGAGAAGACGATGAGTGACATCACTAGGGCAGTAAATCCATTGACCTTCCTGCCTGCCTCGTCTCCTCCATCCTCATCATTACAGTACACTTGGCCGATTTTAATTACACAGCATATCTTATCAACGTCAGCACTATATACGACTTTGTACTGTTGCATGTTCAGCTAGAAACATTTAGGTCATAATTATCATCCCACTGATACTGCCATAAGAAGGACAGTATCCATTATTCTACAGTTCCCTTAAATAAACCATTACAACTCTACCACTATCAAAACAAAAAAAACACTACTTCTGCACTATTAATATGACCATTATCAACGCCCTGCTACTACCACCAAATGCATCTCCTCTGTACTACCACTAAGACCAGACCTACTACACAACCACTACCATGAATCAATCACCACTGCCATAACGAACAACTCCAACAGTCTACCATTATCATGAAAACCATCACAACCATTAAGCTGAGACCAGCATGCTACTAATAACTCTACCTCTACCATTCACTATTCCTCCTTTAATATAAAGACCTTTCAATTGAAAGTTCAATTGTAAAATATTAATCAGGGTGAAATTCTGGCACACTAGAAGAATACTGTAAAAGTAGTGTATATAACGATATGATATTGCAACAGCACTCAACCGAGCGAGAATTTTCTCAAAATAAGTCTACGGTCTTCTCTACCCGTGTTTAATTACTTACCAAATAATAATGTAAATTACGGACCTTGGTTTTTTACCTGGAGCCTGTTAATTATAATAACTTCTAGGTTTTATAATGACCAATCATCCAACTACTGATGGATCTTGTGTACTACCAACAAATAAACAAAACCTTTCACGCACTCCTTGTGTGAAGGTAATAATTTCCATTCACCTCTTCCCCAACGTCAAATGTCACCAGCATAACTTTGCCACCACACCACCATTACCTCTAACACCACCACGATGTCACTATTACCACACATCAACTACCATTAGCAACAAAATCACACCGCTACAATCATTAACACATCAACAATACCACAACACCACACCACCTACAGAACATTACCACCACCACCTACACCACCACCACTACTACCACACCAGCACTACCATTAGCAACACTACCACAGGAGAGGAGAAAGCCGAACAGCCAGCCAGCCAGCCTCGTACACAAGACACTGGTCCAGAAACAGACCATAAACGCTGGTGGCTTTACGAGCAATGTGTTCCACTCACCCACCCTCTCACCCAGACGAACTCACCCCACGTCCAGCCCACTCTCACCCACCCACCCACCCACCCACCCAGATCAACAAACAAACCAACAAACAAACAGCCTAACTAATTATTCATCTCCCTACCTACTTCCCTACTTACCTATCTTCCTACTTACTTACTTCCCTACCGACTTCTAGCCAGGAGAAGGGTAATATAAACATCAAAGTACTGTACCTCGTGTGTATAATTATATATCTATTCTTTCTTACCAGCTGTTATTATACTCGTGTTGTGGTTTTATGTACTTTGTTATTTTCTGGATTCTAACTCTATTTTTATTCCTGTTATTATTTTCCATTCTTGCTCTTGTTCTACTAGATCAGCCAGACAGGGTTAGATCAAACTCTACTGAATCATTTATTCAGAGTTTTAGTACATTTTTTTATCCATCTATTTTCATATATATATATCATTAATGATTTTTCAATCATATTCATTCCCACATTCATACTCTCTTTTATTACCGTCATTTTTATCCTTAAACATAGTATCATCAGAATTGTTCACCTTAAGCTTATAATATGAACATTTTGAACAAATAAGTTTTCTTTTAATTCTATTTAATTGTATATTTTGTAGTATTCCTATTATTATAATATTAATACCTTGTTTTTACCAAGACGTCTTGTAAACCCATCCATTTTATCTATGCTCATTATTATTCTGATTTATATTCCTCTCTCTGGTTTCATCATTATTGCTGATTGTTCCACCTTTCCTATCTCTTCTTTACTACATCACTGAGTATTGATATTTATTCCGGTTTTCAAGTCTGGTAACTGTGTACCTGTGGGAAATCTATTAGACGTATACATATATATTGTATGTATGTGTTTTCTAAATGTCAATAAAGAGTTCCTTCAAAGTTTGGCCACGGATGTCTGGTAAAAGTAAATATTGCGTTAATTTGTTTTGTAGATGGTAATAAAGTCCACCTTGATTATTGGTCAAGGTTGATTTTACATTAGAAATACCGAGTACTCGCAGTAAGACGCTTATGCTAGGGAAAAAATAATAAAGCGAACTTAGTCCCTCCCTCCAATGCGTTCTGGTGTAGCAAGCCACTCCCCATGTAGGAAGGTCACTGCTCGTCTCACAACTTTTACGACCCAAAAAACATACCCGTCACTGCCATTCCGAGAGAGGCCGGGAGTGTTCTGGTATCCGGGTTTACAAATCTGTTAAATATTTTGGGTCCAAGAACAATTAAAGGATACACTTCTTAACCGTGCATTTAACGAATAACAATTAATAGTTGTTTTTTTAGTGACGTTGTGTGTGTGTGTGTGTGTGTACACGCAGGAAGGGGAAAGTTAAGGGACTACCATGTCTTAGAAAAACTGTTACCTTCAAAGGAAAAGGAAAGGTAAAATTTCAGCGTCCATTCATCTACAATGCCTATACACGCTATGTTTGTATGGCTGGATGGCGAGGGAGAGATATGAAATGCACAGAGCACAACTTCCTTAAGGTCAACCTATAGTGAGAACATAGACAGATAAAGTTAGACAGATCAATCATTTTTCTTTTTCTATAAATTGACCACATACATTATATACATGTATGTTAATCTATTACGCAAATATATAAATAACATATACAGTTATGCAAAATGTACTGTACTAAAGATATGTTTATGTCCATGTTTAATAATGTTGTTATTTGCTTATTGTATTTATAAGGTGTAGCAACTTTGAGACCATTTTGACACGATTCTGACAGTATAATTACTGTATGTACACTAACATACAAGTGTTGTGTCAAACAAAATTAATATATATTGCAATATAAATCAACACTTGGTTGCCACAGCAAACAAATATCCTCAGTAAGTTAACAATGGCTTTCCGTGTCCAGCTGTACTGTACTTTGTCCTAAAATACCACAAATCTCTGAACCCCTGAAGGCAAGGAGCAACTGTATCTGACAGAGAAGTTGGTCTGGAAATGAACCACATAATCGCCTTCCGTTAAGTAACTTTAAGATTAAATGGAGTTCCAGTGAAAAAATTCTCTCAAGTTTAATTGTGGAATCAGTTGTCCATGAGAGGTGAAGTGGGAGAGTTCCGGTACAGTAACCACTGGAGGATACGAACAGGGAAGGGGGTAATCATTTTTACAACTCCAAATATTTATAAAGGAAAGTTCATGCTAAATGCATCACAAGGTTTGTCCCTTTGAGGACGGACACAATAGCTGTATACCCTACAGGGTAAATGTTGACAAAAACATTAATTATATACCAAACGATAGACGTCTTTCATTAAATAAAAGTTTTTATTCATTATAGAAAGGTACTCTACGTCAGGAATATTGAAATAGCCTTTAAACTACACTTTTAATTTCTGAACTCTCATTGTAATATGAGTTATGAAGTAGCTGGAATAATATCATCGTTAGGAGTAATTATCATGTACTTAAGGGACTAGTGGGTGGGAGTTGTTTTATTCTATTCTTGGAAGAATAAATAAGCCTGGTGCTGTTTGCAATCCTTTGTGTTTAAGTGTTTGTATATTCCAAAATCTCCAAGGATTGCATTACCCTCTTTGGACATGGTAGTAGTAGTTGGCATTGATAAAAACACATACGTTCTTTCGAAAATTATGAGCTTATCACACTACCAGTCGATGCTGCATTAACATCTTTCCAATTCTGGGACTTACTTACAATGATAGATCATAATGATAATTATTGCAAACTTTAAAGTTAAAGTATATACTACACCTATAAAGAAAACGTTGTATATTTTGCTAGAATCACCTTACAGGATTTTGATCTCGTAATATCTTCGTATACTATTGTTTTTCTTATTATTTTCTTATTACAGACAAACTAAAGAGGGGATAAAGGAATGGATACAGTTTACCACAAACTTTGAGGCAGGGCATGAAATGTTTTCAAGGAGTTCCAGTACGGAGGAAATTCAGGTATATAAGACAGAAAGGAGTAGGAAAAATACTCTGACATTAAGAGAATGAGAGGTTCTGAGAGGTCTGACCCGATATCGAGGGCCATTATAGGTCACTCGACAAAACTGGAGTTGATTTACAATCCCACCGACCCGCTGGAATAATCTTAGGGTAGACCAAAAAGTATAAAATGTAAAGAGGTGCAGGGTAATTAAAGAAACTAATGTTGAGATCAGATAAAGAAAAAGCTCAAACACTTATACTCATACACGTGTATATTTTGGTATATATATATATATAAAATAGACTCTTCTGCACCTTGACCAGGAAAAGTAAGGATTAAGAGATTAAGAGAAATAGAAATAGGAAAAGGAACGTGAAGGAAAGAAAAAGAACCGACTTCAAAGGGTTGTCGATCCGGTATGCACTCTGGACTCACCAAAAATCAAGCACATGTTTGTACTCTCGTTTTTTCAAGTTAATTGTTTGTGGGTCGCTCACATTTTTCTTGCTTTTTTTGTGACACTACAAAGTTCAGTTACTTCCTGGTAGGCGACGGAAGTTTCATGGCTTTCTATATTGATCTACAGTGAGCGTTAGAGACCTGATAAATAGAGAGGAAGACTGTTGTTGTTGTTGGTGGTGGTGGTGGTGGTGGTGACGACGGTGATGGTGATAGTGACGATGGTGATGGTGACTATGGTGATGATGATGGTGACTATGGTGATGGTGATGGTGACGATGATGATGGTGATGGCGTAGGTGGTGATGATAAACGTTTGTGATAATGGCGTTGTTGATTGGACCAGCCACCTTGAGGTCAATAATTGATTCCTTCTGAATATTCCATGAAACAATCTATCTATCTATAGCTCTGACGCCTCGCTCCCTCCGGGAACTCCCCCCAAGGGGGTGGCCACGGCAGAAGAGTCTCCATCTTTCCCTGTTCAAACACTCCCTCCTTACTTGGTCCAGCCCCCCCCTCCCCCTCACGTTTCTCTCCTTTACATACTCTTCTACTCTGTTCTGCCATCTAACTGATGAAACAAACCACCTGAAATTAATTTACTCGATTCCTTTCTATCTATCATTGCATTTTATCCAAATAAATTATAACAAAATCACTCTAGTGGTTAAACCCAGTGCTGCAATTAACTATAAAGGACTGACATTTCCTCTGGTCTCCCCTGTTGCCCCTTTGTTCAATCAAGCCACCCGTCCCACCCCACCCTCCATCCATCCACCCGTCCCACCCCACCTTCCATCCATCCATCCACTAAACTGTATTATCTGATTCTCTGAAGGCTATCTTACCATTCCTCTCACCGTCTTCACAGTCTCCATACAGCCTCTTCTCTATCTCCAGTCTACCTTTCTTTATCTTACCATTCCTCTCACCGTCTTCACAGTCTCCATACAGCCTCTTCTCTATCTCCAGTCTACCTTTCTTTATCTTACCATTCCTCTCACCGTCTTCACAGTCTCCATACAGCCTCTTCTCTATCTCCAGTCTACCTTTCTTTATCTTACCATTCCTCTCACCGGCTTCACAGTCTCCATACAGCCTCTCCTCTATCTCCAGTCTACCTTTCTTTATCTCCATCCTGTGTCCCTTTCCACTATTTCCAGCCCCCATTTCCTCAATCTTTATCCTCCGTTTCCATTATACCAAGCCTAATCTCTTCCAGTATCTTCAAACAACCTGATCACTATCTCCATATTGCTTCTCCACTATCTCCATCCCTATAAATCCTCTGTCTCTCTCTTTTAATCATCCTTTTCTCTCTAACCATTTCTCCCATCTCGAATACTCCACAAACCCAATATGTTGATCCCTTCTTACCTTAATCATCGCTCTTTACTCTATATCCTTCCTTTCTACCCCATCCACACACCTTCCCTATACCTCAGCTCCCTCTAATTACCTTACCCATTCATTCTCCCAGCCACAGCCTTCACTACCTTTCTACCCATTCATTCTTCGTCACTCCCTACCACAACCATCACTTCCTACCGACCATACCCATTCATCCACCCTCAGTTCCATCCACTCCTTACCCACTCATCCTCCCTCACTTCCTTCCTACCCACTCATCCTCCCTCAGTTCCATCCTACCTCTCTCATTCCTCCTTCTTCATTTTCTTCCTACCCATTCCTCCTCCCGTCTTTCCATCCTACCTCCCCCATTCATCCTCCCGTCCTTCCATCCTACCTCCCCCATTCAACCTCCCTTTCTTCCATCCTACCTCCCCCATTCAACCTCCCTTTCTTCCATCCTACCTCCCCCATTCATCCTC
Source organism: Petrolisthes manimaculis (assembly GCA_034508575.1). Classification (NCBI taxonomy): domain Eukaryota; kingdom Metazoa; phylum Arthropoda; class Malacostraca; order Decapoda; family Porcellanidae; genus Petrolisthes; species Petrolisthes manimaculis. The sequence goes on along the minus strand of JAWZYT010001454.1, from coordinate 16,623 downwards.
CCATCCTACCTCCCCCATTCAACCTCCCTTTCTTCCATCCTACCTCCCCCATTCAACCTCCCGTCCTTCCATCCTAAGTCCCCCATTCAACCTCCCTTTCTTCCATCCTACCTACCCCATTCATCCTCCCATCCTACGTCCCCCATTCATCCTCCCTGACCCATCCTTTACTTACTACCCCAGAGCGGCCACCAAATGAAGGTCGGCAGCCATAAAGAGTACGTCTGGGAAATAATGTGTGGGAGGTCGGACTCATTCTGGGGTTAGAGAGCAGACGAAATGGATCGTTACTGTGTTTACGAGACAGAAATCAAGGAGTCTCTTTTTTTTTTTCTCTCTCTCTTTTCCTTCTTTCGTTCGTCTTTTTTTTCTCTTTCTCTTTTCCTTCTTTCGTTCGTCTTTTTTTTTCTCTTTCTCTTTTCCTTCTTTCGTTCGTCTTTTTTTTCTCTTTCTCTTTTCCTTCTTTCGTTCGGCCACACAGATGTCTGACCAAGATTCAGCTTCCTCAGTCAATAGGGAAGCTGTATTTTTTTCATCGATGTGAAGTAGCGATCATAAGAGACATAAATACTAATAACAACTGTTCTGTAGTAATTGTAGTATTTGTGTGTGGTATGACCCTCGTTAATGATTATCGAATTTCAGATATATTCAAAGCAAGGAATGTTTAATGTCATTTTCCAGAGAGCAGTTAGACTATAGAGCAATTTACAGCATCTTCGAATATGGCCAGACAAACTCTATACTAGGAGTTGGCGACGATATGTCCGCGTGGAAACAAAACTTAAAAATCTGAGAGAATCATCACATCGCCTAGAAAAATAAGCAGATGTTTGACGTGGATTTATTCTGACGTCTATTTGGTTAGCAGTCTTACCAGTTATATATATATATATAGAGAGAGAGAGAGAGAGAGAGAGAAAGAGTGAGAGAGAGAGAGAGAGAGAGTGTGTGTGTAGGTGTATGTGCAAAGAAGGTTGGAATAAAATGATGCCCCTCTGCCTCGCTCAGTTTCACAGTTTCTTTCCTTTACTGGTGACAAGCTGCATTTTCCATTCCGGGAGAGCAACGTGCACTTTTCTCCACTATTCACTCTGTCTGCATACGTTGGTGTCGACCTGAGTGAGGGTGGGAGGGTGGTGGTAGGGTGTGACCAAGCTGACTCCATATGGTTAGGTGCCATTTGGGACGACGTTTAGCTGCTGCTTTTTAAGGTTACCTAAAGGCACATCTTTTTGATATCTACTGAGAGGAGCCTGTCTATAAAATCATGATAGCTCCTTCATCTCCTGTGTCCTTGGTGTTTGCTATCCCTCCTTCCTAGCACCTTCTACCTCGTCCTACAAAGGGGGTTATCCAGGCCTAGGATGGTCTTCAATTTTCTTCTCCAATTCATGAGTGTAGTAAGAGAACACACTGGTTTTGGTGATTCACCAGGATGCACTTCATTGCGTCCCGATCCCAGCACGTGATTGACCAATATTAAATTCTCCCCTGCACGCTAAATGAACATGAATTTTGAAAATCTGAAAATTGGACGTATCACTGACACATTCCATCTATACTTGTGCCAGTTTTCAGCAAAACTGGCAATGTAGTCTCCGAGTTACAAACAGTAATGAAGGTATTCCAAACTTAGCACTAGACATAGAGAACGTAACAATATAATGACACGTTGTATGTAGATCGGTAAAGAGATAGGAAGGTAGGAAGGTTCTACATAATTTTGTATGCAGCTGTACTGACACTGGATAATATTTTTCATGCCATGCACCTATCTATTCTCAGGCGTAAGTAAAATTGTAAAACATATGTAGATATTTTCACACACACTAGAACACGGTCACTTTCATACACTGCCTTTTTTTCTCGCTCTCACCACCGCCGTACCCATCCATTCCCCACGTCTCTCATAAGCTGCACTCAGCAAGCAAACGCAGGTAAATATTTCCCGGCTGCTCCCCTCCCTTGTGGAAAAGTTAAGCCGTGGCGTGGGCTGTTAACGCCGCTATCGTGACTCAAATGGTTACTAACAAGTGTGATCCACGAGTGTGTGGGTGTCAGCAATCTGGACCTCCCTCCCTCCCTCCCTACTGGCACTCCCTACTGGCACTCCCTTTTGGCACTCTATCCCCCCCTCCCTCCCTCCCACCCTCCCTACTGTCCCTCCTTTCTGGCACTCTATCTCTCCTTCCCTCCCTCCCTCCCTTCTGGCACTCTATCTATCCTTCCCTCCCTCCCTTCCTTCCTCTTTTCTGGCTCTCCCTAGCTGGTTCTCTCTCCCTCTATCTTTACTGATGTAGTGCCCTCCCCTCTCACCAAACACTCTCACTCTCTCTCTCACTCTCTCTCCTCATGGCACACCCTCCCTACCTCCCTCCCTCCATCCCATCCTCCTGGTAGCAACAATCTCTTGCCATCCATCCATCCTCGTAACTCTCTTTCCATCCCTACCTCCCTCCCTCCCTCCCTCCCTCCCTCCTCATAACACGTTTCCCTTCCTCTCCTCCCTGTCTCCCTCCTTGAAGCACACTCTCCCTCCCTTCCTTCCTTCCTTCTAGCACAATTATACTCTCCCTCATTCCCTCCCACCCTCCCTCCCTCCTGTCACACACACACCCTCCTTCTCTATTAGGCTACTATCTCTCTATCCCTATCTCTCTATCTCTCTATCTCTCTATCTTTCTATCTCTCTATCTCTCTATTTCTCTATCTCTCTATCTCTCTATTTCTCTATCTCTCTATTTCTCTATCTCTCTATCTCTCTATCTCTCTATCTCTCTATCTCTCTCATCTAGTACACTCTATATATACTCTCCCTCATTCCCTCTCACCCATGCACACCCTCTCCTGCCACACCCCACCGCCACCACCGGGATCATCCACTCCGACACTGATGGACTGCGAAATAATAATAACGTGAGGGGGAGGGGGGGAGGGGGGGGGGGAGAATGCGGCCGTCACAGTAACATAACAGTGCATCACGGGGGCATAACGACACCATTAACCTACAACTGTTGCTAATTATCCCCGGGGTTGGTCGTAATGAATGGTGCGGAGGGAAGAATGTTGGTAGCAGCAGTAATGATGGTGATAATGGTGGCTAGATAATTATGATGACGCTAACCATGGTGGAAGCTGACAACGAGCCTAATTATTTACTGACTGGTGGCAATGCACACTATAGGGTGGGAAAAGGGTTATGCTGATAGATAAACAAACGGGAGTGTATGTAAAGAGAATAAGTGCTATATACAGTAGACTTACTAATACGTATGCTGATGGAATTTGATTTAGAGATGGCCAATGTTCGGAAAACTTTACAAAAATAAAGATAAAGATAGAGGGATTGTCAGAAATGGCTGGCAGGCATACAGTTAGTGACATGGAAGAGAAAGAGAGAGAGAGAGAGAGAGAGAGAGAGAGAGAGAGAGAGAGAGAGAGAGAGAGAGAGAGAGAGAGAGAGAGAGAGAGAGAGAGAGAGAGAAACAGAGAGAGAGAGACAGACAAAGAGAGAGAGAGACACAGAGACAGAAACAGACAGACAGACAGACAGCAATGGTGGTAATGATGGGAGATATTACTGTAACCATGACAGGCAACAACGAGTGTATAATTACTGGCAACGAGACTCATCAGTGACCCCCACCAGGTGTGAGGCAGACACATGGAGGGACAGGAGGGTGGCAAAGTGGAGTGAGATTGACAGACAGACAGACAGACAGACAGACAAAGGTGAGTTAGAACGAGGATACATATAACTTAACAGACAAAGGGTACGTCCAGGTGAAAGCAAGAAGGGAAAAGAACGCACCCGGTCAAGCACAAACCTCACCCACCCACCCCCCACCCAAGTCACTCCCGCCCCCGTCGTCTCCCCAGAATTTACACATCCCTTATAAACAGACAAAGATATAATGCGTGTTGGGACCAGCATGCAGGATCTCCACCAATTTTTACACGATTCGTTGTATTTCAGGGATATACTACAACTTTTATATCTCAACATAACAGACCCCCGACTTGTACACTGAGGTAGCCAGTTTTCTGACACAGTTGGATGGGAAATTAAGGTGAAACTTGTACGAATGTTTGGAGAATATTGTGTCCAGATAGACGCCAGCTAAATATTATACTCACAATACACTAGACTTTATACAGCCTTAAGTCAGGGTACGTAATTCATCAGGTATGGTCAGGGCCAGTAAGAAATATCCCAGTGGACGTAGGAGAAGGACCCCTGGCACAACCCAATTTAACTTCAGGACAGGATTGGCTTAGCGGGACATGAGGAGTTAAGGGGAGGATGCAGCATCTCATTATAACCCTGGACAAGAGACCGACCCACTCTATCTTCCACAACATAACCTAAACCCGCCAATCCCCTCTGAGTAAATATATATCTTCTGGGTTAAATAAATATTGCATCAGTTCTACGTGTCATAATATTTTATTGTTTATTCTTACCTCCGTGAATGAGGAACCGTAGAAAGATTAAGAGTGATTGATTTGGGCAGTTTTTTCATAATAGCAGTAGCAATCAGTATCATCACTAACCCTCCCAATAACAACAATAAAAACAAGAGCAGCAACAACACCAAACGATCAAGCAAAATCCAGCAGCAACAACGACGTTAAAGCACAACAAACACAAACGACAAAGACCGAAACACGAGCCAAACAAACAATCTATAAATATGAAATATAATTAAAAGATGAGCAACCACAACAACAACGAACTAACAACAAGCCAACAACAAAGAATACAAACAAAAACATGCCTAAGAGCAGCTATTATAAAGAAGGAGTTCCTTCAACCCTTAGCAAACTAACTCACTCACTCACACATTAATTTTCCCACCCGTTCGTCGTTTCTGCTCTTAATAGCTTACGGCCTGCTCACATGCACCATTTAACCAGCCTCTTCCTCTTCCTCCTCTTACCCCTCCTCCTTCTCCCCCCTCCTCCCTCTCCTCCTCCTCCCCTTACCCCTCCTCCTTCTCCCCATACCCCTCCTCCTTCTCCCCTCTCCTCCCTCTCTTGCTTCTCCCCCCTTCCCTCCCTCCTACTCCTGCTCCTCTCTTTCCTCCTACTACTGCTCCTTCCGTTCTTCCTCCTCCTGGCAGCCGAGGTCAGGTCGGTGTGTTGCCGTAGATTGTGCTAAATATGGAAGGTGAGGGACAATGCTGTGTGTGTGTGTGTGTGTGTAGTGTGTGTGTGCGTGTGTGTTTGTGTGTTGGTGGAGTAGAAAAATTATAAGGCTAAATAAATGCGCCATACACGCGTCGCATATTTCCGAGTTCAGCTAAATAATCTAAGCTTTGTTTTCCTGTGTCTTAGCCTACAGTAAGTACAACTCAAGCTTCTTTGTTACCATCATTCGGTATTGGATCAATCAGAGATGAAATGGTATTTTTTTTTCTTTTTATTCGAGTACTAATGCTGATATGAATACTTCAGCATTTTAAGATTGAACATATATAGGAATGCAGTGATTCTTAGAAAATGAATTGGAATTAATTCATGATATTATGTGACGAAACTTTTAACTCTGTAAGGAAGATAAAGATTAGTAATTTAATTCTTGATTAAAGTTCAGTGTATCTCTCTTTTACCAAGCATGCTTACAAATCTTCCTCAAACAGTCCAATGCATATTCTTCAACGCAGTTTTTTCCTTGTTGTGAGAGAAATACAATTCCTCTCTTTGACGTTTTCTACTATAACATGACAGAAGGATTCATCCTTGTTCATTATGGGGCCAAGTACTGACCATTTGAAGAGCAAAAAATAGTATGTTTTCCATATATTCTTTTCTAACCATAGTTGACGCTGGGTAGAATAATAATCTTATGATGTGAATGAATAAATCTCCATGAAAACATTATGCATTAGGAATATATGAAATTATGAAATGGCATTACCATCACTCTTCCACTCCCTAATGACAGCAGTACACATGCCCCTCCCTAATCCCTATCATTTATCATTCCACGCCATAAATAATTCTGTTTGTCCTCAGTACCTCGTTTCAATGGCAGAATTTTTGTATTTTAATTACAGTGTATGGCAGTGGTTTTAAAATTATTGCAACAATGCCAGCGCTATCCTGAATCCCTTGCCTACAAAACCCCATTTCGTATTCCCATTAACTAATTAAATATGAGAAATTTTAATTGATAAGCATATTCACGATTGTATATGTTATTATCATCATACAAAATTTATGTGTTCATTATGTTCATTTGAGTCTCAGTATCTCTCGCTTCCCATTTTCTCTGTTTCTCCTCTTTTTCTCATTTACTCGTCTACTCCCCAGACATTTTTCCTCGCCTCCCTGACCTCAAGAATATGCCTTTACCATCTCTCTTACTCCACTTCCCGTTCTTGCCTTTCCCCTCTCTGCTTCTCCCAATCATCTCCCAGTCTCCCATCCCTGCCTCTTCTAGCTCATTGCCTCCCTTCCCTGCCTCCCTTCCCTGCTTCTCCCAGTCATCTCCTAGCCTCCCTTACATGACTCTCCCAATCATCTCCCAGCCTCCCCTCCTTGCCTACTCTTCCTGCCTCCCCTCCCTGCTTCTCCTGTTCATCTCCTTGCTTCTCCCAGCTTCCTGCCTCCCCTCACTGCCCCTCCTAATCACCAACCAGCCTCCCCTCCCTACCTCCCCTCCCTACCACCCCTCCCTACCATTCCCAGCTCCTGCCTCACCTCCCATCCTGCCTTCATCGAGTGTCACTCCTCAAGTGGGTGGGCGTGTTGAGCCCGAGTGAAGCAGTCCATGTGTGGCGACAGGTAATCTCTCCTCAAGATTGCCTCTCCTCCAGCCCACTCCCTTCCTCCTTCCATCCTTCCGTCTCTCCATTACTCCTTTTCTCTCTCTCTATTTCTCTCTCTTTCTTTCTGTCTGTCTGTCTGTCTGTCTGTCTGTCTGTCTGTCAGTCTGTCTGTCTGTCTGTCTGTTTATCTGTCTGTATGTCTGTCTGTCTGTCTGTCTGTCTGTCTGTCGGTCGGTCTGTCTGTCTATCTGTCTGGGAATGAAAGTGGTGATTCAATTGAACTGTATTCTGTAAGTTTGTTTATAGTTTGTTTGGTTCTTTTTATTATTGGTCTGTCTTAAAACAAAATCGTCAGTTCTCATCAAATCTTTACCACACTTGGCTCGGGGGTCATGATGGGTTTGTCTCAGAATAACGAGTGAAGTAAAAAAAAAATCCATATCTGGTCTACTTGCCGATTAGGACCTCGAAACAGCAGGCCAGTCAGCAAGTAATTAATATATAACATTAACGTTCACGGTGTTGTATACATGCGTGTTATTGCCGGCTATACTGGAGCACCATTGTGGTTATAAGTGACATATTCCCTATCTGCCTTCCTGGACATGTTTTATGCTGTCAGTAAATGGATCCCAGACTTGACATAGTATTTGATATCGTGTTTTGAAAGAATCCGTTTTACTTCTTCCCCTTTTTGTCCTTTGAGGCGGGGCAATGCTGAAGCTTATCTCCTTCCCTTTCCTTTCATCTGCCATCAGAGAAAAAATCAAACGTGAATGTTTCTCCTTGGAAAGTCTTCTCTTCTGGAGTCAAGATAAAGTTTGGTACTACATCACAACTAAAAGAGGATCTTAGGTGGAAATGTTATTGAGGCTGATGCTCCTGTTCTTGAAGCACCAGCATCATCCATACGGGACGAAGACATTGAGCAAAGCAACATGGCACTGAGTAAGTCATCCAATTGTATACTAACATGCAAGGTGTAGGTGATTATTGGCAGTGCAGCAATATGCCACATAGTAGAGTGGGTTATTTTGTAGTCTGAAAATGGAGCTCCTCTGTCTTCTACCAGTGCCACCAAACACTACATTAGTTCATGGCTCGGAGTTGTGTTAAATTACATAGATTCACATCTATCCAATGTGTCATAGCCATTTAATCAAGTAGATTGATATTCTAATGTAACTCCCATTAAAAAATCATAAGCAATGATTATGCAAATGTAATTACAACACTTGTTCGTCAGTGTTGCATTCCCGAACTTAATTAAATTATGTCTAAAATGTCTACAGATCAAACTAACACAATATTACATACTTGTTCACCTTTCCACTTAACTTTGCCTCTCCTTCTACCTTTGGAAATCACTAACAATTACCCCGATACTGAAGACAACTCCTGTCACTACAGTCCGTTACTCTGTGTGTTGTGTGTGTCTTGGAGCTCATGTACCGTCACATCTCTTAATGAATGTTGTTGCTTATCCTTCCTGTATATAACAATCGATATAATGTATTAGCCTAATCTTCTATTCACGCAATCACTCAATTACTAATGTCTCTGTCTGGCTGTCGTTCTCTCTGTCTCCCTCTCTCTCTCTCTCTTCGTCTCCCTCTCTCTATCTCTCTGTCTCTCTGTCTGTCTGTCTGTCTGTCTCTAAGTCAGCGTAGAATCAGCAGCTGACTGGCGTGTGCTTTGTGTGTGTGCATCAGACGGTCCGCCTTTCAAGTCTGCCTCAATCAGGAAAGGCGAGTGCTGGCGGCACCTCCAGATTCCCACGCGTCTTCCACTTCACCTGAGGCTTGCCAACACTTTCCCATCTACACTGTTCCCTCTTCAAAGAATTCTGTGTTTACAATGGAGGAGACGTCGTTATGGCATTGACACAATCGATAGGCTAGCAAAATTTATTATTAGCCTAATCTCTTTGATTTATTTACGGGTCCTGTGATGTTGAAGGCGAATTGGAGGCCACTAATTCATCCAAACTCTTAATAAGTAGAAACAGAAACTACTAGCGAACTGATAGTAATATTTTTTAGAATAAAATGGAATAGTCAACACACTCCATATCCCAGGCAAAATCACAGCACACATTTTTATTTTATTTTATTTTTTCGATGCAAATGTGTCTCCGTGTGACTTCTGTCATGGTGGAAAATGAAGAGAGGGAAAGAGAATGACGGCGAGAGAAATTACTCCATCTAAAGTTTATTTTTGTCCGGATAACAAAGGCGTGGAAAATGGGCAAGGAATGTCAGCGAACCGGTTTGTCTGGTCGATAGTACAGTACACTATTATAGCCTTACCTTAGATATTATAGTACAATACATGTCCTGGTGCTTGTAAGAAGATGTAGTCAGCAGTGAGGTTGTTCTATCACTCACTGTTATAATTATGAAAGATACCGTGGCACAGACAATGGTGGGTGAGCCCTTTATGTATGTATCTCTCTCTCTCTCTCTCTCTCTCTCTCTCTCTCTCTCTCTCTCTCTCTCTCTCTCTCTCTCTCTCTCTCTCTCTCTCTCTCAGCGTCGTCACCATCACGCCCAAACTTTGTGAAGGGGAACTTGGTAATCCCGCCTCTGTCCTACCTAATCCACATTTTCCGCCGCATTAACTATGTAGCTTGTCAAACTTTCTTTCCTCTGGGTGTCTGGAAGAGAGAGAGAGAGAGAGAGAGAGAGAGAGAGAGAGAGAGAGAGAGAGAGAGAGAGAGAGAGAGAGATGTAACTCTATGTAATGATAATGTTTAAATAAAAAAAAAATAAAAAAGAGAGAGAAAGAGAGAGAAAGACGGAAAGATATAATATAATTATTGACTGAATAGGTACAAGATACATCAGTGGAAAAGGTTGGTAGACGTGTAGCATCAATGTGACATATACCAGGCAGACAGGCAGGTTAGCACGGACACAGACAAGCCGTAATAAGATGGTAAGGTGTATGTATGTAAGGTTGAAAGTAAAGGGGACTAGTATACTGGAGTGAGGTATAAGGACACTCGTTGGTGGACGACTGTGTGGTTGGGAGGTGGTTGTTTTCCCACTGCCATTCTGTTCAGGATTATAAAGTCGTCCAATAGAGAGACAGTTATATTTGTTTTTGTTTTTTTTCCAATGCAGAGAGCAATTTTGTGCTGAATGTCAGAGTTGCAATTCAATAACATATCACATACTAGTTATTAAACAAGTAATTGAAAATTATATATTCAATATACTTCCATGCATGGTTTTCACGGACATGGCAAAGCGTTTGGTCCAGCGTCATAGAAGTCAGACTTAAAAATTAAAGTTGCAGTGGTATAAAATCAACAGCATTTTTACTTCCACGGATTACAGACGGACATTTATCATATATGTACCTGCTTTTAACAATATCGTTTCGTTCCAACAGAGAATCCAGGCGTTTCTAATATTTTTTACTGTTTTTTTAATCTGAAAATAAGGTTAAAAATGTGTCACAAGGCAAAAATATCACCTCCTTGTGCTGGGGAACACAAGTTACTGAAAACGAAGTTGTGGCAAAGTTTACGCTTCAAATTCTGAAGATGTTACTTTCAGCCTGTAGCTAACATAACATAACGCGACGGTCTGTGGAAATGGACGAGTGATATTGCCTCTCGTTTTCCCCGGCACAGCCACTAGAGGTCAACGCTTCCCCTGTCGTTGTCTTGTCCATAAATAAAGGAAAAGAAGGGAATATAACGGAGGACGTGAGAGAGAGAGAGAGAGAAAGACAGAGACAGAGACAGAGGCAGACAGAGACAGAGACAGGGACAGAGACAGACAGGGACAGAGACAGAGACAGGGACAGAGACAGGGACAGAGGCAGAGACAGAGACAGAGACAGAGACAGGGACAGAGACAGAGAGGAGAGGACTAGGACCAGGACCATCAGGAAATTGACCCCAAGACACCGAATGTAATGGCTGGTTATAAATAAACCTAGCGTTCTCATCTCCCATCGTTCCCTTCTTTCCTTCTCACCTAAACCCTCCCTCCTTCCCATCCCACTCTCTCCTTACATATTCCCTCCCTCCTTCCCATTCCACTCTCCTTCTTACCTAACCCCTCCCTCCATCGCTCCATTCCCTTCAACTCTCACTCTTGCCTAACCCCTCCCTCCTCTTTGGTTGAAGTCTCTTATCTCTTCATCTCTTCTTGGTCACAATTCTCGCTCTTTTCTTCTCTTCCTTCTGTTGTCTTTTCCGTCCATCCTTTAAATCTTTTCTACGTACGCCAATATCTTAGCTCTTCATTTTTTTCAGTCTCATTCTTTTTCCTCTTTCAATCACATTCGTTCTCTCTCTCTCTCTTGACGCTTCCTATCCCCTTCCCTCTTCTTTCCCCTGGCTTCTCTCTATCATTTCTCCCGCCCTTCCTACTGCACGCTTTTTCTCTTGATCCCTCCCCCCTCTCCCTCACTTCCTCAACATCTACGTTTTCCCTAATTCTTCCAACTCTCTCTCCCCTCATCCTTTTCACTTTCTATCCTCTCCCCCCTTCCCTTCTCATCCTCCCGTCCCATTAAGGCCTTCTCATGCTCTCCTCCCCTCCCTTCCCATCCTGCCCTCCACTCCCTTTCCATCCTCTCGTCCTTTCCCTTTCCATCCACGCCCTTTCTTACTCCAAATCCCTCTTCTTTCATCTTCACACTCCCTTTCCTTTCATCTTCACACTCCCTTCCCTTCCCTTGCCATCCTCTCAACCCATCCAATCCCTTCCCATTCTGTCCTCCATTCCCCTTCCTTCCCATCCTCTTGTCCCATCCTCTTCCTTCCCTTCCCATCCTCTCGTCCCATCCTCTCCCTTCCCTTCCCATCCTCTCGTCCCATCCCCTCCCTTCTCGTCAATTTGTAGGTTAACGTCCCCTTCCCACACCTGGTCCACCATCACATCACTTACTTGATATTCTCTCTCCCTTCTCTCCTACTACCTCATGTTTTTCCCACTCTTTTATTGCCTCTGGCGTTTTTGCACTTTTTCTTCTAATCCCATTTCTTCACTTTCGTACATTTATTTCAGTTTTTCATCCGACATCTCTAACTTTTATTTACCTCTTTTCTTTCTACACGTTTTCGTCTGCACTTGTTTCTTTTATCTCTTTATTCCGATTTTATTTATTTTTTTACCCTTTCACGTGTATTTCTCATTCTGCTATTTAAATGACGTCTTTCATTTTATCTTATATTACATTATTTATACAATCTTTAAGCCACACTCATCCTGCATTTCAGTTTTTTACACGGTTAATAGAAACGAATTATTTTAGACAACACTTTAAATCTTTGCAGGGTTTGTCCGGCTGTGGTGTATACAGTAGAGGGCTATGGAGTTTGTTCGGAGTAACGTGGTGCAGTTTTCAGTAATCGCTGGTTTATCCCTGGAAGTGACCGGGAAGTTACTTACACATGCACCACTCAAATGGGTATTGGTTGCTCACACTTCCTGAAATATTTACCTATGGTGTTCCAGCATTGGCCCACTAAACCCCATCCCATACCAAGTTTTGTAGCATAGAATTAACCTCGAATATCATTTTACCATTCATCTTATCGTTTTCTACTTAGCTTAGTTTTCAAACTCATCATCTTCTGTACTTCTTTCTGGTTTGTAAACGAATCTTATTATATTAACTTTGTATATCCATATTATTAATTTTCCTACATCGTTCTGTTTCTCTCTCATATCAATTTTCTCTGTTTTCCACACTAAGGGATCGTTTTTCATGCTTCCAACTCATCAATAGTTCATTCAGTGTTTGAAATTCACGGGATGGAGCACTCGCAGATTTTTCAAATGTACATTCATCTCCAATACTCGCCCTGGCTAATACTGCCTTACCACTGTGCTTCCAATTACATTCAGGAGCAATATTGGTCACCATTCACTTTCAGTATGACTGATATGTTTGTTGAAGAGAGGAGGGTCGCGGGGTACACGAGAAAATGTTGCTTGTGGAGGCTATTTTTACTCAGGCAATTTGTTAGAAGTTTTGAATATGACAGTTTGGTATATATATATATTTTTTTTTCTTCTATTTATTGGACGTTGCTAAACCAGCCAGGGATTCCGACAGTCTAAATGTTGTACTGTAAATGTAATCAAGAGAGTACAAATGTAGTTTCCCTTTCTGTATTCCCTCGAGGCACCTTTACTTTCTAATCACCTAAAAAGGGTGTGTGTAATGAATTCGGGCCTAACCTCTCCCTGGGGATCGACTATAGATGCATCCAGGGAGTGATCGCATTACCGCTACATTTATTTTCAGGACCTTAAGCGACATGCCGTTTTAAGCTTCACTATCGGTTATTCATCATCCAGCAAGTATCGTACTGTCATTTGTTGTGTGTGTCTGATGGTATGAAGTGTGATGAAGTGCTGTTCAGAAGAAGAGTAGCAGATTAATGTACATGTTTTTTATAAAGGGGTAGTACTGTACAGTTTTGGTACAACATTAGGGGTCCTTCATTTCACAAGAGCAAGAGGGTTTCCCATGCTAGGAAGGTCGCTAGTGAGAGACCAGACTAAATGGTTCCCATCTTTCAGTTCTTCAACTGTCTCTCTTTTCTTTTTATTTCCTTCCTGCTTGCTGTCACACCTCTCTATCACCTTTTTTCTGGCGCTATAGGACCTCGATGTTGCGGCGCCTAATATCCATCAATTAAAAAAAAATTGTATTCACCCCAACCCAACCCGAGGGCCTGGACAGCCTTGGGTAGTGGGTTTCCCTGGTTTGGTGTCAGTGACCGCAACACATTTACAATTGCTGCATGCTTAAGCCTTTCTGTGTTTCCACTTTCATACGTCAGGCTTCATTCTTATTCATGGGAATTCGGATGTAGATGAGATTGAATTCATACGTTTATGCCCGATTGGGTTTGCAATTATTAACAGGAATTTAACACCAAAATTGAGAACGTACAAAACACAGCCAGGTAATTCCTGCCTGATGCCATTATAGCTCATCATCAAAACAGCTAAATGATTATTAATAGATTTCACAATTTTGTTAGCTGTTTGACCAATGTTATTTTTACGAGGGTTACTGTCCATTACCGTGTTAATTAAAAAGGTAGACTTTGATGTGCTGATAATGTGGAGGTTGCCAGAGCGGTAAATTCTCCGACCGTCCTAATGAGAGGAGGACGCTAAACACACTCACACATTCTCCACCTAGCAATATATAATAATATACATTATTTTCTATGCATCTATTAATGTTGTTTTGTTTTCTAACTTGTTGTAGCTCCAGGTCACGACGCCGTAAATCCAGTGACCCACAAAAACAGACAACCTTGCTCTCTCTATATTAGTGCTGTTTATGTCGGTATTGTGTACAGACTGTAAATATCCTGGCAAAGTCTACACTATTTCATTCATGTCCGAAGTGGTGTATGCGAGTAGTGTGCTTGGGTGGGTGGTTGTTGATATTGTATTACAGCCATCAAGGATCAGCTGAGTATTAGTGATGGTTATAAAGGGTTGTTGTCCAGAGTCAGGCTGGGAGGAGGCCAGAGTGATGTGGAATGACTTACTTGGGATAATCTGAATTATTATATGTGGAAGGTCAGTTTGAGTGACATGTGTTCAGTACAGAGAGACAACAGTTGACCGCCTTCATAAAAAAAAAAATGAGGTCCGTCCCTTCTCTCCCCCCCCCCCCCTCTCTCTCTCTCTCTCCCTCCCCGTATCTCCAGCACCTTCACCAGTTCCCCCTCGTTTTTCTCCACCAATGGCGTCTGGTCGGGGCTGAAGCACCTCCACCTGTTCCTCTCCCACCACCCTTAGCCAATCTGTTTCTGAGCCGCTGAGGGAAGGGGAGAGAAGACGAGATAGAGTAGAGGGAGAAGGGAAAGGTGAGAAGAGCGAGTAGGAAAAAGAAACACAAGTATAATACTAATAGTAGTAGTAGTAGTTGTTGTTGTTGTTGTTGTTGTTGTAGTAGTAGTAGTTTTTGCTGTTGTTGTTGTAGTATTAGAAATAGTAGTAGAAGTAGTCGTAGCAGTTGTAGCAGTCATAGAAAAGGATGAGGAAGAGGAAAGATTATGCAAGAAATAATATGAGGAAAAAGACGAAAGAAGTAGAAAGAAAATTAGGGAGAACATTACAATAAAGGTATACGATATTATACAAAGGGGTGCCAATTATGAAAGGGAATGTTGGTCCTTATGAAGCTGCAATGTAAACTAACACAAAATTACCTTTAACGATTCACTGTTGGAAGGGAATAGGGGATAGAATGTATAAGACTTTTCCTCATGCACACAGCCCTCCTCCATCCAAGGCAGACCAGAAAAACTGATATAGTGTACAGCATGTAAAAACTAGTAAGGAATTTAATAGGAAAGCATGAGGGAAGTGGTTAAGGGGAGAACCACCTCGTTTTGGTAAATAGATTGGAAACCAACCAACCGATTCCTTCAAAGTATCCCAAGAAACAACTATTAATAATCACCTCTATGTTACTAAATGGGATTCTGTTCTGTACTGTTTCCTGGCATAGTTTGGAGGGTTCATTCAGTCAAGCCTTCACTATACCGTCAAGCGTTTCTCCCGTTATATTAGTAAAAGTGAATGAGAGTAGAAAAACGTCATAAAAGGAGGGTATGCCTTAATTAATTAGGGGAGAGCACGTGGTACCAGCCGTAGGGTTCATGGCATATTATACACTTGAAAATAATGAAATAACTAAATCAACTCGGAAGTGGAGACGGAGGGAGATGAGAGAAAGACAGAGGAAGAGGAAGGAGAAAAAGAAGAGAGGGTAGAGGATGATAGGGGCTGGGGTTAGTGGGGGTGGGAGAGGAGGAGACGCAGGAAGAGAAGAGGGGCAGGAGACAGAGGGCCGAGAGGAGATATATTGGTAGGAACAGGGGAGTAGGATATTGGAGGAGAGGAATAGTGGAAAGCAATAAGATGATTGTGGAGAATGGCAGAGGAGAGAGGCAGAACAAAACGAATGAGCCTCGGAAAAAGATAAAGAGTGAGGAAAAGAAAGGGAAAAATTCTTGGAGTGGAGAATCTGACTAATTAATCATCTAATTTTACGCTGCGAAAATCTTCAAGAACCACACACAAAAAACTCTGATAAAAGGGAAGATTTATGACTTATCCAAGCTTTTCTAGACTTGGTTGGTATTATATATTTATTCTGCAGTTTATATCAATTTATTTACTCACCTTATTGAACTGTCTTACGGGTACAGTTGCATAATACCTGCAAAATTAATATATGCTATACGAAAATTGATATGCAAAGACGTTCGTTAACCAAGAAAACATTGGTACCTTACACACACACACACACACACATACACACACACACACACACACACATACACACACAACACACACACACACACACACACAAATTATAACTTTCCTCGAATTTAGACCACGTCGCTGGAGACATTCAAATGGCAAGGACAGTAAAAAGATATGGAGTTGTGAAGACAGATGTGCCGCTCGGTGTGAAATACAATGTTTTTTGCAGATCTCTCACCACATACACTCTCTCCTTCTCGTATAAACGTATAATCGCGTTGTAAATCATGGGTAAATATATGTTTGCGGAGGCTATCTCTCTGCTACACACGGTAAAGCTGGAGTTTCGTTTCTCATATCCTCGCAGATGCACTCCCAATTCACACATACACACACACGCCCACACTCACGCAAGCGCGCGCACTCACATTCACATGCTGACACACACATACAAACACACGACACACTCAGACATACGCACCAACGCACACAAACAAACACAAGCACACGCCCACTCACATACGCATCCACATACACACAAAAGCGGATATGCACACTTACACACACACACACACACA
>JAWZYT010001453.1:0-133491 GCA_034508575.1 Petrolisthes manimaculis | reverse complement strand
TTATTATCATTATTATTATCATCATTATGTCCATTTCCGAAACTCGACCAACAACTTTCATAATTAATTGTGTGTGTGTGTGTGTGTGTGTGTGTGTCTGTGTCTGTGTCTGTGTGTGTGTGTCTGTGTGTGTGTGTGTGTGTGTGTGTGTGTGTGTGTGTGTGTGTGTGTGTGTGTGTGTGTGTGTGTGTGTGTGTCTGTGTGTGTGTGTCTGTGTCTGTGTGTGTGTGTCTGTGTGTGTGTGTGTGTGTGTGTGTGTGTGTGTGTGTGTGTGTGTGTGTGTGTGTGTGTGTCTGTGTGTGTGTGTGTGTGTGTCTGTGTCTGTGTGTGTGTGTGTGTGTGTGTGTGTGTGTGTGTGTGTGTGTGTGTGTGTGTGTGTGTGTGTGTGTGTGTGTGTGTGTGTCTGTGTGTGTGTGTGTGTGTGTGTCTGTTGTTATTTTAGCTATTCCATTCCACTTTTGTATGTTTTATTTCCCAGAAAATATCGGATTATCAGTTTTATTATCGAAGTTAATTTAATTGTATCACCTTATCAATCAAATTACTTTTATTTACACTATCAAATTACTTTTAATTACACTATCTACGAAAATTAAGGTTAATTATTTTATATAATTAAGTAATAGGCTACCTTTATAAAACATTTCATACCCCCCCTCCCCCCCCACACCCCCAAGCATGTCCCCTACTCCACCACCCCTTTTATCATATTATAATCATTGTTTTAATATTATTATTATTATTTTCTTATTTTCATAATATATTACTGCAATTATTATTATTATTTTCCTACATTTTTTACTCCTATTAATTTCTCGTTCCCATATTGGCCAACTGTTACTCCACTCCCGCACCAATAGAGAAAACGGCTGGTACAGACGATTTGTAGGGATAACTTGTTTAAACATAGCAACTCGCTTACACTCTGCTCCATATGGTAAATGCCAAATGGAAGACGCCACGAAATCTGTCCACAAACATTGCTGCCAAATGTGGCCAATGGTAAATCACATGGAAATGGCCATTCAAATATTGTATCTACTTGTAATAAGTGCAAGCTTAAAAAAATTGTGTGTTCCTTTTAAAAAACCATTTACTAATTCCCAAACAATCTAGTCTGCGTCTGAATACATCCTGAGTAATGAATATATGTGTGTTTTAAGAAGCTCTATGAGAGAGGAATTCATCCCATTCTTGGAGGATTAAAACAGGTGCTGTATAAAGCTTCAGGTCTGTTTCTTAAAGATTTATAAAGGATTGTCTAGTTCCTCACTTCACATCATGAACCCCTGCACCTTTCCATTTCAATGTTCACCCTTTTTTTCTATCACATTCACCAAAACCATAATATCAATACCAGTACTATTATTATTATTATTATTATTATTATTATTATTATTATTATTATTATTATTATTATTATTATTATTATTATTATTATTATTATTATTATTATTATTATTATTATTATTATACCTGCTTCCCACGTGGTGTGTTGCTTTGTGTGGTTGTATATAAATCTTACTCTGAAGTACTGGGCATATGTACACATGACGTTCAAGTATAAACAGTACTATAAGTATCTTTCAGACTCTGAGTACATGGAATTGTGTATATGAATATGAGCGTAAGAGTACATCTAAAAATACTTTATCTTTGAGATGGAGTAACAGTGGCGATTGAAATGGACTTTATTGTTTAAAGCTTAGAATCACAATGGTGCCATTATCTCATAAAACGTGCAAGTACTGTAACACGCGGCAGTGCTGACGAGTGTATACATTACCAAGGAAAACCACACACACACACACACACACACACCTCTACATGATAATTATTCAGCCTTAGCCCTTTCTCACAATTATCACTTGACTCTCTATGATGTGACCTCACCCTATACCTGACACACCACACAACGATTTCCAGAGTTCCCTCCCTACTTCACCACACACACACACACACACACACACACACACACACTTATCTCTTCTTACCACGTATATATGTGAAGACTGAAGATGTAAGTGTATGTATATAAGATGTATATAATAATATATAGTTTACTTTAAGAGATGCTTCCGTTGTAGTTACCATCCATGAATAATCACCAATTTATTATGTATTATGTACTTTAAGAGATGTTTCAATTGTAATTGTAATTCTCATTCATGATTAATCACTAATTTATTATGTATTTTCAGCTCTTTGACTGCCAAATCAATAAATCGTTTATTACTATTATTATTATTATTGTGCAGACCATATGGAGCAATGTGTAAGCGAGTTGCGATGTTTAAACAAGTTATCCCTTCAAATTGTCTGGACCAGCCGTTTTCTCCATTGGTGCCGGTGTAGCAGTAGGAAACGGACTGTCTCGGGAACGTCTCACTGCGCATGCGTGTGGTCCCAACATGTCATACCGCGCCACAGTACACAAAATATACGACCTTTGTTATGATAAGACGTCTCTCCCTATGTATTTTATTGTGGGAAAATGCTCCGGCAGTAATTTATATTACAATTTCGCATTTCGTTTACTATGTCAATATGTATGCATGAAATAGCAAACTCGATATGATTTGCAAGAGATTGGCACCAAAAACAGCGCATGGGTCACTCCACCAACCCTGGCAGGCTCAACAGAGAAAAGATTCGTTCTGGTCGGTATATATATATATATATATATATATATATATATATATATATATATATATATATATATATATATTTTGTGGGTGAAAGGTAAACACAGGATAGATCTTCGAGTTATTTATTTCTTTTACGTTTTTTTTTTTTTTTTTTTTTTTTTCTCTCTGAAGATGGACTCTGTGTAGTCCGAAACGTAAGAGAAATAAATAACTCGAAGCTCTATCCTGTGTTTACCTTCCACCCACAAAACATACTTGTCAATATGAATCATTCATATATATATATATATATATTAATTATTCACACCATACATATACTTTGGCATAAAATGTATTATCATACCTAATAACTATATAATATTATAGTGTTACTATAACAGGGTAATAGTGTAATACAATGTCTACTTCAATTCTCACATTGTTTTGTTTACAACTGGACCGATGTGTTGGTCACGTGTTTCCAGTAAACAGCAACAAGAGTTTTATACACACAGATATTGACCTGCATTTAATAAATACAAGTTAATAATTATGATATTTGAATAAACTTACACCTTTATTTGTATATAAATTCTTCAATTTTATATTTACATGATATAATAAAAAGTTCACAACATTATACAACAACAACAACAACAACAACAACAACACCGCTGTGCTTCCATCAAAGATAACTTGAGTTCATCTTTGTTGGATCTGTTCCATTCAACGTCGTCTGTCTTATACCCAGGATGGTAGAAGGCCCCGGTTCACACACATACACGGCCATTCGTGACGTCATTGACGGATGTCGAATCCGTACATACGGGCTAATATGAACCGGACATTAGAATAATTTTCCTTATATCATTGCCAGATGGCACCACCTGGATGTGACTAAGACAGGTTATAAGCAGCCAGGCAGCCAGACAAGTTTCCTTCAGTTCCGTCCTGCCTCCAATCTCTCCACAACACCATTCCTGGACACTCACCAACATTGTCTTGTCCAGAAGCAAAACAAACTTATCTCTCACCTGTTCATCGATAAAAGTGAAAAGCAGGTGTAGGAAATTGTACTTGTTGAAGTAACGTAACGCTACTGTCTCCCAGTTCCCTCACACACACACACACACACACACAAAGAACACCGAGTGTCTGAACACAGAACATTGTGTGATCAAAGTGAACAATAATATAACCAACACAACAAGCCAACAGGATGTGTGTAACAAGAGTGGATGTGTGGGTGTTGGCGTGTGTGTGTGTGATCCTTGTGATGCCGTGCAGTGTTATGGGTGTGGGGGAACTCTACACGCCCTCCCGACACGCCAGGCACACCACGGAAGTGAAAGACATTGCAACCGTACAGGGACATGATATAATCAAACCCCCGAAGTTTCCGTGTCCCAAATGTGAGACTCGCTTGTCTGACGGAAGGTGCAAGAAAATCGTGGGTTGTTATTAACGGTCCCTTCATCCCTTTCTAAGTAAGGTGTACGTAAACCCTTCCTACACACTTGAAGATTGAACCTAGAGAAGGAAGGATAAAACAAGCAGGACTTCAAGAGACTGTGAAGGCGAAGGAAGTAATTAAGGACCATAGCAATAAGAAGTAAACAAGACTAAGGTTAAAGTAAAGGCGGTTAGAATTAAAGAAGAAGACTGTGTATGTGCTTCAGCAGAATGTGTTTGTATGAGCAGCAATGGGGAGGCAGCCAGACTGGAGGCACAACAAGCACGGAGGAAACGGGAAAATATAGACAAGTAAAGAGAGAGAAATAAGGGACTGGCTCAGGTCAGGAGGAGAGTCCAAACCCTTATATAACAGGGTAATAGTGTAATACAATGTCTACTTCAATTCTCACATTGTTTTGTTTACAACTGGACCGATGTGTTGGTCACGTGTTTCCAGTAAACAGCAACAAGAGTTTTATACACACAGATATTGACCTGCATTTAATAAATACAAGTTAATAATTATGATATTTGAATAAACTTACACCTTTATTTGTATATAAATACTTCAATTTTATATTTACATGATATAATAAAAAGTTCACAACATTATACAACAACAACAACAACAACAACAACAACACCGCTGTGCTTCCATCAAAGATAACTTGAGTTCATCTTTGTTGGATCCTTTCCATTCAACGTCGTCTGTCTTATACCCAGGAAGGTAGAAGGTCCCGGTTCACACATACACGGCCATTCGTGACGTCATTGACGGATGTCGAATCCGTACATACGGGCTAATATGAACCGGACATTAGAATAATTTTCCTTATATCATTGCCAGATGGCGCCACCTGGATGTGACTAAGACAGGTTATAAGCAGCCAGGCAGCCAGACAAGTTTCCTTCAGTTCCGTCCTGCCTCCAATCTCTCCACAACACCATTCCTGGACACTCACCAACATTGTCTTGTCCAGAAGCAAAACAAACTTATCTCTCACCTGTTCATCGATAAAAGTGAAAAGCAGGTGTAGGAAATTGTACTTGTTGAAGTAACGTAACGCTACTGTATCCCAGTTCCCTCACACACACACACACACACACACACAAAGAACACCGAGTGTCTGAACACAGAATATTGTGTGATCAAAGTGAACAATAATATAACCAACACAACAAGCCAGCAGGATGTGTGTAACAAGAGTGGATGTGTGGGTGTTGGCGTGTGTGTGTGTGATCCTTGTGATGCCGTCCAGTGTTATGGGTGTGGGGGAACTCTACACGCCCTCCCGATACGCCAGACACACCAGGCAAGTGAAAGACATTGTAACCACACCGGGACCTGAAATAATCAAATCCCCGATGTTTCCGTGTCCCAAATGTGAGATTCGCTTGTCTGACGGAAGGTGCAAGAAAATCGTGGGGTGTTATTAACGGTCCCTTCATCCCTTTCTAAGTAAGGTGTAGGTAAACCCTTCCTACACACTTGAAGATTGAACCTAGAGAAGGAAGGATAAAACAAGCAGGACTTCAAGAGACTGTGAAGGCGAAGGAAGTAATTAAGGACCATACTCACCATAGCAATAAAAAGTAAACACGACTAAGGTTAAAGTAAAGGCGGATAGAATTAAAGAAGAAGACTGTGTATGTGCTTCAGCAGAATGTGTTTGTATGAGCAGCAATGGGGAGGCAGCCAGATTGGAGACACAGCAAGCACGGAGGACAACACAGGCCTAACAGGAATAAACATTGGACTCACTTACACCCACCAACAAAATCAACGTCGCCTCATGTACAGTTGGACACAGGAATTATTTAGTGGTACAGCCCATGTAGGTGAAATATACTTGTCCCATTTGAGTAACCATTGTGTGTCTTTTATCAGGTACTTGCTTTTTATTACCAACCTCGATACAGACTTCTGCTCCTCATATTTGGCACTAAGGAACACACACACACACACACCATCCTCAATACTGACTTCTGCCCCGGTTGATGTCTCCTATTTGTCACTAATAAGAAATTTGATATTGGGAGAAATTGACCATCTTTCACTTGGACTGTACCACGAATTCCTATGTCCAACTATACGTACAAAAGTCTGCTGTTAACTTACTTACACCTCACACGGTCACCAACTGAAGTAGACCTATATATGTAGACCCTAACAGATTATTTCTCTATTAGTTTGCTGACTGGATATCCTAATTCTGTTTGGTTAACCCCTAGAGACCAGCGCACGACATACACCGTCATACGTTAAATATGTTTGTTTATGTTTGTTTGTTCATTATATTCTACATTATTATATTATTATACTCCGTGAAGCGTTTGTTTGGGGAGGCGCCACCACAGCTGCTGTTGTCGAGTGTACAGTCCTTGGCAAATGTCCTGTCGTAATAATCTACCAAGTGGTGAAATAAGTAGGGAAATATAAGCTTCACGGATTCGTAAAAAAAAAAAAAAAAAAAAAAAAAAAAAACAGAAGGATGTTAATTTACCCCCTAGTTGTATAAGTTTTTAAAAGGTGTATTATATTAAGTTTCTGTAATATATTCACTTGGGTGGAAAACTAACCAATTACATATATTAAACATCTAATTAGAAAGCTGCTTCTATGACATTATATCGATCATCATTGCGTAAATATATTAAATAAAAACATTAAAAGCATAAACTGGATTCAATTATCCCTTGAAAGTTGAAAGTGTGTTACTTTATTGTGAGTGAATTGTAAAGTAAAAATTTGTCATTCAATTTGATGGAATCACAGAAGGAAAATTAGAATCAAAATTACGGTTTTACCAATGTTTAGCAAGACAAATAATTTCCTTGCTTCGTTTTAATTGAAGATATTTATCACTGAATATTCATTGTACAGTAATATCTTTTCAATAGGCTTTATTTGTAGCGTAAATAAACCTAGACAAGGAAGATAAAACACTCGAGTACTTCCATTATAATAATAGTACAGCCATGGAGGTTTAATATGAAGGTGTATATGGATTCTATCAGTTTATTTGTGTCATTGTGGACCATAATGCATCATGCTATACTCTGTCGAATGACTTTTTAAAATCCACAAACAGGTCGATTGAAGATTTGCTCTTAATATATTATACCTTCGTGAATACAGCCAGGCGAAGCGGGTATCAAGAATGTAAACAAACCATCATAGAGAATGGAGAGTGTGGGAGTTATTACGGCAGCATATACTATTATAATTTCAACTAAGTACGACTAAAATAAACATTGTCACAGTATGTTATCAAATAAATGTATGTTTCCTTATAATAAACACGCCTGTAATATTATATGTAAGGTTGGGCAGATATGTCAACAAGATTCTTGGTTCGTTGTGAATAATCTGTTCAAGGATATAATTGTGATTTACGTATCAGGAAAACCCTACACACCAATTATTACAACATTCCTTTGTTGGGGTGAAACTGACTCGTCTTCTCTCTCTCTTGTTATGTAGAAGCTGGATTTTACTTCCTTACAAAGTTTGAAGGAAAACGAAGCTAAAACTTTCAACAAGTTTTTCATCACTGTAGTTACTGTACATGAATTTGTAAGTTTCACCTGATACTCTTGCCAGATTACACACTTGCATACATAATATATAGATATAACTAGTTAACAACACACAAGGTAAAAAAATAATAAATCATAATCAAAGCAGAATAAAAATGTACAGAATAAGTATAATAAGTTCTACTGGGAACTTCACAATGTGTAAGAAAACTCATTTTAATGTTTATGAGGTGGTGGTTTAGCATCCCTCCCTCTCCTTCTGCTGACCTTCATTCAACTAGTTAGTCAGTCGAGTCATACACATGCCCTGGGCCCACCACCACTACCAGTCTCTCCACAACACCCTTCTGAGACACTCGACAACATTGTTATATCCACTCTCGCAAATTAACCCTAACCAATAATCAAGGTTTATTGGTATGCAAGAAGAATTGTTTTAAAAGTGTTCTTGAAAACAGTGTCACCTGTAGATACAAAAAGAAGACAAGAAAGAATGAAATAGAAAGTGACGTAACCTAATAACTGTATCGCTCTCCCACACACACCAACGAGAAGCAACCACAACAGACGCAAAGGTGACCGAGTGTGTGAACGCAGTACATTGTCTGATAACGTTACACTATATAACAAACACAACAAGCCAACAAGATGCGTGTGACAAGAATGTGTGTGTGTGTGTGTGTGATCCTTGTCGTGGTGTGCAATGCTGTGGGTGTGAGTGGATTGTACATGGCCCCACACCACGCCACCAGGCAGACCAGACAAATTAAAGCCTTCAATCAAGAACGACTACTAGCGTCACCAGGCCGTGTCTCCCCTGAAAGTATAATCTCGCCCCCGGTACTAGGGTGTGGTAAGTGTGAGACACGCTTGCCTGACGGAAGGTGCAAGAAAATCGAGGGGTGTGGTGGCGGTGGTGGTCCCTTCCTCCCTTTCTTATAAGTTGTACATTACGTAACCCTTAGACCCTTATAGACTTGAAGATGGAACGTGGAGAAGGAAGAACACTACATCAGAAGACTGTAAAATACTAAAGTTTCCAAATGTCATAGAAATATATTTAGGCTTTCATTTGTCCCTTTTGAGAGTGTGTTTTGATAGTAGTATTTAGGGGGGTGCGGGAATAGGGGACAGGCTTGGAGGGGGTGCGGGAGTAGGGGGTAGGCTTCAGGGTGGGTGGGAATAGGGGATTGGGGGAGTTGGGGACAGGCTTGCGGTGGGTAGAAAGCCTGTCCCCCTATTCCCGCACCCCCCTAACCCCCCCAGCCTGTCCCCCTATTCCGCACCCCCTTAATTAAGATACCCATTTATGGATCATTATTATTGACCACGACTGTACACGTATTTCGTGGTATAACTCTGCCTGTAATAATAATGTGTACAAAGTTAGTCAGACATCTCAACAAGATTCTTAATTTTTGGTTCGTTATGCAAGTGTGTTCAAGGCCATAGTGATATTTATTAGGCTACGAGTCGGGAAAACCCTGGCCACAAGTGTGTTCAAGGCCATAGTGATGTTTGTTAGGCTACGAGTCGGGAAAACCCTGGCTGGCCACAGAAACACTCCTTTATAATGACGTAGCAGGAAAACCCTCTCTTAACACACCAACCTAATGACATAATAAAACATTTTAATAGTATATGTATGTACGGTGTTGGTAAATCTGGAGCTGCTGATTCCTCCAAACTATTTAACTATTTAAGCAAAAACATGCTTATCACTTTATAGTCGTGGTCAAATATAATCATCAATATAGGAGTTATAACTCACGTAAACTTTTGACTGCTTCCCTCCGTTACTTAGCTGATAAACTTTCCAATAAATAGGTTAACTGCCATCTTTTAATTTACTACAAGCAGCTATGCAATACTTAAAACAATAACACACACACACACACACACACACACGTTAACTACCATCTTTTAATTAACTACAAGCAGCTACACACTACTTAAAACAATAACAGCTTATTATGTGAACGTGAAAACATTAGACAGTAAATTGTTTGAGATACCCATAATATGTGGATGATATTGGAACAGAGCGCATCCTAGTATTTTACTGCAGTTTGTGAGAAGATATACATGATGGTAAAAAAAAAAATGTGGTGAATTATTACTATATTTCTTATCACATGACATTGATAACATTATTTTTTAGTTATTAAGGTAAACTATACTGTACACTCGTGATACATAATTTCTGACCAGAGTGTGAGGAGCAGAAAGCTTCGAATCGCCTGGTATTGTTCATTTCCCCCACCCAGTACACCTATAGAGGCTGAGTTCGAATGCAGGGTGTGTGTGTGTGTGTGTGTGTGGTGCCTGCCGTTCGTCTCTGGTCAGAAATTACATATCACGAGTGTACATGTAACTAATGGACGTCATGTCATCTTTAAAAAAAAAAAAAGACTTGTTTGTGGTTCATATGGGTTCGAATCAGCCAACGCAAAAACTCAAATTAGAGAAAATTCTTCTAATCAACCTTGGCAAAGGTTCTATTCAGCCAAGACAAAGGTCCGAATCAAGTCTTAATATATCAGCCATGATCCGATTATGTCTGTATTATGCAACTCCATGGTCGCTGGATGGACGACCACAACTGACAACAACAATGTATTATGGGATGAACCAGCAAGGCCTTCCAGACTCCAGAGGGTCTTGGTGCAGTACGTAATGAACTAATGTAGCCAAGCAGCTTTGGTTATCACACAAGTGTAGGGTGACCCAGTGAAAGTACAGAGGTCCTTCACAAAGTACACTTAACACCTCCCAGTACTTGGGAATGGTCTCTCAGTTGTCTCGTATTGTTGTCATTATCTCAGTAAGCAACAATTATAATAAACAGTCAATCTAAGCCAATATTGTCAAACCTGTTTACAATAGAACGTGTGACACAGGCAGATGATGAGATGAGATACTACATTTTAGTCGGTTTTATTTCGCTTCCTTAGTAAATATATATTGTTAATAAGTTGTCACTTCACCTGTGGAATAATATAATATCACTATGATACCTTTTCACACATCTATAGACGAGGGATAATAGTTCAAAAAGTGAGAAAAATATCACTCACCTCAAGATGTGTCCAAATCAGCTAACCAACTAAATGTTTTGGAT
Organism: Petrolisthes manimaculis; assembly: GCA_034508575.1. Taxonomy (NCBI): domain Eukaryota; kingdom Metazoa; phylum Arthropoda; class Malacostraca; order Decapoda; family Porcellanidae; genus Petrolisthes; species Petrolisthes manimaculis. The sequence goes on along the minus strand of JAWZYT010001453.1, from coordinate 122,748 downwards.
GTACTTGTCAATGGACCAATAGAAAGTTATCACCAAATATGTGATACCATAGTTTACACCTCCATGGTTCACTACAGCATAATTAGACACACGAACAAACTTAATAAATACACTGGGGCTGGGAGATCTAGGAAGCGTCAGCAGAGAGTTTGTGATTGGTGCAGCCAGTAAGTGCTTCTATGATTGGTCCATTGTAGTAAATATCTCCCTTCACCCTGGCTGGCTGGCTGTTCACTCGTAATCTAAAATATGTATCGAGGCTTGCTTCGAATACCCTGATCGAGTATTAACCAAACTCAAGCCAATATGAAACAGGATAAGTGTGTAATTGGTTCACTAGCTAGTTTGTCAAATGATTCGAAATTTCAACAAGACTTGGATATAAGTTTTGGATTACGAGTGTACAGTCACGAGAACTAATAAGTATACAGCTTTAATTCGAGCTTTGAACAGTCCAATAATTATTCACCAACGAACTAATTACAATGGAGATATTATTGGGCATTTATTTCTTTACTGTCTCTTGGTATTCGAAGCACGTGCACTTGAATACTTATTAGTACTCGTGACTGTACACTCGTGATACATAATTTCTGACCAGAGACGAACGGATGGCAGGCCTAATTCATGTTATTTCTTTTCCCACGAGCTGGGAATAGCCTTGTTGACGAGTATTTTGCAATTCTTGTGCAGAGTGTAAATGCACTTCCTTCGCTTCCACCCCCATCTTATCTCTGCCCTACACACACACACACTCTCTCTCTCTCTCTCTCTCTCTCTCTCTCTCTCTCTCTCTCTCATATCCTTTACCTCTTAGTCTCTATATAATTGGTCTTAGGGTTATATCTAATACAAGACAGACAGCTTTTAGAGTAGTTTGTTCTCCTTGTCATCTTTTATGCTTTCCCGTCTCGTCTTCAATTTATTAAATGAATGCTACTGTGTGTGTGTGTGTGTGTGTGTGTGTGTACTACGCAATGTGGACTTCCCGAGCATGATATTTTTTATGCCAAGTGCAATATGTGCAATGTGCACTGTGTTGTCTGTCGTGGAATTCCCTTGTTTACAATGTGTTATAAAAGGACCAACACTACCATATACGCCACCAGACTATATTTACAACACATTTGCAAAAGCCTCGTCAACAAGACTATTCCCAGCTCGTGAGAAAAAAAATAACATGTATTACGTCTGTTAAACCTATAATAATTGATATTACCACCAAACTTCAGTTTCCATCCTTGCAAAGCGATTATATTATGGGCAATACATAGCATTTACTGATCCCGGTTTTATTTGATATAAACATTAAAGAGGCCAGATGATTGATAGTTCATGGTACCACCGCTTCGATTATTTAAAATCCTCAGTTCTTATGTAATTATTCCTCAAGTGTTAGTGAAGTCAGTAAGTTAGAGATTGTTGTACACAAATATCAGATTGCTGAGTTTAATACCGGTGCAAGGAAAAGGGCTCTGATACCTATTATATCAATATTATCATGACATCTATAAACTGGCCAAACGTGCATGAAATATGTTCCCATATCAGGATATCCTCCATTTATCATCTTAATAGTAAATCAGCAACTTATTTTATCGATCAATACTGTACAATGTAATATTCTACACCATGAAATATAGGAAATTAATACATCAGGAATCACTTGGTGTCTATATGTTACATCCGTATGAACACAAAATTCCTCACATACACATTATTGTTTCAATGTCATTCGTTTGGCTCATCATACAAGCCTGTCAACCACCATATCCATCTCTCTCTTACTAGTGAATGCTTCACATGTGTATCTCGGACCCAAGTTTGTGGTTCACGACTGGCAGAGGGAACGCTGACAACACTGCAGGGACCCTCAAGGCAGTACAGCCAACAAACACAACATTCCATACAGCAGGGACTTTAACCCAATACACCAAACACATTACTACCCTAGTTTAATTAAGCCTTATATTTGTAATGAATAAATACTTGTATCCACCAATCATTGACATGCTTACTGGATGAAGTTGCTGCCTGGCTGGACCAATCAGAGACGTGATGGACAAACAGGAGCCACAACTCTCTACAGATACTTCCGCCACCATAACCAACCAACATTCCTTTATAATGACGTCACTGACTCGTCTTGCTTCCTTGTGGCAGCTGGGTTCTTCTGTTTCCTTACAAAGTTTGAGGGTGTGGCGAGTTCCTCCTTTTATCCTATAGTCCCCGTTCCTTTCCTTGCGCTTCCCGCTTCGTTTCTCTTGGTATTTCCCAGCATGCCTCACTAATAACCAAGCTACCCCTTTTCTCCGGGTCAATGCCCCGGTCACTTGGCTTTCCCGCTCTTCCCTGCTAACACCTCTCCAACCTTGCTCCAGCCGACAGGAACTCGCCTTGCCACTACACTCACTCGCCCACGTGTACCCAAGTCCCACCTATGTATGAGTCCTGCACATCAATAAACTTGTAACTGTGTTACCGGAGAGCTGTGTTCACCCTGTGCCTACAGTAGGGGTAGAAATCTACTACAAGGGAATACGTAGAGGAAGTCTTCAATGTGTATTTATATTGATATATCTATTAGGCTACTCGAGTTCGTAAATTCGCAACCACTTCCCCAAATGTTTCTGTCATCTGCTGAGCTGGTAATGCTGTATGGAAAGTGTCATTGGAGGTGAAAGTTTGTATCATGTCGCTCTACTATGTTCCACCTACTCTGATTCCTCCCCAGATTTACGAGCTCTGGTGTCCATAGGATACAAATAAATAATACAGTGTTCCTGTACAATGACATCACCTATTAATGAACTAATATTCATGAATGAACACACAGGGTGGAAGAATAACACAAATCAAGTTATATTATATTATTTTCACCACAATATAAGTAAAGTAAGGACTAGTACTGGAGACTCCATAATGTGTAGGATATAAATGTGATGATATTATTATTTATCACGTCACCGGTGGTTCAGCGAATCAGCAGCAACCCTCTGCGGCGGCGCGACCTCTCAGTGGCACTGGCTCAGTCTCACCGCACCCAGACAGTCAGACAGCCAGTTGTTCCCCAGGACCCCAGGGCCTCAGTCCCGTTCTGCCTACAGTCTCTACACAACACCATTCTATAAGGATACTCACCAACATAGTTTATATCTACTTTCGAAACGTATTCCTTAAAATAAGAAAAGGGGGAAACAATTTCCAGTGACTGTTTCTGTGTTTTGAAGTTGTTCTTGGAGATAGTACAAGGCTGTATCTTCCATAAGGATTACAAACTATAATATCACTTGTACAGTACCTACGTCGTAAAAGGTGAAGAAAGTGGAGAACCACAACAGACACAAGTAAGACCGAGTGTATATAGAACGCAGTAGTACCATTGTCTGGTCAAGGTAAACTACTGTATATTATAACAATCACAACAAGTCAAGTCAACAAACAAGATGCGTGTGACAAGAATGGTAATGTTGGTGTGTGTGATCCTTGTCGTGTTGTGTAGTGCTGTGGGTGTTTGTGGTCTCTACACGGCCCCTCACCACGCCATAGAGACAAGACAAGTGAAAATCGAACGACAGGAGAGTAATATTGCCGGGAGGCTTATCAGCCCATCGTTACTGGTATGTGGCAAATGTGAGATTCGGTCTGACTGGAGGTGCAGGAAAATCATAGGCTGTGATGACGGTCGTGGTGGCGGCGGCGGCTTACCCTTCTTCCCTTTATTATTAGGCCTTTAAGAAATCCCTTCCAAGCCCTTCTTATCTCTCTAAGACTGAGGGATAAAAGAAACTGAAGGGAAAATATACAGCAGAAACAGCATAACAAGAATGATCAGTATATAAGATCACGGAAGCGAGAGAATAAAGGCAGGAACAGGAAACACTAATGAGAGACTATTACCATTATATAGAAGAGGAACGTATCATGCATGTTGGCAAGAGGAATCAGGAATCCAAACGTATTGTACGATTTACTGGGAAAACATCACTTTTGTGGATTGGGGTGGAAACTGCCGATTCCTCCATAGTAAATTAGTAATCCAGGAAACATATATGTCATCTTTATAATACTAATAATAGGGAGTCTGCTGTTCTGTGACATAGTTTGGAGGATTCAGTAGCCATCTAAATTTCCCCAAAAATAAGTTCGTCTTTAAACTAGTTGTTACTCAATCAAAACTATCACTAACATTTGTCATAGTGAACAATTGGTGACTGGGCAGAGACAGTTAGTTGCTGCAGTACACTGTCTAGTGTCTGGGGTTTTTTTTATTAGTATTTGCGCTGTGTATAATATATTCATTATGTATTACCATATATAGAATTGTTAGCACATGTTTTATTATGTAATAATAGTTATGTAATAGTAGTTATGTAATAGTTATATAATCATGTTTATATATCCGAAATCAGCTGTGTATAATATATTCATTATGTATTACCATATATAGAATTGTTAGCACATGTTTTATTATGTAATAATAGTTATGTAATAGTAGTTATGTAATAGTTATATAATCATGTTTATATATCCGAAATCAGTTGATATTTTTGCATGAATTTTCCCCATAATTTGTAAATGTGATCTGTGTATACATAACCTCACAGCGTAATAAATTGTTATGAATATAGCGTATTAAACTTATGAATAAAGCATAATAAACTGTTATGAATATAGCAGAAAGTTTTGAAAACCTTTACATTAGATAGGTATAGAACAAAGGGCAAATCCTCCTCCTTTGAAACGATATCGTTACAAGGTTTCTGAGAGGGCATATGGACCAAAGGCCAAATGTAATAATGCACTAGAAAAACTTGAAGGGCATTGATGGTAGCAATGCTTCCTCCATGTTGAACGGAGTTGTCCTAACACATCAAGCAAGCCTCATTTGTAGCAAAGATGTGGGCCACTGCTATTAGTCTGCTAATGATCGAGAGAGAATACAATTATTACAATATCCTTCCCCAGAGGATGGATGGGAGCTGAAGGAAGGGCATTACCAGATTACAGTATATTATGGGTAGGAAGATCTTGAGTTGCCTGATTCATTGATTCCTGAAGGTGACCGTCACGAGGACGACTCGGATAACAATGTTGAGATTTCATCGTCGGATAAACAGTCGCCTCTCAGACGAAGAGTAAACAGACAGTCTTCTAACTAACTGGCACTCTGAATGTGTAGGACTGATGTGGCTAATTTAATGCAACATGCTGTCTTTTCCACGCATTTACAAGTCTGCATGCATTGTATTTGAAGTCTGCAAACTCATGATTGATGTTTTATTATAGCCCGTGTCCAAAAGGCACTGCCATTTGATAATGAACTGAAATTGAGGGTCTGACGACATTCAATCCATTTGACTATAATATATCTTATCCATACTTTTTTCACAATAAGTCAGTCTGTAGCTAACATACAAGTCATTCAGTGGATTCGCATTATTTATACAAGGCTATGACTGTTTAATTACTCATTCAATAACTGTTCACCTTTCATGTTGAAAAAATTCTAATAAACAATAACATTGTTCTTAATTAGCCGTTACACCATAAAAAAAGTTTTTTTTATTCATTCAGTGAATACATCTCTTATCAAATAGCACTGAAATGAAGCCTGCACCTCATGTTATGTCATTCTGGAGGGAATTTGGGTGCGTGACCTTAAAGGGTCTTCCTTCTAACGGAAACAAAATCAGTTGTTGCAAATCCTTCAACAGAACACTTAATCTGATTTACTGGGCGAGGAGATTGACGGGATCTGGAGGACGATTTTCTCCATAGACTAAAGGAGAGTACAAATTTACACTACCGCATCAGCAGTTCTAGTCTCACTATACTATCATAATTTTACGGTTACGAAGCATCACTACAATAATGCTTACATGGACACTAGTTTCCCTAACTTTTGTTTTCTAGAGCATTGAATTGGCAACACTGGTCAAAACAAATCACTACTGGTCACGTCAAGAGCACCTCATTCCTGCCATGTCTCACATTTGGTCTATTTTAACATTACCGTCGTGTTCAGTTTATGGATGCACCCAGAGAATGGCTTTCTACCTTTCTATGGCATTATAAAATGATAAATGGACGAATCAAAGACGAGAAATTCAGCATCTGCCTCACTCATTAAGCCATTGGTAGTGATACTGTAGTCTAGGACTTCCCCTTAGAACTTCACCAAAACTTAACATAAGCAACCTTCTCCATAAACATCCTTTTAATTACCTTTATTATTATTTTTTTATACGGATCTAATTCTTGAAGTTTAGCCGAGGAATTATTCTAGTAAACTATTTATAACCTAAATATCACCCTGTGCCAAGTAAGGGTGAGGCATGCTTGACTGTCTAAAATATCAGTGGCAAACCAGTAAACAGTAACGAAAACTGACTTCCCACCACCCAACATCTTATGTGGTTAGACTCCAAAACTTAAACGACAATCAAAATTTAAGGCAAATGAAAGGAAAATGCCTCACAACTGCAGTTTATTAATTAAGAGGACTGCTGCTGTTTCTGTTGCCTGAGCAGCCTCTCCTTGTCCTTCTTTAGAGGTCCATAGAAGGCCTTCTTTTCTGCACTGGTCTGGAAGGAACCATGACCTAACTTGCTGCTGGTATCAATAAAGTGAAGGTCAATCTTCTCCATAGCGATACGCTTGGTTTGCACACGCAGGGACTGAAGAGAAAAAATAAATATTAATATCATAAAAAAAAATTCCCTAATTACGTGCAAAGTGTATTTTGATCAGCCCTATCATTCCTAATCATTACATTTATCATGTAAAAGGCTCAAGTTTGTTCATCATATGTGGTGGAAGAATTGCATTAAATATACAGGAATGATCCTTACCTTCCTCAGAGCCACTACTCTCTTCTTGGCTCCAGCACAGGAACCCTTGATCATGATAAAGTCTTGTTTGACAACACCATAGAAGGGGAAACCACCCATAGGGGTGATGCTCTTCTCAGTGAAGTCATACTCAGTTGAGGCATTGTTCCTAACAACCTGTAATAAGGGAAAGAATATGAACCTAAAGAAAAGACTGTTGGAACCACCATAATACTGCAGCAGTATAACAGGAAATGTTTGATGAAAAAGGAATTCACTAAATAGATTCAGAAAAAAACCAAGGCAAGTACTGCAAGTCTCAAACATTTCATTCATAACTAAGTTGAATTTAGAAAACGGATTTACAATTACAGCAGAATACTAGAATTGTTTGAATGCTTATAAGTGTACTAACAACTTTTAAGGAGTTTGAAAACACTGGTTACTATACAGTAGACAAACACTAGCATTAATGGTGTTTGCTATTTAAAATTATACATCTACAAATGACCAAATAGTACAGTATATTGCAGTGGTTAAAATTTTTTGACTAAATAGATATTGGAACATGAAAAAATGTAAATATACTTCCAAATATCTTCCTATTTTAGAGGCATTAATATTTTACTATGCAATTTTTTAGCCTTCAATTTGTAACTAATAGCATTCTATCAGTCAGAATCAGGGTCAGTACATCCTTTATTAAGCATATGCAGAAAAGCCAGGATATGAAAACTTGATAAAATTGGTAAATAGAAGACAAATTTCACAATAAGAAAAGCATAAGTTTTTTGTGGCCAGGTGGTGCATAGCTCATTTCCTTGGACAAAATTATATCTGCTGTCATATCATGCTTCATAATTCATTAGTATCTCTATTTACAGTCTTGCAAAATAATTTCTTCTTTGACCAGTATATGGTTATTACTCCCAAGTCCTGGCCCACTAGGAGCTCTTGGGAGTATAGGAATATACACAGTCCCATCCTCACCTAAGTGTTACCTCAGGGGACAGAGTTACTCTATGATGCACGACACGGTACAACTGCAAACACCAGTTACCAAAGTCGACCAAGTTCCCAAGCCGGCCGAGGCCAGCTGGCACTTTGACATCAATAATATCAAAACTAATTGTTGAAGTTACACTATCTTTACATAAGTATGTTCTGAATTTTTCCAGCCCTGAATTGAGGCACCCCCTACCTAAGGGAGGTAAATAATAGATGGACTGAAATTTAGTTTTTAAAAGCAGTTAAAAGTTTACTTCTAGCCTTTACTTTAAGATGGTTTAAAGCCTTGAGTTAAAGGAAAGGGCACCTCAATCACAAGAACAAATATTACTACTCGTGTTAACCAAGAATTAGGTTTGCAACAAAGAATTTACCTTTCCATCCTCAGTGTGGAATCCCTGGCCAATGCGGTAAATCTTTTTGTTCATCTCTGTACGGTGGTGATAACCCTTCTGACCACACCTGGCTACAGTGAACTGGACACGACTGGGATGCCAGGCACCAATACAGGCAACCTTGCGCAAACCCTTATGAGTCTTGCGGGGCAACTTCTTGGTGTGCCAACGGGAAGTCACACCTGATGGAAAAGAGAAAACATCAAAATATTATCCAAATGCCAAAAACTTGTATATACGAAAACTTGACAAAGATTATCAGTAGGAAGGCAGCATATGTTCTCAGCAGATGTAAATCAGAGCATGCTATTCATCATTAAATTAAATATCGGTAAATTTCACAATCGAGTAGTAGTGATCAACAACTTCAGCCACGAAGTACGAGGTATATAATTTTTTTAAAGACAACCAACGCGTTAAATCAAGTTACAACTCATGAAAGTGTTTGAATGAGCTTTCTGGAAAAATGAAATTCGGGAAGTAAATCAATCCTGACAAGCACAAGCCATTGAATGAAAATCCAGAAGAAACTCAAAACAGTTACCTTAGAAAATGCCATAATAGGCAATCCATCTCAGACCTTTTACAACCAATATTGGTTAAGAGACAGGCTTGTTTCATTTAGGGATGCAGAATTTAAAACTATCAAACTTTTAACGGGTACTAGCAGAGATGCCTACATTCTGTACCAATTTGTAAAACTATCCATGAATGAAAATTTAAAAAATATCTAAAAAACCATATCTTAAGCACAAATTTTACACAATTTCAAGTTCTCACCGAGTACCTATCTCGACATTCGGTGCATTAAGACAATTACATACCCTTCAATCCTTTGCCCTTGGTCACTCCAACAATGTCAATCATCTCGTTCTGAGAAAAGACAGAGGAAATAGGGATGGGCTTCTCCAAGTGAGACACAGCCCAGTCCACCTTGTCAGCAATAGTTCCTCCATTGAGTTGGATCTCAGTCAAGTGAGCCTTCTTTTGCTTCTTTTTCAGTACTTTGATCTGCAAAAAAAGGTAATATTAAGAAATGAAGCTTGACAATTTATATTATTACATAATGCTCACATGAATGAGAAAGGTTAAAGAGCAAATGCTGACCAACAGTGTAGCAGCAGCTATCAAGATACAGTAACCCAAATGATTATATGCATCTCAAAACCTGTCAATTGTGAGATTATCATTTCCCAATTCCTGCTGGTAGTGTGAATATGACTACACTAAATATGGACCTGACTTGACACTGTAGGGGTTCAGAACAGATTGTGCAAAGTACACACACACACACACACACACACACACAATATGCATAGTTTATTCCTCAGAATGGTTACCAGTTTTACATTCTCAATTTTCCACAATAACCAGACAATGCTGATGGATGACCCACCACTCTAGCATACACAGTAAACCTTTCTTAAACTCTAAACTTGACTATACTTTTTGCAGCCCATCTTGACCTTTGGGGGGTGGGGAGGGAGGGGAGCCAAATGATCTCCCTAATAATGACCTCTCTCACAAACCATAATTAAACGATATATTTTCCTAATATGGCTGTATAGGTTTGTAAATTATCTGTATTTCTAGGGTAAAACAATATTTTTGAACCGAGTTGCCCAGGTCTAGTTAAATGAGAAGCAGGAATATTTGTTAAGTCTTACAGGGTTGGTGCAGGACAGCTTAAGCTTGGTTTTTCCAGATTTCCAGTAAATTGTCACGAAAAACTCAGAGCAAAATTTGAAGAAAAAAAATTGTATGGTTCCTTTTCAAATCATAAGCCGAGCAACAAGGTAAAAAGAGGATGAGAGAAGTAGTGTGCCAAGAGTGAGAGCTTGTCCTGACCTCACCCCAGGGGCAAAGATACACTGCAAAGACTTTAAAGCCTACTGTAATTTCCTGTTTAACACCAAATGGTATGTTCATTCTACACATAATATAATTTCTTTGACCAGTATATGGTTATTACTCCCAAGTCCTGGCCCACTAGGAGCTCTTGGGAGTATAGGAATATACACAGTCCCATCCTCACCTAAGTGTTACCTCAGGGGACAGAGTTACTCTATGATGCACGACACGGTACAACTGCAAACAACAGTTACCAAAGTCGACCAAGTTCCCAAGCCGGCCGAGGCCAGCTGGCACTTTGACATCAATAAAAGAAAATCAAAATAAAATCAATAGTTCCTAGTAGAAGGATGATGTAATATAAATAGAGAGATAGATAGAGGAAAATGGAACACGTTTTGAACAGAGTATAGTAAAACCGATGTCTATTCTCACCTGAGTGTGGGCAATGATTCGGACAACACTGCAGTACTTCTTGATCTTGGCCAAGTCCCTCTGAATCACCTTCTTGCCCATCTGATCCTGCCACTTCTGGGCAAGATTGGTGAAAGCCCTCTTCTTTGACTTGTGCCTGTTGGTGGAAAAGTGTGAGGGCCTCTGTCACAAACACATCAGCTTGGAGGAAGAGACCCAACACACACACAGAGCCAAGCCTCCAATGCCTAAATGCTCTGTTGGCAGCTCCCCTTCAAAGAATATAACACCTACTGATAAACTACAAAGCCAACCGCTACATAGTTTATCAGCCAACTAAACTTTGAGGGGGTCGCTGAAACCCAGTCTAAAACTCATGGCCAACCAGTTCATGGTACCAGAGGAGTTAAAGACTGAGGGTGTGTTGACAAAATTAGTCTTATAAAACTACACAATAGTATATTTATAAAACCCAGCTTAAAACTACACAATAGAGTATAATTATAAAACCCAGCTTACCAATCTTCACAATACTGTATATTTATAAAACCCAGCTTAAAACTACACAATACTGTATATTTATAAAACCCAGCTTACTAATCTTCAAAGCTATACACTTAAAACAAGAGTGAGAAAAACCTAACGCATCTGCTTACTCATTTTAAGCATTTCTGATACTAATATAATGCCCAAAGCAAGGTCATAGTGCCAGAAAAAAATAGGCGTGACAGCAAACAGTAAGGAAACAGAAAATAGGGACAATTGTAGAACTGAAAGCTTATGGCCAGCTAGGAATAATAGAATGCCAAAACCCTAAAAGTATTGCCCACGTCACAACAGGCAACACTCTCCCCTCGAGGTTATTTCCGATATGCAAAGATAAGGCATCCATTCTACTAAATACTACAATATATTATACCCAATAGGCAAGCAACAAAATACCAACCAGTTCTTATAGAAGCGCCTCTTGCACTCTTCAGCCAGATGCTCGGCCCAGATGCTCTTGAATGGACGCAGGCCACTGGGAGTACTCAGGTAACCCACAAGACCAACACACATCATAGGGGGAGTCTCCAGGATTGTTACACACTCCAGTACCTCCTTTCTGTTCACCTCTACAAAATATAAAAAGTACACCATTAGAGGATGTCTCAACCATTATATACTCCATAATAAACACAGCATTGATGAATTGGTTGGTATTAGGTGCCACAACAGAAAGTTCATATGGCACAATTTAAACAGAAAAATCTACCTCTTAACTTAATAAACAGGACATTCATTCTATACATAATATTTCTTTGACCAGTATATGGTTATTACTCCCAAGTCCTGGCCCACTAGGAGCTCTTGGGAGTATAGGAATATACACAGTCCCATCCTCACCCAAGTGTTACCTCAGGGGACAGAGTTACTCTATGATGCACGACACGGTACAACTGCAAACACCAGTTACCAAAGTCGACCAAGTTCCCAAGCCGGCCGAAGCCAGCTGGCACTTTGACATCAATAATATCAAAACTAGTTGTTGAAGTTACACTATCTTTACACAAGTAGGTTCTGAATTTTGACATCACAATCAGTACCGTTGTATCATGCAATCGTGAGAACCGTGCAGATGTGAGGACGAGAGATAAAGCGATTATAGCGACACCTATTGCTTAGGTTAGGTTAGGTTAGGTTTGGTGAGGTTTGCTTAGGTTAGGTTAGGTATAATAGTTTTCTCTCGTCCTCACATCTGCACGGTCCTCACGATTGCATGATACACCGTACAGTAATACCAATTAATATACCAAATTAATATAAACCATCATAAGAACATAAGAAATAAGGAAACTGCAGTAGACCAGTTGGTCCATGCAAGGCAGCTCCTATTTAAACCCATTCCTTTTCATCTATATATCTATCTAGCTTGGTTTTAAAATTATCTACTCTATTTGCACTAACTATCTCCGCTGGAAGTTTATTCCACTCATCTACTACCCTATTTCCATACCAATGTCTTCCTATTTCTCTTTGAAAGGAGAATTTTGCTAATTTAAATCCATTTGATAGAGTTCTGTTCTGTCCTGATTACTGAACTTCAGAACTTTACACAGCCAGTGTGTGTGTCAAGGATGTGAATAAAGCACACAAACTGGATATGAAAATCATAAGTTGCAACAAGCAGTGCTGTATGACATATCGTATATATTAACTACACAGATACAGATAAATTACGAAGAATATGAAATGGCAATATAAGAAAAGACCCTCGGTGCTAACATGACTTTTACACAAGGAAAATTAAATGCAATCAAGACAGGCCCAGAATAAACAAAACTAAAGGTACAGATGCTAGAAACAATTTGAAAGGCATATGGTTGCAATCTTTCCCTCATAACACAAACCATTAACAAAGTTGTACCCAAGAAACATGAGGCACAGTTGGACACATGAATGGGAGGTACAGCCCAAGTGAAAGATGGTCCATTTCTGTCAATATCAAGTTCCTTATTAGTGCCAAATAGGAGACATCAGGGGCAGAAGTCAGTATTGAGGATTGTAATAAAAAGCAAGTACCTGATAATAGACAATGGTTACTCAAATGGGACAAGTATCTTTCACCTGCTGGGCTGTACCACCCATTCATGTGTCCAACTGTACCGGGACAAACAACATACCAGTACCACACTTACGACAGACCTTGCATACGGCCCATTGTACAAAATATGCATGTGTTTTAATATATACAGTGATAGTTTATGAATGTATGTAGCCTATGTTATACTCTATCCAATCCTAGCTTGCAATTGGAGCCTAGGTGTATTTTTAATGCTCGTCTCTGATTGGTCAATATCTCCAGGCAACCTCTGTTCACGCTTACCTTTCCCATACCAAAACATTGCATTTCTCAGATGTACACTTTTTTGTTTTTCTTGGTGCCTCACTTATTTCGCTTAATATCTACTTGGCACTATGGTAACCTGACAGAATAATGATAGAGGATTACTTTTATCGTAAAAAAAAATCCATATCATTAAAAAATATACGATTAAATACGAGTTGAAGTGAAACAAGTAGCTAAAAATGTTTATACAACTTTTTTTATATGCCGATATTTATTTATAAATATTACGCTACCATGATTAAAAATGGGTGGATGATGTAGATAAAAACCTCCTGCATGTCATGGTGGTATAAGATTGTAGATAAGACAAGAATTATTGCTGGAAACGTAATTTTAATGTCAAGATGTCAATGACGTTCTAATGTGTATGACCAAAGAACCCTGTTTTCCCGCGCTCGTGTGTCAGTGTTGCCATGTCTGCTTGACGTAATTTCCCTCACTTTAATATCAGAATTTCGCTTTTTACCTCAATTATTCCCCGTTTACTCCTGAACATTGATGGTCTTTTAGATATTTCATCTGATAGAAATTTCCCTGTTTACCCTTGAACGAACTGCATATTATTTCCCTATGTGGACTTCTAAATTCCCTAAAACAGATAAATTTCCCTGCACCTGGCAACACTGGGTGCAAATTAGAGCGTCATTGACATCTTGACATTAAAATTACGTTTCCAGCAATAATTCTTGTCTTATCTACAATCTTATACCACCATGACATGCAGGAGGATTTTATCTACATCATCCACCCATTTTTAATCATGGTAGCGTAATATTTATAAATAAATATCGGCATATAAAAAAAGTTGTATAAACATTTTTAGCTACTTGTTTCACTTCAACTCGTATTTAATCGTATATTTTTTAATGATATGGATATTTTTTTTACGATAAAAGTAATCCTCTATCATTATTCTGTCAGGTTACCATAGTGCCAAGTAGATATTAAGCGAAATAAGTGAGGCACCAAGAAAAACAAAAAAGTGTACATCTGAGAAATGCAATGTTTTGGTATGGGAAAGGTAAGCGTGAACAGAGGTTGCCTGGAGATATTGACCAATCAGAGACGAGCATTAAAAATACACCTAGGCTCCAATTGCAAGCTAGGATTGGATAGAGTATAGCTTTAGAAACCTTTATAATTGTGGGTATTAGGCTTGAACAAAATGGGACTTTATTACTCACTTGAGCCTGGTTTGTCGGACACTCGGACGATGTGGGTACAACCGGCTTTGTAGGCGAGGAAAGCCGTGAGATGCACCGGCTTCTTTGGTTCATCCCTGGGGAAAGACTTGATCCTTGGACGCAGCCTACGGGCGCGCTTCTTGGGGTAGAAGCCCATCGACCCATGACGGGGAGCACTAAACTTTCGGTGAGACTGTAAGTAGTTCGGTTTATTAATAATGATAAAAACTTTGTATTATGGCAATGTAGCATAAATAAAAAACGGTTAATAATAATAAAAACTTTGTATTATGGCAACGTAGCATAAATACAAAACAACGGTTAATAATAATAAAAACTTTGTATTACGGCAATGTAGCATAAAAAAACAACTAACAAATGGAAATCCGTTGCTGCTGGGAGGGAAAAGTTTGGAGGAATCTTTATCTCGAGTTAGAAATGCCAAAACTATACCCCGAGTTACCATCCCCTTAAAAATGCTCTAGATAATTTATGATACATGGACTCTATAAGGACTTTCTAGTTATCAGATCAGCCAAGAACTAGAATAACCATGGCTTCCTCCCCATTTCTTACATTTTTATGCTCAAACTATTCCTAGCAACAACAGAATGCCCATTATTTTTGCTGTTCTGGTCCAGTTTCCTACTAACTGTTAGCATACTTAGGAGGAATCACAGCACCACCTTCATACCCGGTAGATAAATAAAAGGTCCCAGTATAACCCTATAAAACTTAGTAGCGAGAACAAAATGGTGTTTAGGGCCATATTCAAGAACATTCATGGTGCATACGATGGCGTGGTACCGGTACGATAAGACTCAATATGAACACAATAGGGTATTACAGAATAACTGGGCTTTCGGCTAGGATTGAGCAGTATTACCGCATTTGGCTAGGTCCTGGGAATTTGCCCCGGTCAACTTTGATATTTCACACAGGTTATACCCGGTAGTTTGCCCAGGTTAGGTCCCGGTAGTCTGCTATGGTCTAGGTTAACTTAGGTTAGGTTCGACTAGTTTGTATTTTCCATACAAAATATACAATATAACTAGTTAACCCAGTACTGTAATTTTACCCACAATAAAACCATCGTATGCACCACAAGTAAATGTTCTTGAATATAGCACATAGTAACGTAACCTTGTAAATAGAATGACCATATGCACACGTCAATTCGACCACGAGGATAAATATTGTGTCTACTTTCTTTACTATTATTTTTATTAGCCTTCACACCCTTTTTAGCAAACCATCGTATGCACCACAAGTGTTCTTGAATGTGAACCATAGTAACGAAAACGTGCAAAAAACAATGAACATATGCACACGTGAATTCTATAAGTTAAAAAGTAAAAGTAAATTCGACCACGAGGGTAAATATTTCATCTATGTTACATATTAGACTATTATTATTAGCCTTCACACCCATTTTAGCAAGCCATCGTATGCACCACGGGTAAATGTTCTTGAATATGGCCCATAGTAAAAGTAAATTCGACCACGAGGCAATATATATTTCCTTTAAGTTACATAATTATTAGCATTCCCACATATTTTAAAAAGCCTTCAGGATAATAATTAATAACTAAACAGAATCTCGGTAGTCGTAGTCTAATTATATATATATTAATAATAATAATAAAGGGACACACGTGGGATACATTACCCCGGTCACAAATAAACCTTACTTAAATCACTCTTTTCTCCCTTATTTCTCTACCAAAACTCGCACTATTATCTCGATACACACTCCCCACACGCCATACCACGTTAACACCATATTTTAAACTTCAATGTTCGAGTACACAGCCAAAAAGAAGCTAAATAAACACGGGGAAAATGTTGTAACACGTACCATTTTGTCTCGCTTGCTGGAAAGACCTATATTGTGGATGCGCCGTGTTTATATAGGCGGTGTGACGCGCACAGTGTTGCCGATACTTACATTGTACTCACATATAATTCAACCATTTCAACTTTTTTCTCTAGAAATTTCAACCACTCTTTAGTAATTTCTTAGTTATTATATAATACGTAGATAGTCCAAAAAATATGTCAGCTAGTTTTATTAAAATAGGATAATATAATAATATAAGTGGCACAATTCCCATCAGCTAACACTGATTAAGCAGAGTTGCCAAACTGGCGCGTTTCGTGCTAGATACCAGCGACTTTTTGTTTTATCTAGCGACAAAAAAAAAAAATTTGCGCGATAGAGCTATCCTGCACTGGTGCCTTTTGTAAAATCTAGTACCAAATCTAGCTCGTTATCGGTAAGTGGTTTTAAAATATAATGACTACAGTCTCAGTCAAAACAGATGTAAAGTACAGTTGGACACAGGAATTGTGCTACAGCCCAGGTGAAATATACTTGTCCAATTTGAGTAACCATTGTCTATTATCAGGTAGTTGCTTTTTATTACCATCCTCAATACTGACTTCTGCCCCTGATGTCTCCTATTTGGCACTAAGGAACTTGATATTGAGAGAAATTGACCATCTTTCACTTGGGCTGTACCTCGAATTCCTGTGTCCAACTGTACCTTACCCAAGTTAACTTTCAGCGGGAATATCTTCACCATACAGAGTGCACCGAAAGTATTATATATCAACTAACACGCTGCATCTTTTTATTTTGGGGGGCTGAATAAATTAAGTAGTAAATTACAGAGACTCTTGAGGTGAAAATTCCTACAAAGAGTTATCAAAAGTAACTCATATTTGTTTGTTGTGTGCCTCTGTTTTAGGCCTATATTATCTCTCTCTCTCTTTCTGTATGATATTATTTACTTTCTCTATAAGCCCTTCCTCTCTCTCTTTCTGTATGATATTATTTACTTTCTCTATAAGCCCTTCCTCTCTCTCTTTCTGTATGATATTATTTACTTTCTCTATGAGCCCTTCCTCTTTTTTTTTCTCTCTCTCTCTCATTTATGGTGAGTACAGATACCTATAATTCTATGATGCATCACACTATACTTATTCTAAACTTTTATAATTATGTTAATATAACTTAAAATTAATCTAGCGCATCTCTAGCGCTTTTGAGTAGCGCTCTACCAGAATATGAATTGGCAACTCTGTCAGATTAATGTTCCTACAGTATAAAACAAGAACTTCTAAAAGGTTACTCAAAAGTTTATCTATTACAACGGGTTGACATAAAATTTTCTGGATAATGTCTGTAACCTATGTTTATTGCAATTTATTTATTTATTTATTCAGGTGTAGCTTACAGATTCCTTTATTAGTAATTTATTTTAACATGAATTTGTAAGTAAATTGTAAGTATGATCTTTCTAATGGATATTCTAAATTTACTAGTGATCAGTCAATTTATATTATAGTTATATATTAATATGATTTTTGGAAAGGTACAGGAAGGAAAGTGAGCAAAAATTATAATAGTTTGTTGACAAGCAGACAGTAATACTAATATTTTACAGTCTGCCTGTCAACAAACAAACTACATCTTTTTTTTCACTTTCCTTTCTTTTGTAGCCAAGCACCTCACAAGTAACGAGCCAAACCAGCTTCATATGTGTCCAACTGTACATTAGATTGCCTTGATTCCTCCAAAATATGCCAGGCAACGAACAGGTTAACAAAAATAATAATAATAATGGTGTTTGTTAGCGAAGTTTAATTTTAAATCTATCCAATGTTATTTTGTTAATTAATTGATGAAAAAAGATGAGCAAGGAATTAAAACTGCTAGGTAGGGTTACTGATTAATTTTATGGCTATATATATATATACCTTTAATGTATGTATTGGTACACCTTTACAATAAATTTTGTCATAAAAGATTAATTACCTCCATCAGAACTCATGCATGTGTTAAATGGGTGTTCAAATGACATCCATCTCCATGCATTTACAAACGGAATGGACAAAAAAAAAAAAAAAAAAACTTCCAGAATTATAAAACTGACAATTAAGTAAACGAAAAGAATGAGGTGTGACAAAATATAATATACATGTGTCCTTCTCTGTCCCTCACACACACACACACACACACACACAATCATAATTCTTGTTGTGTTATGCAGTTGTGTTATATCATGGCCTTGACTTCCCCGGGGGCATATTTCCCAACAAATTGTAAGTTTGGATGATTCGAGCCAACACTACCCTTGGTTAAGTTAGGGTTAGGTCTAGGTTTGGTTAGGTTTGGTTAAGTTAGGGTTAGGTCTAGGTTTGGTTAGGTTAGGTTAGGTCTAGGTTTGGTTAGGTTAGGGTTAGGTCTAGTTTTGGTTAGGTTAGGTTAGGTCTAGGTTTGGTTAAGTTAGGGTTTGGTCTAGGTTTGGTTAAGTTAGGGTTAGGTCTAGGTTAGGTTAGGTCTAGGTTTGGTTAGGTTAAGTTAGGGTTGGGTTAGGTTAGGGTTAGGGTTAGGTCGAGGTTTGGTTAAGTTAGGGTTAGGTCTAGGTTAGGTTAAGTTAGGGTTGGGTTAGGTTAGGTTAGGTTAAGTCGAGGTTTGGTTAAGTTAAGGTTAGGTCTAGGTTTGGTTAGGTTAGGTTAGGTTAGGGTTAGGTCTAGGTTTGGTTAGGTTAGGTTAGGTCTAGTTTTGGTTAGGTCTAGGTTTGGTTAGGTTAGGTTAGGTCTAGCTTTGGTTAGGTTAGGTTAGGTTAGGTATGCTTCCCGGGGTTGGTTGTTATCAGTAGGAACAATTACATCTTTTCATCCTGCCCTTGTTGTTGTTGTTGTTGAGGCCAGTGTTGTTGTGGGTTGATTTGGTCGTCGTTGTTTTTGTTGTGGTGGTGTGGTGACCTGCGGCGACCCTTGACTAGTACTGCACTCAGAAATTCCACCAGAAAGCAGTTGAATGCCATGTACAAACCTGAGTACAGAGAACATCCTGACTGTGAGCTGCATGTGATATTTACTTCTTTGATTGGGAGGTTAATTGTCACTTATCAGATTATAGGTTGTGGATGAACTTACTGAAGGGCTACTAAATTCACCAGAAAACAATTAAATGCGATTATACAAACCTGAGTACAGAGAACATTATGTGAGCTGTGATATTTTCTTCTTTCATACGAAGGTTGTCACGTATCAGATTATAGGTTGTAGATGAACTTACTGGAGTGCTACCTGCTATATAATTCCTTAAGGGGAGTAACCTATTATGGGAAATCGGAAGGCTACTGAATACTCCAACCTATGCCAGAAAACAGAACCCCTCCGTATGGAATTATACAGTGGATGTGTTTTATAGCTGAGTTTGGAGTTCTACATTGACTCCAAATTGAACACAAAAGGTTGCTTCCCATAAATTCACACTATCCCAGCGAGCAGTCAACAGGAAAGTTCTTTTTTAAAACTCTTGTGAAAATTACAAGTTGCAGCTAGATGAGTACCGTACCTAAAGTCTGTTCAAAACTTGTGTTCCGCTGGCCTCTTATGCTTAGATAGATAGATAGACAGATAAGAGATAGATAGAAATAGAGATAGATAGAAAGATATAGATAGAAATAAATATAGATATAAATATATAGATAGAAACAGAGACAGATAGATAGAGGAAAATGGAACACAAGTTTTGAACTGACTAAATAGTTGTGTAAATCAGTGGCGTAATAATAAATCCTGGGATGCATTAAATTTTGTTCTCTCCCAGCCTGTTCACTGATCATTACTAATAATAATAATAATAATAATAACAGGGATTAGACTACAAAGAACCGAGATGTTGCCATATTTGTCTTGTACTTTCTACTTGTTCAACTGTATATCTACTAGACAAAACGGAATGGTCGTGTTTTCACCTCCTATGTAGATGGAGAAAACCCCGTAAAAATCTCCCAGGCTGAGTGGACGAAGGGCGTTGTTTTTAATAGTTTTCAGACACCGGGATACATTCATCATGGCCCGTTGATAATTGTGGCCCAGTACCCCAAACTCACGCATACCACGAATCCTAAAAAAAGAAGTTATTATAATAGTGAAATAGTGAGTGGAAGTGGCACGTTAATTAAGAGGGTGTGGGAGTAGGGGGACAGGTTTGGGGTGGGGTGGGGGTGGGTAGTAAGCCTGTCTCCCTACTCCTGCACCCCCCCCCCTAACCCCCTCAAGCCTGTCTACCTACTCCTGCACCCCTCTAAACCCCCCAAGCCTGTCCCCCTATTCCCACACCCCCTTAAGAGGGTGTGGGAATAGGGGGACAGGCTTGGGGGTGGGTAGAAAGCCAGTCCCCTATTCCCGCACCCCCCTCTAACCCCCCCAAGCTTGTCCCCCTACTCCTGCACCCACCAAAAACCCCTACCCCCCCCCCCAAGCCTGTCCCCCTATTCCCGCACCCCCATAAATTTATATTCATGCATACAACAACAACAACACCTTACGTCAACTCAACCCCCTCAGTTTTTGGTAAGAGGTGCTGTAATATTCTACACGTGTTGTTCATTATTACCAACATATTTACGACGATGGAAGGAAAGTGTAGGTAGATATTTAATTGTGAAAGTAGAGTGGCGGTCAATAATAATCATCCACATATTTACTACGATGGAAGGAAAGTGTGGGTAGATATTTAATTGTGAAAGTAGAGTGGCGGTCAATAATGATCATCCACATATGCATGGGTATCTCAAACAACTTACTGTCTAATGTTATACTCTTACAGGGAATTAAATTTTACGTTATTAGTTAAATTTCGTAATAATTAGATAACTACATTTCACAAAATAATAATAATAATAATAATAATCTTACAGGGAATTAAATTTTACGTTATCAGTTAAATTTCGTAATAATTAGATAACTACATTTCACAAAATAATAATAATAATAATAATAATCTTACAGGGATTTAAATTTTACGTTATCAGTTAAATTTCGTAATAATTAGATAACTACATTTCACAAAATAATAATAATAATAATAATAATCTTACAGGGAATTATAATTTACGTTATTAGTTAAATTTCGTGAATAATTAGATAACAGTAACTTTTTATTATAACTGCATTTCACACAAAAATAAAAATAATAATACTCTTACATGGAGTCGAATTTGTGTTTGAATGGTGATCCTTTCTTGAAGAGTAAAGAGATGATGTTTGTCTTCATAAAACTCTCCATACGGAAAATTGAACATTGGCCCGTCTGTAAAATGTTGGGGGAAAAAAATCATTAAAAAATATGACTTTTTTTTTTTTTTTTTTTTTTTTTCAGTTTAGTTGCTGTCATGACCATATTAGGAAATCATTATTATAAACTTAAAATTATTAGAAAAAGACTAAATTATATGCTAGAAAATAATAATATACGAATAAAACTACTAGTAAAAAAAAATATATAAGAATAATAAAAGAATAAAACTTAAAATATACTAGAAAATAATATATAAGAATAAAAAATAATAAATAAATATAAATATAAAAATAAATATAATAAAATATAAAAATAAAACTCAAAACTAACAATTAAAGTTGTATTATATAATGACATTATTTGCACCCAATTATACTTTTATAAGAACTTGCTTATGTTTTAAAAATTTAGATCATAATTATACAGTACAGTTGTGGTCAATAATAATCATCCACATATGGGTATCTTAAAACAATTTACTGTCTAATGTTTTCACGTTCACGTATGATGTTATTGTTTTAAGTAGTGTGTAGCTGCTTGTATTAAATTAAAAGATGGTAGTTAACGTGTGTGTGTGTGTGTTATTGTTTTAAGTAGTGTGTATATAGCTGCTTGTATTAAATGAAAAGATGGTAGTTAACGTGTGTGTGTGTGTGTGTGTGTGTTATTGTTTTAAGTAGTGTGTAGCTAATTGTATTAAATTAAAAGATGGTAGTTAACCTCTGTGTGTGTGTGTGTGTTATTGTTTTAAGTAGTGTAGCTAATTGTATTAAATTAAAAGATGGTAGTTAACCTCTGTGTGTGTGTGTGTGTGTTATTGTTTTAAGTAGTGTGTAGCTGCTTGTATTAAATTAAAAGATGGTAGTTAACCTCTGTGTGTGTGTGTGTGTTATTGTTTTAAGTAGTGTGTAGCTAATTGTATTAAATGAAAAGATGGTAGTTAACGTGTGTGTGTGTGTGTGTGTGTGTTATTGTTTGAAGTAGTGTGGTGTAGCTGCTTGTAGTAAATTAAAAGATGGTAGTTAACCTCTGTGTGTGTGTGTGTTATTGTATATATAAAAAAAAAACTATATATATATATGGATGATTATATTTGACCACAACTATATATATAAGTACCCTGGAATAATCAACGTCCATGACTTGTAGAAGAGCCAACTTAGGAACGGCAATAACATGTGCTCCCTGTATGAGACCAGCCGCTCCCCAAGATGTGTTCTGGGGTTCACCGGCGTTGTAGATGGTTCGGTTCAGTCCACCCAGAAGACTACTAGGCTCTGCGAACTGAAATACAAACACGTGCAATTGTTTTTTGGCACAAGAATGCATAATGACACACTCCTCCTGTACAGTTTGACACATGAATGGGTGGTACAGCCTCTGACCTCTGGTCCACCCTCGTCGCCGGTTAGTGCTGCCTCGCCCAGACGTCCACTCAACCGGGCGAACAGTGGGAGCCGGTCGGGAGGGTGTCTTCGTCGCCACCACTGTCACCGCCACCACAGGAGATGGAGACTATAAGGAGGAAGACGATGAGGAAACCAGGGCCACCACCACCACCACCACCACCACCAGAGGCCAGAGTGAACTGGAGGACGAAGAGGAACGTAGGAAGAGGAAGAGGAGGAGGAAGGGGAGTAAGGACAGTATGACAGCTGAGTTAAGGGACCCCGTGATGTAGTCAGAAAAATGAAGGTAAATGAGTCCTTCAAATATTGCCACGAAACACCACCTTTATCGAAGGAGCTTGTCTCGTGGCAGAAGCCTCCAATTCTTATACACGATCACAGGGTCCTTAAGGTGCGGTAGTATCTGTCTGTCTGCCTCACCCTGACTCCACCTCTTCAAGAAACACCAACCAACACACCGACGCCTTCCAGTTCAGGGAAAGATGGAACCAAAACAACACACCATCATTCTACACCAATACCTTTCTCCAGATCCCAAACAACAACAACCAACAACCAACAACAACATCAACAACAACAAGTAACACCATCACCACCATCACCCACTTAACACCATCACCGCTACCACCGCTACTACTACCGCTACTATCACCGCTACTATCACCATCACCATCACCGCCACCACTACTAGTCCAATACTACAGTTGCTAGTGGTATTTTAACCAGTCCACATCCACTACTACCACCACCACTACCATCACAACCACCACTGCCACTATACACAAGAAT
Organism: Petrolisthes manimaculis; assembly: GCA_034508575.1. Taxonomy (NCBI): domain Eukaryota; kingdom Metazoa; phylum Arthropoda; class Malacostraca; order Decapoda; family Porcellanidae; genus Petrolisthes; species Petrolisthes manimaculis. The sequence continues at coordinate 98,873 of JAWZYT010001453.1, read as the reverse complement.
AATGAGAAAAAAATATATATATAGTAATGCCTTAAATGGGGTGTGGGTATAGGGGGATTTGGGTTTTTTTGGGGGGGTTAGAGGGGGTGCGGGAATAGGGGGACAAGCTTTCTACTCACCCCAAGCCTGTCCCTCTATTCCCGCACCTCCCCCAGTCCCCCCCAAAGCCTGTCCCCTACTCCCACACCTCCTTCAAGCCCATTAGAAAGTGATAGGCAAAAAACAACACCAACAACAAAGCAGAATAAATCACTCAGTCACTTACATACATTGAGCGATGTAGAACTGAATCAATTGCCGTCCACACAGGCAGACCAGCAACCACAAGTTCCTCCAGGTTTTTGAAGGGCAGAGAGACTTTAGGGAGGATGAGCATAGCCTTCAGATTGGAACGGTAAACAGTGGCCAGGATGAAGCAGAGTAGCAACCACAGTCCAGTCAACCATCTCACTGCACCGCCACCACGAGGCTTCAGAGGCACAGCTGTATAGAGATAGATAGATAAATGAAAAGAGGAAAGAAGGAAGGAGACAAGGAAAAGTGAAAGGAAGCTGTATATAATAGATAGATGAATGTATATAGATAGATAAATGAAAAGAGGAAAGAAGGAAGGAGACAAGGAAAAGTGGAAGGAAGCTGTATATAGATAGATAGATAAATGAAAAGAGTAAAGAAGGAAGGAGACAAGGAAAAGTGGAAGGAAGCTGTATATAGATAGATAAATGAAAAGAGGAAAGAAGGAAGGAGAACAGGAAAAGTGGAAGGAAACTGTATATAGATAGATAAATGAAAAGAGGAAAGAAGGAAGGAGAACAGGAAAAATGGAAGGAAGCTGTATATAGATAGATAAGGAAATCATTGTATAAATAAGGAAAAGTCATAGGAGAAATCTTAGAAGGGTCACAGCTGTATATAGATAGATAAGGAAATCGTTGTATAAATATAAGAAAAGTCATACTGTACACTCTCCTCCACTCCCGCTTTCACCAGTTCAGCGTTGCCATCGTATACACCAGGCATCGTGTGAGCTACCAGTTCCGACTCTCACATCCGAAACACCTGTCATCAACCCTTACTCTTACTGGCAGGTGTTTCGAATGTGAGAGTCGGAACTGGTATATAGCTCACACGTACGATGCCTGGTGTATACGATGGCAACGCTGAACTGGTGAAAGCGGGAGTGGAGCCAACTGTATACTTATTACGGCACGTGGTGACTATAATTTGTATATACCTAAGGGAATGTTTGACTTACACTGAGCCAACAGAGTACATATGGTCCAGAACACGGCATCACGGTTGATATGTTGGGGTTGATGGGTTGGGTTGGATTCCTGTAGTTGCTGTTGTTGTTGTTGTTTCACATCTTGTACCGTCGACGTCGTCCCTTCTCCTCCGCGGCTCCTATAGACAGGTTTAAAAGTTCTGTGCATGTTGGTAAATCTGGAGCAACCAAATCCTCCAAACTAGTCCAAGCAACAGAACACCATTATTTGTGTGAACTTGGGTCTGTTTCCTGGCATACTTTGGAGGAATCAAGGCACTCCAACGTACCAAAAAAGAATGACCACCTTTAAGAGGGTATACGTACAGTCGTGATACATAATTTCTGACCAGAGTGTGAAGAGCAGTAAATTTCCCCACACCCTCTCACTTTACGGGGGGGTGGGAATAGGGGGACAGGCTTGGGGGGTTTTGGTGGGGTTAGGGGGGTGCGGGAATAGGGGGACAGGCTTTCTACCCACCCCAAGCCTGTCCCCCTATTCCCACAAACCCCCAGTCCCCCCCAAGCCTGCCTTCCTATTCCCGCACCCCCCAAGCCTGTCCCCCTACTCCCACACCCCCCCAAGCCTGTCCCCCTACTCCCACACACACCCCAAGTCTGTCCCCCTACTCCCACACCCCCCAAAGCCTGTCCCCTTACTCCCACCCACCCCAAGCCTGTCCCCTACTCCCACACCCCCAAAATTAATCTGACCTGGTGGATGGGATGGAGGGAAGGTTGAGGTTGTCGAGGTAATGCTGAGTGTGTGAGAGAACAGCAAGATTCACCAACACCAACAGTAGAGACACCAGCACCAACACCCACACCTGGATCAGTGAGAAAGGAAAAGGAAGGAAGGCTGAGAAGGATATATACGAGACAGAGAGAAGAGGGAAGGTATTGAGAGAGAGGAAAGAAGGGGAGGGAAGGTGTTGACAGAGAGGAAAGAGAGAAGAGGGAAAGTGTTGACAGAGAGGAAAGAGAGAAGAGGGAAGGTGTTGACAGAGAGGAAAGAGAGAAGAGGGAAGGTGTTGACACAGAGAAGAGAGGGGAGAGAAGGAAGATACAGTAAACAGGTGATAGGTAAGGTAAGGGGATGTCAGACAACATCCACAACAAAACATATTAGTAGGAAATAGAGTAATAATTTGTTGGGGTCAAAATGGACTTGGTAAATTGGATAGGGTCGTTTGTGGTGAGGTTAAGGGGGTGCGAGAGTAGGAGACAGGCTTGGGGTGGGGGTTTGGGGGTGCGGGAGTAGGGAGACAGGCTTGGGGTGGGTGGGAGTAGGGGACAGGCTTGGGGTGGGGGTTTGGGGGGTGTGGGAATAGGGAGACAGGCTTGGGGTGGGGGTTTGGGGGTGCGGGAGTAGGGGACAGGCTTGGGGTGGGGGTTTGGGGGGTGCGGGAATAGGGAGACAGGCTTGGGATGAGTAGAAAGTCTCATGTCCCATATTCCTGCAACCCCTAACCCCTCCCAAGCCTTGTCCCCCAACTCCCGCACCCCCTAAGCCTGTCCCCTACTCTCGCAACCCCCTAACCCCCCCCTAAGCCTTGTCCCCCTATTCCCACACCCCCTTAAAGAGTAACAAATAAACGAACTGTCTATGTGACGGTGCTGTTGAAAATGTGATAAAATAGACACGGTCGTTTGTTTATCAAGACAAGGGCGTGGTGACTGGTGAGCTTAACTAATTTATTAATTTATAAAGATATAAGTAAACTAAGTGTCTATAAGCAGGTGCTGTTGAAAATGTGATACAATGGACACAACACAACACAGTCGTTTGTTTACCAATGGCGAGAAGAGCCTGATGAGCTTAAAGATATAACTAAACTAATTAAGTGTCTATAAGCACGTGCTGTTGAAAATGTGATACAATGAACACAACACAACACAGTCGTTTGTTTACCAATGGCGTGAAGGGCCTGATGAATCCTGTGATGTCTGACTGTACCCCTGGACGTTTGTAGGCGGCGCTGTGTTCGTCTATAAGGAAATACTCACTGATATCTCCAGCGTGGTACCTGTACTGGTCCATACTCATCACGGCTGTCATGTCAGCCTCCTGTCCACAGTCAAATTATAAAAGTTACCACCTCTACAAATTAGGGCCCGGATTCTCAAAGCAATTTACGACGTCCTATCTCATTTGGGACGTCATAACTTCCCCAGGTGATTGAAAAATACTGTATGTAAAAACCGGTCAATAATTAAATTCTTATTATTATTAACACCGATAATCATCTATAAAATCGATCTACAAAAATGGTGATAGATAAATACTGTATGTAAAAACTTGTCAATAATCAAATTCTTATTATTATTAACACCGATAATGATCTATAAAATTGGTGATGTGCAACAATTAACCTCTGAAAGTAATAGCTAGGGTTTAATATTATATTCTTCTCATAGTTATAAATTACGAATTGTCGTACGCGATCGAGAGAAATTATTGAACACGACCTGCTGATTCCAACAAGATGATGAATTGAACATTAATATTAGTATATAATTATAAATATATCACAAGTAACTCGCAAGGAAAAAAATAAAATAAACATGAGCTATATATAAGTGTGTTCAAAACTTGTTGTGTTCCTTTTGTCCTCTTATGCTTAGATAGATAGAAATAGATAGATAGATAGATAGATAGTTACATAGATAGATAGAAATAGCGATAGATTGCTAAATAGATAGATAGATAGATAGATAGAAATAGATCGATAGATAGATAGAGATAGTTACATAGATAGATAGAAATAGCGATAGATAGCTAAATAGATAGTTACATAGATAGATAGAAATAGCGATAGATAGACAGATAGATAGATAGATAGAGATAGTTACATAGATAGATAGAAATAGCGATAGATAGACAGATAGAAATAGATAGATAGATAGATACAGATAGTTACATAGATAGATAGAAATAGCGATAGATAGCTAAATAGATAGTTAGATAGATAGATAGACAGATAGAAATAGATAGATAGAGATAGTTACATAGATAGATAGAAATAGCGATAGATAGCTAAATAGATAGTTAGATAGATAGATAGAAATAGATAGATAGAGATAGTTAGATAGCTAAATAGATAGCTAAATAGATAGTTAGATAGAAATAGCGATAGATAGACAGATAGAAATAGCTAGATAGATAGAGGCTAATGCAACACACATTTTGAACAGACTATAGCACCAATCTTTCATCTATTTATCAAAGTACAGTAATACAAGAAAAAGGTCACAGACAGACAGACAGACAACAGAGTCGTTAATAATATCCAACCCTAATAATATTAAACTTCACTACAGTTGCCAGACAGCGAAGGTAATTATTTCCTTTTGCTCTTTCATTCATTAAAAGTAAGTCGTCTGTCTCCCTTTCAGCTCTTCAAGTAAGTATATAAGTTTATTACTGTTCATTACCTCTTTTCCATTGACTTCCTTCGTGCTTATACTTACTCACCCATGCACCTACCTCTTCTCTTTGCATCACATCCTACAGATTTTATTAGGGGTCGATTTCAAAGTCATTCGTTGTTGGTGGATTTAAGTAGGACATAATGTATATGTTTGTCTGCGTGCTTGTACTTCATTCTGCTATGTTATCAAGATATATGTGTGTGTGTGTGTGTGTGTGTGAGAGAGAGAGAGAGAGAGAGAGTGTGTGTGTGTGTGTGTGTGTAGTAATTTGATTCTCATTCATTCTGTCTACTTGTAGGTATATATATAATTACATTCCTCTTGATTGACACTACGGCACAAATAATTTAAAAAAAAACTTGTTAATGACTTCTGGGTGAATTATTTAATGAATTTGATGTGTAAACTACGCAGTGATCATTATTATCTAACTGTTGGATAGATTTTATGAACATGAATACTCAGATTTTGGAAAATAATGAAGCCTTACAAGTGTGGTTGGTTGGTTGGGAAGCTGACAAACCAATACCACTGTGGAATCGACCTTCTAGAGTCTTCCAGCTTTTCTTTCATCCTCAATAAGCTAAAATACAGTACTTCAAAATATAAGATGAGTATGGAGGAATTGCAGACGAGCTACTGTAATAAACAATACTCACGCCTCGGTTCACCATGCCAGTATAAGATGAGAATGGAGGAATTGCAGACGAGCTACTGTAATAAACAATACTCACGCCTCGGTTCACCATGCCAGTATAAGATGAGAATGGAGGAATTGCAGACGAGCTACTGTAATAAACAATACTCACGCCTCGGTTCACCATGCCAGTATAAGATGAGAATGGAGGAATTGCAGACGAGCTACTGTAATAAACAATACTCACGCCTCGGTTCACCATGCCAGTATAAGATGAGAATGGAGGAATTGCAGACGAGCTACTGTAATAAACAATACTCACGCCTCGGTTCACCATGCCAGTATAAGATGAGAATGGAGGAATTGCAGACGAGCTACTGTAATAAACAATACTCACGCCTCGGTTCACCATGCCAATACAACCCGTCCAGGAACCATTCTCCAGCCTCTTGCCATATGTGTCTTCAGAGTTGGTTACGTACACCACGCTGAGAGAGAGAGAGAGAGAGAGAGAGAGAGAGAGAGAGAGAGAGAGAGAGAGAGAGAGAGAGAATGAATAATAATAATGATAATAATAATAATAGTACTCAAAATCATACTACTACTACTACTACTACTACTACTACTACTACGAGTGCTACTACTACTATTACTACTACTACTGTAACTATATATACCAAATATAATAATGATTAGCCATGTCAGAGAAACTATAAGCTTCATCCTCCGTTCATTATTAGTTCATACCAGCGACCAATACTTTGAGCGAGGTATGTCAGAATGTGAGGCACAACACCACCGAGGGTCTTGGTAACAGTGGTGTTGGGAGGAAACCAGAGAGTGTGTGGCGGGAACTGCAAGGGAAACAAAGTATTAGATATTTTAGTGATTTTGGCGGGAACTGCAAGGAAACAAAGTATTGGATATTTTAGTGGTTTTGGCGGGAACTGTAAGGTTAAAAAGTATTGGATATTTTAGTGATTTTGGCGGGAACTGCGATGGAAAAAAAATATATATTGTATGATTAAGTATTGGATATTTTAGTGATTTTGGCGGGAACTGTAAGGGAAAAAAGTATTGGATATTTTAGTGATTTTGGCGGGAACAAATGCGAGGGAAAAAAGTATTGGATATGTTAGTTATTTTGGCGGGAACTGTAAGGACAAAAAAGTATTGGATATTTTAGTTATTTTGGTGGGAACTGCGATGGAAAAAAAATATATATTGTATGATTAAGTTATTTTGGTGGGAACTGCGATGGAAAAAAAATATATATCGGATATTTTAGTGATTTTGGCGGGAACAAATGCGAGGGAAAAAAATATATATATTGTATGATTAAGTTATTTTGGCGGGAACAAATGCGAGAGAAATGGAATAGGATGAATTAATAAATGGTTTTAGCGGGAACTGCGAGGGGAAAAAAATTAATGGATGATTTAGATACAGAAGAAACTCACGTATGTACACAAATAATATAACACCTTTATTATGGGATTTTTTTATTATTATTATTTTTAATTAATTGCGCCGATAGCGTCAATCAAGAGGCATGTAATTATACCTATAAGTAGACAGAATCAATGAGAATCAAATTACTACACACACACACACACACACACACACACACACACACACACACATATCTTGAAAACATAGCACTACCCAGCGACAGTCACGCCATTTTCCACAACAACAACAACAACAACATAATAATAATAATAACATCACGACCACAACCATCCAGCTATATGTCTAACAACATCACTACAACAACAACAACATCACTACAACAACAACAACAAAATAATAATAACACCCCGACCACAACCATGCACCCAGCTATATGTATTACAACAACAACAAGAACAACACAGCTAACAACAACAACAACAAAAACAACCCAGCTAACACCATCACTACAACAACAACAACAACAACAACCCAGCTAACACCACCACCACCACCAAAACAACATCAACAACAACACCAGTAACAATAGTAACAATAACAACCAACATACCGCAGCAGAAGCCACACGTATACACTGTTGTTGTTGTTGTTGTTCCTCAAGTTGTTCCTCTTCGGTGTTGGTCATCATCTTAATTTCTCATCAATCTTTTCACACCGACTACTCTGCTCTGTTCTGCCTCCTGTGATGATGTCTGGGGAATCGAAACCAGGGTAAAGTCATGGTCTAATGTACAGTTGGACACATGAATGGGTGGTACAGCCCAGGTGAAAGATACTTGTCCCATTTGGGTAACCAGTGTCTATTATTAGGTACTCGATTTAAATTACCATCCTCAATACTGACTTCTGCCCCTGATGTCTTCTATTTGGCACTAAGGAACTTGATATTGGGAGAAATTGACCATCTTTCACTTGGGCTGTACCACCCATTCATGTGTCCAACTGTACTGCAACCTGGTGAATAAAAGCGAGCTATTTTGAGTTAATTTTATGAACCAAAATTGCACACACCAACAGCTATAGTTTCGGATCATTTTTCGAAGCCATCTCATTGGAAGGTGTTGCAGTACATTAGACCATGACTTTACAATAAATATAGATACGTAAATAAATATAGATACGTAAATAAATATAGATACGTAAATAAATATAGATATGTATAGTTATATTTACCTTAACCAAAACCAAGGTAAATAATAATTATATAGTTACGTAGCTTAATAGTTACGTAGTTAATAGTTACATAGTTAATAGTTACGTAGTTAATAGTTACGTAGTTACATTTATCGTGACCAAAACCAAGGTAAATACAGTATATATATATAGTTACGTAGACAAGCAAGTTTGATATCATATTTTGTAATGTGGTTATTATCACTACTGAGATGTTGTTTAATTAACGGGGGGGGGTACGGGAATAGGGGAACAGGGGGGTGCAGGAGTAGGGGACAGGCTTGGGGTTTTGGGGGGGATTGCAGGAATAGGGGGACAGGCTTGGGGTGGTGGTTAGGGGGTGCAGGAATAGAGGGACAGGCTTGGGGAGGTTTTGGGGAGTGCGGGAGTATAGTGGGACAGGCTTGGGGTGGGTAGAAAGCCTGTTCCTTATTCCCACACCCCTCTAAAATCTCCCCCACCTACCCAAGCCTGTCCCCCTTACTCCCGCACCCTGGGTGGGGAAATAAGCAATATCAGGCGATTCTAAGCTTTCTGCTCCTCACACTCTGGTTAGATATTATGTGTCACGAATGTACAGCCAAGATTAAATAAAAATATGATCTTACAACACCTTACGTCAACTCAAGCAACCCCCTCAATTATTATTATTATTATGAGGTGGTGCAAAATCATACACGTGTTGTTGTTCTTTATTACCAAGATATTTAATAGAATCAGTATCATATCAAAATATAATCATAAAACAACACCTTACGTCAACTCAAGCAACCCCCTCAATTATTATTATTATTATTATGAGGTGCTGCAAAATCGTACAAATAAATCAGTATCATATCAAAATAATATAATCTTACAACATTTTACATCTTCCATCTATCAGTGTGGGGTTTTCTTTTCGTCACTTAAAAAACAAAAAACAAAAAAATATATATATCGACAATCATACCTGTTCCTGTGTGGTTCCTACAATCCAGTATCTATATTATACACAAACACATTTATTTATTTTTTTCACAGCTATGATGATAATAACTATGAACTAACTCCATTGATTTGCATTAATTAAGGGGGGAAAGTTCTGTGTTGGTAAATCTGGAGCAACTGAATCCTCCAAACTATTCCAAGCAACAACAAAACACGAAAGAATTACCACCATAAGGGGTATATAGAGCACATTGTTTTGGCTGGTAAATCTGCAGCAAATGATTCCCCCAAACTATTCCATGTATATATGCAGGCAACAGGATACCATTATATTTCTTCATGTGCTTGGTCTGCTGCTGTTTCCTGGCATACTTTGGAGGAATCAAGGCACTCCAATCTATCAAAAGTAGACTATCTATCACCTTAAACTTAGAAATTCCTAAAAAAAAAAAAAATGTTGATATTAGAAACATTTTGATATAGAGGGTGACAATTATTTATTAACAAGACTTTCGGACCATACACATGCAATCATTTTCTTCCATGCACACAAAATGGATTGATTGATATTAGTTGCCGTAACAGACAGCGAGGTCATAATTATAGCGCCAGAAAAAGGTGATAGAGAGGTGTGACAGCAAGCAGTATATACAGTACATAAGAAGGAAATCCATGCATACACACGATGACCATATTATTATTATTATTATTATACAAACCATGGTCCTAAATTTTAACCGCCCAGTTTTTGTCGTGGTTGTCGTTGTTGTCGTTGTTGAGAATGAGAAGATAAAGTAATGGTCCTAAATTTTACCTGCCCAGTTTTTGTCGTGGTTGTCGTTGTTGTCGTTGTTGAGAATGAGGAGAAGATAAAGTAATGGTCCTAAATTTTACCTGCCTAGTTTTTGTCGTGGTTGTCGTTGTCGTTGTTGAGAATGAGGAGAAAATAAGGTAATGGTCCTAAATTTTACCTGCCCAGTTTTTGTCGTGGTTGTCGTTGTCGTTGTTGAGAATGAGGAGAAGATAAGGTAATGGTCCTAAATTTTACCTGCCCAGTGGTTGTCGTTGTTGTTGTAGAGAATGAGGAGGAGGAGGAGTTGTAATATAGGCAGGCTTATAGTGCACTGGAAGGAGAAGAAGGTGAGGTGAGGTGTGGTGGAAGGAGAAGAAGGTAAGATGAGGTGAGGTGAGGTGGAAGGAGAAGAAGGTAAGATGAGGTGAGATGAGCTGGAAGGAGATAACTAAATGTAAGATAAGGTGAACCACACACACACACACACACACACACACACACACACGTACACGTATACACACACACACGTATACACACACACACACACACACACACACACACAAACTAACTAACTGACTAACTGACTGACTGACTGACTGACTGACCAACCTTTTGATGTGATACTTGCTGGCAGACTGACGGAAACGAAGGGGTCGACTTGGGTATATATATGTTATCTCTCCTTCCACCCAGCCAGCCCATCTGTATGTATGTCTGTGTGTGTGTGTGTGTGTAGGGGAGGAGGAGGGAGAGGAGGAGGAGGAGGAGGAAGAAGGGGGAGGAGGAGGAGGAAGGGGGAGGAGGAGGAATGGGGAGGAGAAAGAGGAAGGGGGAGGAGGAGGAAGGAGAGGAGGAGGAAGAGGAGGAGGAATTAAGAAGAGAGGAGATAATAAAGAGGGAACAAGAGTAAGAGGAATTACAGTTTGAATAGGAGGAAGAGGAGAAGAAGAAGAAAGAGGATAAATGAGGAGGGGGAAGAGGAGGAAGAGGAGATAGAGGAGACAGAAGAGGAAATAGAGAAGAAATAAGAGGAGATAGAGAAGGAGTAAGTTACACCCGTAGTTTAAAAAAAAAAATTGAGGGCCCTTACTGGAGCTCTATGAACCCTCCAAATAATCCAGGCCACAGAACGCTTCAGTGTTTCGAATAGGGAATCAGCTGTTGCCTGGAGTAGTTTGGAGAATTCATAGAGCTCCAGTAAGGGCCCTCAAATTTTTTTTAAACTACGGATTTAAGAGGTATACAAAGTAACTACAAATAGCAACCGCCCTATTGGTCCTTACGAGATTATAATAAAAATTATATACTTGGTTTTCCTATATATGCACTATCTATCTATATCTCGTCTATACTGATGTGAAGGAAAGTATAGTAAAGAAGAAAGCTCCTCCTACACACACACACACACACCCACATACACACACACACACACACACACACACACACACACACACACACACACACAACCACTCACACACTCACACACACACACACACACACACACACACACACACACACACACACACACCACACACACACACACTTCCACTCACACACACACACCATTCAACGGAAACTTGTATACATAATTTTATATGAAAGAAAAAAAATTAAGGTTGTAATTATAATTATATAGTTTGTTAATTAAGGGGTGTGTGGGAATAAGGGGACAGGCTTAGGGTTAGGGGGTGACTGGGGGGGTGCGGGAATAGGGGGACAGGCTTGGGGTGGGTAGAAAGCCCGTCCCACTATTCCCTCACCCCACCAAACACCCCACAAGCCTGTCCCCCTATTCCCGCACCCCCCAGTCACCCCCCAAGCCTGTCCCCCTATTCCCGCACCCCCCAGTCACCCCCCAAGCCTGTCCCCTTATTCCCACACACCCTGGATATTTATTTATTTATTTATTTATCTGTTGGTGTGTTTGTTAACAGTCTAGCGTCCACAGGTTTAGCCGTATGATGTTCATTTTTTTTCTATTGATAGATATTCAACATAAAACAAAAGGATTTTAACAAGCAGACAGTAATAATATTTTACTGTCTGTCTGTCTGTGTGTCAACAAACTACATCTTTCTTTTTTTCACTTTCCTTTTTATTTTTTTTAGCCAAACATCTGACAAGTAACCCGACGTTGTCCGGGGATCTATCTATCAATCTATCTATACCGGTATCTATTTATATCTATATGTATATCTATCTATTTATATCTATCAATCTATCTATACCGGTATCTATCTATCTATATCTATTTATATCTATATGTATATCTATCTATCTATCTATATCTATCTATCTATCTATCTATATATCTATCTATCTATATATATATCTCTCTATCTATCTATCTATCTATCTATCTCTCTATATATCTATATCTATCTATCTATCTATCTATATATCTATCTATCTATCTATATCTATCTATCTATCTATCTCTCTATATATCTATCTATATCTCTCTATCTCTATCTAAATTGGAATACAAGTTTTGAACAGACTATATAGATCTAATCTCCATAAATAACCAATTATATTTTTTCTGTGACTAAAATCGAATCATTTTCTTACTTAATTGTTTTGAAGGGTCATAAATTATATATACTAAATCTCTATAAATCTCTATAAATATTAATATGCTAACATTTCAATTTTTCTCTGACTAAAATCGAATATATATTTTTCTAATCGTTGGTGGGAAGGAATACACAATTAATTTAAAATGTTATAAACTACATTTATTATTAAGTGTTGCTGGATTAATTAAATGTGGATGAATTGAAGTATATATATTTATATGTACAGCCACAATCAAATATCCACCCACACTTTCCTTCCATCGTAGTAAATATCTTGGTAATAAAGAACAACACGTGTATAATTTTGCACCACCTAATAATAATAATAATAATAATAATAATAATAATAATAATTGAGGGGGTTGCTTGAGTTGAAGTAAGGTGTTGTTGTATGATTATATTTTGATAAGATACTGATTTATTTATACGATGCAAATAAAATGTTGGTGGATATTTGATTGTTTATTTATACTTAGAGGTGTAATATTATATCATCATTACCTTATAAGTTTAATTAACGAAATATTGCTCTATTTCCTGTAGAGGTTAATTATGGTGTGTGTGTGTGTGTGTGTGTGTGTAAGTAAGTAAGTAATGTTTATTGCCATTAATTGGTTACATACAGTATTAGACATAATAAATACAAGGAATCAGGAACACAAACATATAAACAATCATATACATTATTATACACTTCATACAAATTTGTTTTTAGTATATGTAACTAGGACATCAAAATAATTATATACAATATATTATCTACAATATACAGATACGGATATTTACTTACAATCCCCATAATGAATACATATAAAAATGCAATACATTACGTGTCAATTTACATATCAAAACAATTATAATTACTATGATAAACAAACATTCCACTATTCGCAGACTTGTGAAGTTTGCAAACGAAAGAAATAACTTTTAACAACATTTTTAAATTTAATAGGACTAGCACTATTTTTGAGCAGTCTTATATATAGTATTATATAGTATTATATAGTATTGTTCGAAATTGTGGACAGATTAGATTGTTACTATTTCGTCTGGTATGATGTGATGACTCTACAAATTTGAAGAAAGATCTATCCGAATTTTGTTTTACATTTTTGAAAATAGATATCATAAGAAAGCACTTATGGATACTATAAAAGTTGAGCAGCTTACGTTCTGAGAATAGTTCAGTTATTGATTCAAATTTTCCTTTGAAAAATATACATCTTAAAATTTTGGTTTGGGCTACCTTTATTTTATTTATGAAACACAATAAATTAAATGAGGATAACATAGTGTGAAATAGATGTTTATCATTGCTTCAGTCGTGAGATAGCTTACAAACCTTATATAAGATACCACACATTCTAGATAGTTTAACATATACATCATTTATACGATAATTCCAATTCTGCGGGTTTTCATCAATATGTACACATTGTAGATTTACACTTTCTAAATCTAAGGTTGGCATCTGATTTTTTATAGAACGGTCTTGGATATGTTAAGTTTTAGTTTATTTACTTTTATCCAATTCCTTGTTAAATTGTGTGTGTGTGTGTGTGTGTGTTTCGTGGCAATATTTGAAGGACTCATTTACCTCCAATTTTCTGACTACATCAAACAGAAAGATATAAAACTTCTGAAATATTATAGGTGTATTTTTTTTTGTTACGAAAATAATAAATAAATTAATAAATAATAAATAATAAATTAAAGGCACTATTTCACTCTTGAACATTTTCGTACAGAAGTTAAGAGTGTGTGGGAGTATATAGGGGACAGGCTTGGAGGGGGGGGGACTGGGGGGTGCGGGAATAGGGGGACAGGCCTGGATGGGGTGGGTAGAAATCCTGCATGTCCTCTTATTCCTACACCTCCCTAACCCCCACCAAAAAAACCCAAGCCTGTCCCCCTACTCCTGCACCCCCCAAACACCCCCCCCCCAAGCCTGTCCCCTATTCCCACACACTCATAATCTGTACAGTTGGACACATGAATTAGTGGTACAGCCCAGGTGGTGAAAGATACTTGTCCCATTGGAGTAACCATTGTGTGTCTATTATCAGGTACTTGCTTTTTATTACCATCCTCAATACTGACTTCTGCCCCTGATGTCTCCTTTTTGGCACTAAGGAACACACACACACACACCATCCTCAATACTGACTTCTGCCCCTGATGTCTCCTATTTGGCACTAAGGAACACACACACACACACACACCATCCTCAATACTGACTTCTGCCCCTGATGTCTCCTATTTGGCACTAATAAGGAACATGATATTGAGAGAAATGGACCATCTTTCACTTGGGCTGTACCACCCATTCATGTGTCAAACTGTACACTCGTGATACATAATTTCTGACCAGAGTGTGAGGAACAGAAAGCTTCGAATCGCCTGGTATTGTTCATTTCCCCCCACCCACCCAGTACACCTATAGAGGCTGAGTTCGAATGCAGGGTGTGTGTGTGTGTGTGTGTGTGTGTGGTATTGTTCATTTCCCCACCCAGTACACCTATAGAGGCTGAGTCCCGTGGTTTACAAAAAAAATGAGGGCCCTTACTGGAGCTCTATGAACCCTCCAAATAATCCAAGCCACAGAACCCTTCAGTGTTTCTAATAAGGAATATATTGCCTGGAGTAGATTGGAGAATTCATAGAGCTCCAGTAAGGAGTTTATTAAGTAAGTTTGGTTATTTTTTAATATAATTATAGTTTGGAGGAATAATGCAGTTGCTTTATTATAATCCAACAGGTTGATTGATCGAGAACTTAACCAAACTTAACCTAACCTAACCTAATATATTCAAACCTAACCTAACCTAACCTAACCTAACCTATCTTAACATAACCTAACCTAATCTAGCTTAACCTTACTTAAACTAACCTAACCTCATCTACTAAAACCTAACCTAACCTAACTTAACCTAACTTAAACTAACCTAACCTAAAAAAAAACAAAAAAACTAACCTAATCTACTCAAACCTATACCAAACCTTCTAAGTTGATTGATTGGTGGAGGAGATTGGTTGGTTACAGCTACATAGGCTGTTATATACGTATCTCCTTCCTTCCTCCCTCACTCCCTGCAGCTGCCACCTTTATTTTTCTCATTCGACGTAAAAATAACTGATAGAGTTTAAATATATTCTGACCAAAAATGCAAGTGGGTTTGAATCGAACGAGAGAGAGAAGGGGAGGGAAGGAGGGACACACACACACACACACACACACCTGGGTTGACATTTGGTGATGGTGGTAGTTCCTGTGTGTGTCTGTGTGTGTGTGTGTGTGACCTTATAGAAATTAGAAAGGTTTAGTTGCATGGCTGGAGTGAAATTGTTGTGTCCTCACATTTAAATTCAACTTTTTTTCTCCGCTCCCCTAATCTAACTTCACCCCGCCCCTAATCTAACTTCTCCCCTCCCCTAATCTAACTTCACCCCGCCCCATCTACCTGGACTATAGCTGTTGCCCCGCCTCCCATCTATACATACACACACACATACACACATTCTTCCTTCCTAAACTGAGCCATTTCGATCTATTGTCTCTCCCCGCCCCATTCTCACCTTTCCCCGCCCATTCTGTTTCTCCCCAGCCAATCAGAGTGTAGGTTATTCCCGACCAATAATATTCACTCATATAATACGCGACACAACACAACACAACACAACACAATATCCCATTACACAATCCATTAACTTATAGACATCAAGTTAAACACATTATTATTATTATTATTATTATTATTAGCTTATGTCACTCATATAAATAGATAAATAGATAAATAGGCAACACAACACAACACAACACAACGAATTATCCCATTACACAATCCATTAACTTATAGGCATCAAAGTTAAACACATTATTATTATTATTATTATTATTATTATTATTATTAGTTGCAGCTTATGTCACTCATATAAATAAATAAATAGATAAATAGATAATCATACTTGGTTATTCTTTCCTCACGGCTATATATATATATATATATATATATATATATATATATATATATATATATAAATTAATTAGTCTATACCAATTATATCTTATATCATATTGTGTATAAAACTGATGTACACTCGTGATACATAATTTCTGACCAGAGTGTGAGGAACAGAAAGCTTCGAATCACCTGGTATTGTTCATTTCCCCCCACCCAGTACACCTATAGAGGCTGAGTTCGAATGTAGGGTGTGTGTGTGTCAGTGTGTGTGTGTGTGTGGGTGTGGTATTGTTCATTTCCACACCCAGTACACCTATAGAGGCTGAGTTCGAATGTAGGGTAGGTGTGTGTGTGTGTGTGTGTGTGGTGCCTGCCATTCGTCTCTGGTCGGGAGTTACGTATCACGACTCTACCACCTGAGCGGAGTGACTGTATAAAATGTACAGATAATAATGTGTATTCAACCGTAGTGGGTTATTATGAAGGGGACAGCATACTTTTGGTACATTAGATCGACCAACACCTTGATTCCTCCAAACTATGCCATAAAACAGGACCAGCAGTTTAAGACCAGCGATTCGGTAGCTTGTATAAAATATGGCGGCCATTAAAGATATGACAAGTAAGTTAATAGCTAGTAGTATTATAATACATGAATTGTAGGTGCAACAGGCTGTAAAATAGAGAGATAGCAGCACAAATAAGGCTTTAAGTATAGCAATGACAGATTAGAGCAGTTTAGAGTTCCTATTAGTCTACCATTTCTACTAAAATAGTAGTTGTTAATTATATACATTATTAATTATTATTATTTTATGTTCTCGTATCTAATTTAACTTATATGAGATAATGTGGATTACTTAGGGGTTGTGTGATCTATTCTTGATAATTATGTAATATTATTAATGTGAAGGGAAGTCTTATACTTCATTGTAAATCAGTTCTTGCTTGGTAAAACTATAGAATCATGCCAACTTTTTCTGTTTTTAATCAATCTTGAAATATAATAATGGAAAGGCTGGGAAAATATAATTTATTTATTTATTTATTTATTATAATTAGTTATTTTCTTAACAAATTATTGGTATATATTTTTTTATTAATAAATTATTTTTATTTTATTTTTTAATAATTAATATTATTTTATTTTTTAATAATTGGGGTTTTTTTGTTTTTTTTTAAATAATATATATATTTTTTAATATATTTTTTTATTATTTTTTTTGTAATAATTAACTTTTTAATTATTATTGTTATTTTTTTATCATTTTTTTTTCTTCGTCGCCGCCGCCGCCGCCGCCGCCGCCCCCCCGCTGCCACCGTTGTTTTTTAATAATTAGTTTTTTTATTTTGTTTTAATAATACATATATATTTTTTTTAATATATATTTATTTATTATTATTTTTTTCTTTTGTAATAAATAACTTTATTTTTTTAATTATTATTTTTTTATTTATTATTTTTTTTATTTGATTTATCAATCTTTTTTCGTCATCATCGTCGCCTCCGCCGCCGCCGCCACCCCGCTGCCGCCGCCCCGCTGCCGCCGACCCGCCGCCGCCGCCCCACCGCCCTGCTGCCGCCGCCGCCGCCGCCGCCGCCGCTTCCGCCTCCACGCTGCCGCCGCCTCGGGGCCGCTGCCCCGCCGCCGCTGCCCCGCCGCCGCCGTCGCCCCGCTGCTGCTGACGCCCCGCCGCCGCCGCCGCCGTCGTTTTTTTAATAATTATGTTTTTTTTTTTTTTTTTTAATAATATATATATTTTTTTTAATATATATTTTTTTATATATATATATTTTTTTTTTTTTTTGTCGTCGTCGCCGCCGCCGTCGCAGGAGCTAGCGGCTCTTAGCCGCCCGAAGGGCGGCAGAGCAGCTAGTATATATATATATTAATTAATATTTTTTTGTAATAATTAACTTTTTTTTTATTATTATTATTATTTTTTTATTATTATTATTGTTTTATTTATTTATTATTTATCTCATCTTATTCGTTTCTTAATTCTGCATCTTTTGGTGTATAATACATACAACTTAGGACACAAATTTGCTTCATAATTTTAGAAAAGTGAAGGAAAAGTAGACCAATTTGTAGTATTTTCTTACGACTTTGTTTACAAACTTTCTTTTGTTTCTGCCCAATCCGTATAGTATCTGGACGACGAGAACACAGATTCTACGTATTTGGTCAGTTCTCGTCACTGAAACCAAGCGCTCCCAAGACGGTCTTGGTACCCCAATCCTCCGCTTGGACGACCAGATGACGTCTATAGTAATATTTCTCCCTGGATGCATCAAGTATTTCATTGAGTACGTGGTATTGGGTGGACCAGAGCCATATATATCTATGGCTCTGCTTGGGTGGACAGTCAGCAGCTCAAGTTCGGTTGTCTCACTTGCTTCACAGAGGCACGCGATGTTCATAGAATCAAGATTATTAGCAATATATATCTATCTATCTATATCTATCTATTTATATCTATCTATATCTATCTATCTATATCTATCTATCTATATCTTTATATCTATATCTATCTATCTATGTCTATATATCTATCTATCTATGTCTATCTATCTATCTATGTCTATCTATCTATCTATCTCTATATCTCTATATCTATCTCTATATCTCTATATCTATCTATCTCTATATCTATCTCTATATCTATCTATCTCTATATCTATCTATCTGCCTATCTATCTGTCTGTGTCTCTGTTTATTTATCTGTCTGTGTCTCTGTCTATCTATCTATCTGTCTGTGTCTCTGTCTATCTGTCTGTCTGTCTGTCTTTGTCTGTCTATCTATCTGTCTGTCTCTGTCTGTCTATCTGTCTGTCTATCTGTCTGTCTGTCTCTGTCTCTGTCTGTCTGTCTACGAATATGCACATGGAGAGAGAGAGAGATATATATAAAACAGTCTGTCTGATCGTATTACGTTCTCTTTCATGCAGAGCATGAGCATGTTTTCTTTAATTTTTTCAGGAGAGACTAAACATTTTTTTAAAGACTTTGATGCTCTTGTTATAAGCTTTTGTGTACACCTAGAAGGGTCCCGTTTTCAGTTCCTGGTGTGTAAATTAAAGCTCTTACATTCTGCAAGATTTTTGTTTGCCTAAGTGAAAGTCGAAATTTGAAAATTTTCGACCCCCATTTGTCAGCTGGGGATGGGGGAAATGAAAAAAGTCGTTTTTAAGGGGTTAATCATTGAAGAAATAAAAAAATTATAGGGCCAAGACACTCCTCAGGTCTCCGCGAAAATCGTATGTAAAAATTATTACTCTAGGTAGAACGATGTGGCTGTGTATAGCGGCTAAACAGACACACAGACACTCTGTTTTATATATATATATCTATATACATAAAGCCGAAATTCTGTGTGTGTCTCCGTGTGTGTGTCCTCTATGCACGCCAAGATCCTTCGTCCTAGAGTGAAAATGTTTACATGGGTGTGATCGCTAATACTTGGGGAGTGTTTTAGACCTATAAAAAAAATGTTTTTCATGTTTTTCAAAAAATGTTTTGGATGGGGTTCGAACCCCTGGATTAGTGACACGCACAACTTTCTCTCTCTCTCTCTCTCTCTCTCTCTCTCTCTCTCTCTCTCTCTATCTTTAATTTTAGAGAGAGGGTGTGTGTGTGTGAGAGAGGTAATACTGGGTTTGGTTATATTTGTGTCTGAGTGAGAGATAGTGTGTGTGTGTGTGTGTGAGAGAGAGAAAGAGTGAAAAATATATAGTGTGTGTGAGAGGTAGAGATAGATAGCTAGACTGTGAGAGAGAGAGAGAGAGATAGATAGATAGATAGATAGATAGATAGATAGATAGATAGAGATAGATAGATAGATAGAGAGAGAGAGAGAGAGACTGTATGTGAGAGAGATAGACTATATATGCGGGAATAGGGGACAGGCTTGGGGTGGGGGGGTTTGGGGGGTGCTGGAATAGGGGACAGGCTGGGGGGGGGGGGGGGTAAAAAGCCTGTCCCCTACCACCACACACCCCAAGCATGCCCCATATTCCCGCACCACTCTAAACCCCCCCAAGCCTGTCCCCCTACTCCCGCACCCCCCATCCCCCCTACTGTAAACAACACACACTAGGGTACACACACACACACACACACACATGTCTCAGTTGTTGAAAGGATTCTTTTCTTCTCTTTGGAATAATCAAATCACGGGGTGGGTTTGGGGGGAGCGGGAATAGGGGACAGGCTTGGGGTGGGGGGTTTGGGGGGTGCGGGAATAGGTGGTGGTGGTAGTAGTGGAGGTGGTAGTGGTTGATGTAGTGGTAGTAGTGGTGATGGTAATAGTGGTAGTAGTGGTGGTAGTGGTTGATGTAGTAGTAGTGGTGGTTGATGTAGTAGTAGTGGTGGTTGATGTAGTAGTGGAGGTGGTAGTGGTTGATGTAGTAGTGGAGGTGGTAGTGGTTGATGTAGTAGTGGTGGTAGTGGAGTTTGCATTTGTTACATATCAGTGTTGTATTATTATATCCTTTGTTTATTTAGAACTCTGTGATCGTGTATGAAAATTGGAGGCTTCTAATTCCTCCTGACTATGCCAAGAAACAAATAAGCTCCTTTTGTATAGCATCCACCGCCCGAAGGGCGGTGGAAGGGCGGCCGCAGGCCGCCAGCCCTCCGCAGGAGCTAGCGGCTCTTAGCCGCCCGAAGGGCGGCAGAGCAGCTAGTATATATATATATTAATTAATATTTTTTTGTAATAATTAACTTTTTTTTTATTATTATTATTATTTTTTTATTATTATTATTGTTTTATTTATTTATTATTTATCTCATCTTATTCGTTTCTTAATTCTGCATCTTTTGGTGTATAATACATACAACTTAGGACACAAATTTGCTTCATAATTTTAGAAAAGTGAAGGAAAAGTAGACCAATTTGTAGTATTTTCTTACGACTTTGTTTACAAACTTTCTTTTGTTTCTGCCCAATCCGTATAGTATCTGGACGACGAGAACACAGATTCTACGTATTTGGTCAGTTCTCGTCACTGAAACCAAGCGCTCCCAAGACGGTCTTGGTACCCCAATCCTCCGCTTGGACGACCAGATGACGTCTATAGTAATATTTCTCCCTGGATGCATCAAGTATTTCATTGAGTACGTGGTATTGGGTGGACCAGAGCCATATATATCTATGGCTCTGCTTGGGTGGACAGTCAGCAGCTCAAGTTCGGTTGTCTCACTTGCTTCACAGAGGCACGCGATGTTCATAGAATCAAGATTATTAGCAAGTGTTACAAACGTGCATAATTCTCGAGTCCATGAACACTGCATGTCTCAGTGAAGCAGCAGGTGAGGCAACAGTCGACATCTGAGTTCTGTCGTTAACTTTACTTTAAGCTCTGCCCAAGGCACCACTCACACTCCACCCACTGCCACTGGCCTCACTCTGTAAACAGGAAGCCAGCTGGGTCCTGGGATGCCCTCTCCATGTCCCTCTCCATATTTTATAAGTCCACATTGGATTCTGTCGATTGCCTGAGAGGTGAGGATGGATTGTAGGGGAGAACTGGAGGGGCAGATTTGAAGTGTTCTTTTGTCACCTATAGTTCAATATCTAAGGTAGTATAGCGCCATCTAAAATATTTTCAACCCACTTTTTGAGGTAATAAAACAAATATTTCATGAGAATATATTATCAAGCAACACCTACAGTAGCCTACACACTGACAACACCATGGAGGTATAATATATTATTGTATAATTATATTATAGTATACCTCCATGTGCAACATGCATTCAGAAAAAGAAATTAGCAAGTTAGCAACAAGTACACTTTGGCAACACTGCATTCAGAAGAAGTTAGCAAGTTAAGCACAACACGTACACATTGGCAACACTGCATGATTCACCGGTGTAAAAGTTGTTTTGGTTTTATTAGAGGTTGAGGCTGCAGACAATAACAAGATGGGTGTTGGTGATCCATTAAATCAGTTCGAGGCGTTTATTAATGCAGTGGGCAGTGTGTTTGATGGCCCAGTCACGTGGTTCAGAGGTGAGGCAAGATGAGGAAGGAATAAAATAATGGGAAATAAGGTTAAATAAAGAGAGAGAGAGATGATGAGTGTGTGTGTATCTGTGTGTGTGTGTGTTTTTTTATTTTCTTCTAGAGCGTGTGTATGATTGTGTGTGGATGTGAGAACGTCTGTGTGTGTGTGTATGTTTAAGGTATGGAAATAAAGGTGGAAATGAGTAAAATATATGTATACCTCAAAAATTGACTTCACGTATTTTGGTATCCTTCCCCCCAAATGTTTCGCTTATACATTTATTAATTAAGGTTAGATATTGTTGGTCTGATTGATTTGGTTGGTGGTACAGAATGTTGGTAAATAACTTAGATAAATTTACAGAATAACTGGGTTCATTATATTGTATATTTTAGTATCATTATCCATTATTTTGGACCGTTCTAATTAGACACTTTTCATCTATGGTGTTTCTCTCGGATATATATATGCCCCGTTTTACTAACATAATTTGGGGATTTGTCTGATCTGTATTATTACAGAATAACTGTGTTTTTGGTTAGGCTAGAGCAGTGTTACCACATTAGGTTAGGTCCTGGGAATTTGCCCCAGTCACTTTATGATATTTTACACTGGTTATACCCGCTGGTTTGCCCAGGTTAGGTCCTGGTAGTCTGCTGTGGTCTAGGTTAGGTCTGACTAGTTTCCAAATTATGTTTGTAAAACTGGGCATCTCCGAGAGAAACACCATAGATGAAGTGTGTTAAATTAGAATGGACCAATAATAGTGGATAATGATACTAAAATATACAATATAGTAAACCCAGTTCTTCTGTAAATTTACCGTCTGACCTAACCTAACCTAGACCACAGCAGACTACTGGTACCTAACCTGGGCAAACTACCGGGATATAACCAGTGTTAAACTATCATAAAGTGACTGGGGCAAATTCCCTGGACCTAACCGGATCTGGTAACACTGCGCGATCCTAGCCAGAAACCCAGTTATTCTGTAATAATACCCTGACCTAACCTAACCTAGACTTCATCAGACTACCGGGAAATATACGTGGTAAATTACAATAAATGATTGGGGCAAAATACTGGGACCAAGCCGGATCTGGCAACACTGCTACAAAACGGTAATTCCTTCAATAAATACTGAATTACCGTTATTACGTACGGTTTTTCTACCTTCATTATCCACTTTCTAACTAATTATATATGTGTTATATATTACAGAGTCGGTGGTAAATAACGGCAATTCTTTCAATAAACGCCTAAATAACTTCCATGAATTACAAATGTTTTAATTATTACAGAGTCGGTGGTGGATAAGAATCGTCCCGACTATCCGTGGTATCACCGACAGTTCCGTAGGGTGCCGACCATAGACGAATGTTACACCGACGACATCGTGTGTTTTGTTGAGGCCAATGAACAGTTTAAGAGAGACAGGTGAGGCTTCAACCCATGGCACCAGGACATTAATTACATTCGGTATATAGATAACGATAGATAGATATATAGATAGTAGATAGATAGATAGACAGTATATAGATAGTTAATTAGTATATAGATAGATAGTTAGATAGTATATAGATAAATAGACAGTATATAGATAGATAGTAGATAGATAGATAGATAATATTTTTTACAGAAGATTTGGGTTCACTATTAGGTTTAAATTAATATGTTTTACCACTAATTATATAGGACTTTTCAAAGATTTACAGAAACTTTGGTTAATTATTAAATATACAGTATATTAATGTTTTACCACTAATAAGGACTTTTAAAAGATTATTTTCATCTATGGTATTTCTAATTTTTTACTGAAGACTTGGGTTCACTATTAGGTTTAAATTTATATGTTTTACCACTACTGTAATTATATAGGACTTTTCCAAGATTTACAGAAGACTTGGGTTAATTATTTGGTACAGTTGTGGTCAATAATAATCATCTACATATGGGGAACTTCACCAATTTGCTGTCTAATGTTTTCACATTCACATAATTATAATGTTACTGTTTTAAGTAGTGTGTGGCTGCTTGTATTAAATTAAAAGATGGTAGTTAACGTGTGTGTGGGTTTGTGTGTTATTGTTTTAAGTAGCGTGTAGCTGCTTGTATTAAATTAAAAAATGGTAGTTAACGTGTGTGTGTGTTTGTGTTATTGTTTTAAGTTGTGTGTAGCTGCTTCTAGTAAATAAAATTATGGTACTTAATCTATCTATTTATTGAGAAGTTTATCATCTAAGGAACAGAGGGAAGCTGTCAAACTCTTACGTGAGTTACCCCTATATGGATGATTATATTTGACACCCACTGTATGTATAATGTTTGTATGTATGTATGTCAGGAAACAAAACCAGATGAAGAGAAATATTGGTGTTCTGTTGTTTGGAATAGTTTGTAGGATTCAGTTGCTCCAGATTTACCAACACAAATTTGATGTTGGTAATTCTGGAGCAACTGAATCCTCCAAACTATTCCAAGCAACAACAGAACACCATTATTTTTGCCCTCCTGGTCCTGTTTCCTAGCATACTTTGGAGGAATCAAGGCACTCCAATGTAACAAAAGTGAATTACCACCTTAATGATTCCTTCGTCACACAGGATGGTGGACAATGAGGTGTTGAAACATTTATTTATAGCCAATTAAGAGTAGTTACATAATAGTTTTCATTTAGGATATATATTGAGTCCAGCCTTTTGATAAGCATAAGCATCCTACGTCGTTACCTCTCATGTTATTTATACTTTCGTGACACAGGATGGTTGACAATGAGGTGTTGAGTATCCTACGTCAGCGTCACCACGACTGTATTCTGTACGAGGGACACGACCACAAAGAGAAGTGTGCCTCCATCAAGGAACAGTACGACAAAGCCGCAGAAAACTGGTTCATCAAGTGTAAGTAAAACCTGACCGGGATTGTGGGACCTGGTGAGAGAGACAGACCACCAGTTAGATGGCAGAACAGAGTGAAGTTTGGGAGTTTTTGTTGTTGTTGAAGTTCCTCAAGCTGTCTGGCCGAGCAGCCCCGAGTTCCTGAGGAGAGCCATGGGAGTTTTACACACACGGCCCTTCCTTCCTTTCTGGTTATCATGTAAACAGAAATTAGAAGGTAGCATTGTTAGACGAGGGAGTTTTTGGGATGAGGAAGGATGTGTGGTATGGAATAGAGGAAGGATAAATAGTAGGAGAGTGTTGGTGTGGGTAGAAGAGGAAGGATAGGTAGTAGGAGAGTGTTGGTGTAGGCAGAAAAGTGTCTATCTATATTTTATAAGGATATCCAGGTACAGTTGGACACATGAATTAGTGGTACAGCCCAGCAGGTGAAAGATACTTATCCCGTTGGAGTAACCATTGTCTATTATCAGGTACTTGCTTTTTATTACCATCCTCAATACTGACTTCTGCCCCTGATGTCTCCAATTTGGCACTAAGGAACACACACACACACACCATCCTCAATACTGACTTTTGCCCCTGATGTCTCCAATTTGGCACTAAGGAACACACACACACACACCATCCTCAATACTGACTTCTGCCCCTGATGTCTCCTATTTGGCACTAATAAGGAATTTGATATGGGCAGAAATGGACCATCTTTCACCTGGGCTTTACCACCCATTCATGTGTCCAACTGTACCATTGCTCAAAGAAGTATATGAAAATTAGGGTGCGATGGTTCTCACAATGAACAAGACTTCACGCTTCATCCTCTACCATTTACCAGAAACTTTCGTCTGAATTGTCTTATTGCAGTTGCCACATTTTTTCAGATACTTTCTTGAGCGATGGTACACTAGCCCCATAAAATTTGGAACCACCTTTACATTGAATATGAGATTTTTCAAATAGATAGGGATGGTAATATTGCTCTGTCTTAGATTGAGACATAATATTTGTTTCTCTTCTATTTGTTTCTCTTGTATTATCCTTCATAAAGAAGTTCCAATATTCATTTCTAACACTTAGTATTGTGTGTGTGTGTGTGTGTGTGTGTTTGCATTGCTGAGTTAGGGATGAATAGGTGAAACATTTGTGTATGTCAAACCCTCACAGGTCATGAGTATATGATTGATAATGATTGTATGTTTAGTGGCAGGAAGCATAACAGTTACTCATGAACAAAGCTTTATTCATATTTGTACAGAATACCCGGTACATTAGATCGTGTAGCATACCACCATGACCATTACCGAGGGTGAGCTCAGTTTCAGAGACAATCCCAGTCATTGGAATATAAAAAACAAGACTATTCAGACAAACTATTGGATAATACACAATCCTAGTTAATCAATATATTTAAGATAGGTATTTTCCTATGTTTTTAAAGATTTTGACTCATTTTATTAGTAAATGTTTCATTCTAGATATACACTTTTATACTGTACCAAACTCTCCAACAAGTTGGTTGGTGAAAAATACTGTACATTAATTAACCAACAATTTCTCTACATTAGTGAATAACAGCCTAAAAATTCCTTAATTGTGTGGTTAGCTAAAGGTATAAATTTCCCATAATTACTCAGACAGTGTGATGGGTAATATAATTACCTCCGGCTACATAAATTACCCTTTATTCATCATCAATAGTATATGAATACCTTAGAAAGTATTTCCTTAAGTGATAAAGTGGTTAGAGAAGCATCCATAGCCATCCTCAGTATGCTAACATTGCCGTCACTGAGTCAAGACATGGGGCTGACTAAACCATGAACTGAATAGTGTGTGAACAGGTGAGGCCATGCAGGGTGAGTCCAGCCACTTGAGGCCACAGGACCAGCTGGCCTGTGAGTGTATGGGCCTCCTTAACACTTCATACAACTGTACTGTCCCCTCTCTGAACTATTTACTCTTCAGCAAAAGATTTGTCTTCAGGCACTTCTGTAGCAGGAGGAGACTGACATCTCACTTCACATACTAGAACAATAATCCTAAAATTAATGTACAGTACAGTAATCCTAAACCCCATGTACAGTACAGTAATCCTAAACCCCATGTACAGTACAGTAATCCTAAACCCCATGTACAGTACAGTAATCCTAAAATTAATGTACAGTACAGTAATCCTAAAATTAATGTACAGTACAGTAATCCTAAAATTAATGTACAGTACAGTAATCCTAAACCCCATGTACAGTACAGTAATCCTAAACCCCCATGTATAAATATCATAACAGATGGTGACCTTGGAGTGTACGGTGATGTGAAGGCGGCCTACATGAAGCAGAAGCACCGGATGTTGTGGGAACGTCGCCACGGCCCCGTCGGCACCGGCATGAAGAACCCAATGGAATAAAACACAACAAAACATATACGGGGCTGCTCTGACAGACACCTTGACGAACTTCAACAACAAAACAAAACATATACGGGGCTGCTCGGCCTGACACCTAGACGAACTTCAACAACAACAACAACATCAAAACAAATACGGGGCTGCTCTGACAGACACCTTGACAAACTTTAACAACAACAACAACAAAACCAAAAAAATATGGGGCTGCTCAGTCTGACACCTTGACGAACTTCAACAACAACAACAAAATAAATATACTTGATGGGATAGTCATAGTTGTCGTCAGAAATTTATCATCCATCCTTCTTTTTTATTAAGGGTGTGGAAGTAGGGGGAGGGTTAGGGGGGTGCGGGAATTGAGGGACAGACTTGGGGGGTGCAGAAATAGGGAACAGACATGTGGGGGGGGGTTTGGGGTGTGTGGGAGTAGGGGACAGGCGTGTCACATTACAGAAAAAAATACATGTACATCTCCTTTGTAATCTCTTGTATCTCTCATGCATCTCACTCCTTTCCTCCTGTTCCTCCTCTGCTAACCCTTTGTATTAAGTTTCCCCACTCCCTGTTCACCTTTTCTACTTCACTGTGACTTGCTCTATAATCTACATAAAGGGTTGCACTTATGAAAACATTAGATAAGGGATGGGTATAATTTTTCTTGACCATGGAATAGCAGAACATTAACGTGTGTTTTTGTTGTTGTTGTTATTATTATTATTATTATTATTATTCCTGTACATGCTGTTATCATATTATCTTCAATCTGTTTTCTCTGTTTAGAAGAAAAAGATACAATAGGTGGAAGTCATGGAGGTTTGTAATTCGTGTAGGAAATTTTCTGCAAGGTTTTTTTTTTGTTTTTTTCATATTGTAAATACTTAAATAATATATTAATTCTATTCGGTGTTTTTAGCTATTTCCCTTCTGCTACTTGATGACATGTTGTATTGAGTTAGTTAAGAGTCATATGGAGTTCTCTTTTGTATAGAAGAACCTGTTTATTCAGTGTGATAAACATTATGATTGGATTAGCACTGTGTTAAGAGCTGTTTTGACTGAACATGCAAATGGGAATGAAGTGAATATCATTATGGAATGACTTGTTATAAGAAGAAATCCTGTATTGTGTCCAGGAATCTCCAAGTAGGAT
The DNA here is from genome assembly GCA_034508575.1 of Petrolisthes manimaculis. Lineage (NCBI taxonomy): Eukaryota > Metazoa > Arthropoda > Malacostraca > Decapoda > Porcellanidae > Petrolisthes > Petrolisthes manimaculis. The sequence goes on along the minus strand of JAWZYT010001453.1, from coordinate 70,166 downwards.
GTACCCATTAATTTTGTACTTTTTCAGTTTTATTGTAGGTGGAGCAGTATTTTCTTGTGTTAAACATTACTCTGTATTACACACAACAATAGGAAATGTCATATTGATCCTCCCTTCACTCAATGGCAGCTCTCCTTGCAATTCAATCGTGCCATTTTTTCTGCTTGATCCTTTAACTTTTAGATCATTCTGCAGGACTACTTCTCGTGTCAGTTTGAGCCCATCTCTTGGCATCTACCCACAACATTCATATATATATATTTCCTTTCACCCAACTTTGGTTTTCCATCCTCTCCACTTGGCCAGACCATCTTTAACTACTGTACCTCTACATATTACTTCCACTATGCTTTCTATTCATAATCATGCTCTCACTTGTTCATTTGTAATTTTGCCTCCCATCTTTATCTCAAAGTGAAATAACACACATTCATCTAGCCATTCACATCTTACATACAAGCCTCCTTACATCCTCTGCCCTAACCACCACCAGGCTTCACTCCCTTGGGAGGAGTTCCGGAGGGAATGAGGCGTCGGAGTTGTAGATAGATAGATAGAAAACTGGTGGCCGAGTTTGCCACAAGTGTAAAAGTTATCTACAAAAGCGAGCATAAATCATCACGTTTGACAGTATAATAAATCAAGAGCATCAAGTGTGACGGTATAAGATAACTGCCTCAGAATCTCTTCCTTCATGTTATCTGGTAGAAGCTTGATGATAGACACACAACTTGATTAGGTTTATACCAGGATATGTTTATATCTTTGAGGTCAGCTGTGTGATATATATACAGTATATATAATAAGACTACAACATCACAGTCTCGTTCATCATGTAATCTGAGAGAAGTTTGATGATAGACACACAACTTGATTAGGTGTACTCTGGGATGTGTTTTTATCTTTTGAGGCCAGCTGTGTGATACATATATCTTGTTTCTGTCTCAGATGAAATATTTATGTTGTATAAAAGTCGAACATTATTTGATAACAAATGTACAGTTGAGGACACATGAAACAGACACATTTTGAACGGTGCCCTTATAAAGTATAGAATAGGACACACCTCTATACACAATGTCTTATATTACCCTATACTGTACATACTCACAAACACTTGCTGCAGCCTCCACAAACCCACAACATTGTTTCTTGAATTATCAGCTTAAAACAATCAAAGGTTTATGGCTTTCTCAACATAGACTCTATGGTCTCAAGCATCAAGGATGCAGGCAGGCCTGGCTTGTATGCCCAGTTTAGGAATGAATTCAAACCACAAAATGTTGAACACCTAAATTTAATTCTAAATCTAAGGACAGTGAAAAAGTATTAAAATGATCAATGGAGGGGGGGGGTTCGATCCCAGTACCCCTGCAGCCCAATTCGCCACTCGGGCCTTCCTATTCAATCGTGGCTGTTACAATGCCACCTGCTGTTGTAGTTGCATCATGGATAACTTTTGTGGTTGTAAAGCTGGTATGGTTTCTCTGGGGGACCAGCAACCACACCGGATAATGGACTCCTCCCACCCTCCTAATAAGTTCATATTGTATAAAAATATAAAAGTAATTAGAGGAACTTTATTTACAAAACCACATGTAGGATCTTCACCCTGACAACGTCGGGTATCGCTGCTAGTGACAAATAGGTAGAATGTTGCAATATTGAATATTTGTGTATGTTTTAAGGAGAAAGTATTGTGTTGGTAAACCTGGAACAACTGAGTTCTCTAAACTATTCCAAGTAACAGAACAACATTAGTTTTGTTCATCTGGTCTTGTTTCCTGGCATACTTTGGAGAAATTCAGACTCTCTAATTTACTAACATTACAATATACTATTATATCCCCTTCATGAAGATTATGTGTGGACAGAAAGGTGAGTATGTGAATGAAGATGACATGTGGACAGAGAGGTGAGTATGTGAATGAAGTGGTTGGAAGGAAGGTGGATTGTAACTGAATTATATAATTATTACAATACATTACATTTAGACAGAGGTGGGTATGTGTATGTACTGTGACTGTACTATATGTATATAATTACAATACATTACATATAGACAGAGAGGTGGGTATGGAGTGGTTGGGAGGGAGGCAGCAAGTCTTAGTATAAGTTCACCATTGTATTAATGTATAGCATTGAAGTTGAACAAAGTGTTATAGATTACCAAACACACAAATAATATAAGTTCACCATGGATTTAAGAGAATAACATTGAACAAACTGTTATAGATTACCAAACACACAAATACTATGAATTCACCATGGGGATAAGAGAATAACATTGATATAGATCACTAAACAATAATATGCTTATGGGGACAGTAGGTATACTGTACTTTGGGTTCATTGGAGCACATTGATTCCTCCAAAACATACCAAGAAACAGAACCACATTAACAACAACAGTATACTGTACTGTACTTTGGGTTCATTGGAGCACATTGACTCCTCCAAAACATACAATCTTATATAGGGTCTCTACCAAAACATACCAAGAAACAGAACCACATTAACAAAATAATGTTTGTTACATGGAGTAGGATGAAGGAATTATTTAGTCCATATTTACCAACACTGTACTTTCCCCCTTAATTAAGGAAACATACAAATACATATTACATGTTGTAAACAAGTGTTGTTGTGATAAAGTGATGACGTAGTTTACAGATGGTATCTTCAAGGTGTGAGGGAGTGAGGGAGGGTTAGAGTGTATAAAAGGAAACATACAAATACATATTACCTGTTGTTAACAAGTGTTGTTGTGATAAACTAATGACGTAGTTTACAGATGGTATCTTCAAGGTGTGAGGGAGTGAGGGAGGGTTAGAGTGTATAAAAGAGCAATGCCTCAACAATCAGACACCAGACGTCACCACCAACAGTCCCACTTGACTCAGACAAGATGCAGTGTGCTAACATCTTCTTCATTCTCAGCATTGGGTTCGCCTCGGCTGCTCTTGCTGTTGGACAAACTGGACCTCCACATAAGTTGGCCTCTTTAGAATCCACAACGCTTCCAGCCAAACCAACAGGTGTTGTTTGAAACTTGGGATCCACTCAACTCCCTCCTCTTATTATTATAACGTTTACAATACAACATTTACTCGTGGTTCATATTGTTAATTGTGGCTTTTGCTGCATAAAATAGACTCTATGTAAAAACACCAAACTACATCTTGTTGACTTTCAATATAATGATGTGTTAAGTTTATTCATTAATAGAAAGTTAATATTCTCTTACGATATCTACTGCTAAATGAAATTAGGAGTTTTCTCGTGATTGCATTGTATATGTTTCCCAAGTATAGGCTATAGATGGTCGCGATCAATTTTGTTGTTCCACATTTTGCTAAATATTTGATTTGTTAACATTTTCTCTTTGAGTCTATGATTGAACTGGAACCAACATTTAAGAATCCACATGGAACTTACTATATAGACGTGTCCATTTGTATAATAATAATACTAATATATGTTACATCAAAAAAAACACATCAAATGTAGTTAATGTAGTACAGTACGTAGTGTGTTGGGTTGGAATTAATGTATGGACTCTGAACAAACGTTAATCAATACTTTGTTTGTTTATATACAATGGTTGGAAGGTTTCATTAGACAATCAATACTTTGTTTGTTATGTCCAATGGTTGGAAGGTTTATTATTATTTCATTAGACAATCAATACTTTGTTTGTTTATGTCCAATGGTTGGATGGTTTATTATTATTTCATTAGACAATCAAATACTGCATTATTTTCTTTGTTTACATTCAGGAAATAGAAGGGTTCAGTAACGAATATTTGTCTATTTATGTTCAGTCAATGAGTTTTACCTGTGGAATATCAAAGTGTTATGTATCCATCTGTGTGTGTGTGTGTGTGTGTGTGTTGATGGAAGGATCTGTCTGTGTGTGTGTGTGTGTGTTGATGGAAGGGTGTCTGTGTGTGTGTGTGTGTGTTGATGGAAGTATGACAGTAGTGCCTTGTGTGTAGTTGAGGGACGGATCATCTACTTACCTAACTACTTACCTACTTACCATAGACCAAGCAGGAGTGTACAGTTGTGTATATATGAAACACACACACACACACACACTTGAACCGGGACCCTCTCAAGGAAAGTTCAGGTTCTAATCTCTCTCTATAATTTTTCAGTTACTCTCAGCCAGGATGATTATGAACAACTTCAACCCAGCCAGGATGATGATAGACGTCTTCCACCCAGCATGAATGGTGATAGAATACTTCCACCTAGCATGAATGGTGATAGAATACTTCCACCTAGCATGAATGGTGATAGAATACTTCCACCCAGCATGAATGGTGATAGAATACTTCCACCTAGCATGAATGGTGAGAGAATACTTCCACCTAGCATGAATGGTGATAGAATACTTCCACCCAGCATGAATGGTGATAGAATACTTCCACCCAGCATGAATGGTGAGAGAATACTTCCACCCAGCATGAATGGTGATAGAATACTTCCACCTAGCATGAATGATGATAGAATGCTTCCACCTAGCATGAATGATGAGAGAATACTTCCACCTAGCATGAATGGTGAGAGAATACTTCCACCTAGCATGAATGGTGAGAGAATGCTTCCACCTAGCATGAATGATGAGAGAATACTTCCACCTAGCATGAATGGTGATAGAATACTTCCACCCAGCATGAATGATGAGAGAATGCTTCCACCTAGCATGAATGATGATGAACATATTCCACCCAGCATGAATGGTGATAGAATACTTCCACCTAGCATGAATGGTGATAGAATACTTCCACCCAGCATGAATGGTGATAGAATACTTCCACCTAGCATGAATGGTGATAGAATACTTCCACCCAGCATGAATGGTGATAGAATACTTCCACCCAGCATGAATGGTGATAGAATACTTCCACCTAGCATGAATGGTGATAGAATACTTCCACCCAGCATGAATGGTGATAGAATACTTCCACCTAGCATGAATGGTGATAGAATACTTCCACTCAGCATGAATGGTGATAGAATACTTCCACTCAGCATGAATGGTGATAGAATACTTCCACCCAGCATGAATGGTGAGAGAATACTTCCACCCAGCCAGGAAGGTGGGAGACAAATTCCACCTATCAAGAATTGTAAGGGACGTATCCCACCTTGCCAAATTCCTTAACTTTGGCACAAACGGATTGAATTGGTCTGTTCCTTGATGCAGTATATACATGTATAGGATTTTCATAGTACTGTCAATATCTTACCACCTTGAAGGAGTTATTATACAGTCTGGATTTTAATAATACAAAACAAATTCATGTTATACATTCTCCACAAATCCTAATAACCAATAGTCATTATAACCTTAATTATTCTCCAGTCACCAAAATCATGCATGACAAAGTTTCATTATTTAAAGAGTTATATATAATACACTTTTGATACAATACAGCAACTTGATTCCTCCAAAGTATGTCAGAAAACAGAGGTCACATTTGGAACATTAAAGTGCATTTGTTTCTTGGCATACTTTAGATGAATAAGTAGCCTTCCAATTTACCAAAAAGGAGGTTCTCCCCGTAATGAATGAAGCTGCATGTTCACTCACTTTTTATTTCTTTCGGAACAATGATCGAAGCAAGAGTGAACAAAACTGAACATAATGAAGCATATATATATATACAGTAATAATGTAGTCTATATATATATACACAGTAATAATATAAAGTCTATATATATACATGATACATCCTGGACACACCACTACCATTTCTTACCAACCATCAATGAATCACCTTTATTCTCACACTACCAGGGAGTTGCTTCACATCTCTACTGACATTACACTAATAATATAAAGTCTATATATATATATATATACAGTAATAATATAAAGTCTATAATATATACACCAACCATCAATGAATCACTTTTATTCTTAATCTACCAGGGAGTTGCTTCACATCTCTACTGTGGATGGTAAACAAGAATAATCATAGGTGGTGTTAACGATGGTGTACGTGGTACCAATACGATGGCTACTCTGTTGTTTATCTATAGAGTCATCGTACTACACCATCGTTTGTCAACACCATGGATATTCTTGCCTACAGTCCATATATAGTATTGTTCTTAACAGACAATTATATTTCACTATAGAAATTAGTATTATACTTTCACTATGGATATTCTTGCCTATATATAGTCCATAATATATAGCCCATAATATATGGTATATAGTATTGTTCTTGACAGTCAATTATATTTCACTATAGAAATTATTATTATGGTTGCATTATATATTTTTTATTCCTTTAATATTCACTGACTTGTTGACATTAAATTTAATTTGAGATATTATTTCCTTGGCCAGTAATTGGTAACAATTAATTCTTAGTAGACATATTGACTTTTGTTTGTATTGTACCATTACACAATTAATAAAATAATTACATCACTATTACTGAGTATAACTTTCCTTTACTTTATGGTTTTATTTACAGTGAAGAAATATCATAATAAAACCTTTACTTTAGTTTGTATTAATAATAGTTAACAAAATAATTACATCACTATTATTGAGTATAACTTTCCTTTACTTTGTGGTTTTATTTACAGTGAAGAAATATCATAATAAAACCTTTACTTGACTTCAACTCAATGTCACAAAGTAATATGTTCTCTGCATAAGATAAGGGGAGGTGGCCGAGTGGTTAGTGCTCTGGACTCATAACCTAGAGGTCGGGAGATCGATCCTCTCAGGTGAGGGCCTAAGAATATTTATTCTTCCGATTTAAGTGTCAGGCATTAACTATAAGGCCACCAAACGTCGTAAAACACCCTCACTGGTATATAACAGCTGCAGTATTTGGGAATTATCCTCAGTTCCCTCTCTCTGTGGCTGGGTACCAGACCAGTTCGGAAGTCGTGACGTGTGTGTGTGTGTGTGTGTGAGCAACAGTTGACCTGGGCCAAGGCAACTGGCTTGATTAAGCCTATGTCCAGTGTCAGAACATAAAAAAAAAAGTTACTTTAAATGGATAGTAGAGTGTTGGTGATGGGCCAAAGCACCAATTGTCAGCCAACCTCTTCCCCAAGACTGTTGTTGTCAGTAGATATTGTAGCAGACACCAAGCACATTGCCTCCTCACCTGTCCACCTGCCACCGGAGCTCAGCCAACCTGGTCGGGTTAAGAGGCGCCGATGAGCCACTCCTTGTACACTCTCCTAGTCCTAGCAGCACTCGACCTAGACTCACCTCCTGCCCTGGCTGCTGCCGACCCTGTTTGCTGCCCTACCACGCCACGCTCTCCACACCACCTCCTGTAACAGCTCTCTCTCCCCACGCAGCCACGGCAGACAAGACTTATCCTCTACAAGGTGCTTATTCTCTATAACTCTGACCCTAGCCAACCTTGCTATGGTGTCCTGGAATCACTAGTGGAACACATACTTGTATCTATATTAATAAATGGTTACTGTGTACAGTCGAGTCTGTTCAACCTAATAGTAACACAACCTCATGTTGTTACAATATTTACAAAACAAGTCATTTCCTTACCATAGAAAAAAACTACAAATAAGTACAATGTACACTATGTACACTATAGATAACCTTGTCCCTATACATATACTGTAGATATATGACGTATATGGTGCTAGAAAAAGGTGATAGAGAGAGAGAGTTGTGACAGCAAGCAGATGGAAAGAAAAGATGGAGAGTTGAAGAACTGAAAACTAGTAGCTGGGACCGAAGGGGTGCCCAAACCCTTAATGAATTGACCACATCACAACAGGCAATACCTCATTACTACGGAGTGACAGTGTGTGGAAGGATGGAAGAAGAAGAAGAAGAATTTTAGGGCTTTATGCCTATCGACTCGTGTTGGTTATTAAGGCAGTCAGTGTTGTTACATCAACATATCTTCCCCCCAGCCTTTACAGCCAACTGGTACCTACTTACTGCTGGGGTCAACAGGGACATAGGTGGCTTTGGGAAAATGAAGGCTGGAGGTCATTGACTAATTATTAATAGTAAACAAAATAATTACACCCTTCATTTCTCCATATTGAATTATGGGATGTTGTTATTTATTTATCAAATTCTGGAGTATATATTTACCATAATAATAATAATACAAAATATGGAGTTAACATTTTTTATCATTGACAAATGTTGAAATGTGTGAAAATTTTAGGTCCTGTAAAAAACTTAAAATGTTCAACTACAGTATTATAATAATAATATCTTGTTGTTGTTTGGACTTGAGACAGTGTTGCCAGGTGCAGGGAAATTTCTATGTTTCAGGAAATTGTTGAAATCCACACAGGGAAATGATATAAAGATTATTCAAGAGTAAACAAAGAAATGTATACCAGAAAAATACCCAAAAGACCGTCAATGTTCAGCAAGAGTAAAATAGGAAATTATTGCATAAAAAAAGGGAATATATTTGGGGTAAATTTAGGGATATTTGGTGAAGTAGAGCTGGCAACACTGACTGTAGATGTCAACAAAACAAAACAGTGTGTTGGTTAAAGTAGAGGAGTAAAGACGTTGTTTTATTTCCTCTGACACACACACACACACACACCGACGTTTCTACCATTTGTTTATTTATACAGGTGAATATAACTTTAATAATTGTGTACTGTATGTATGTATGTGTATGTAATAATAGTTTTTTTGAAGGCATTTATTGTTGAAGGCCGTCGGTCGTATTTTAATGTTTGTGAGACTGTGAGCAGTTTAGTACTAAGAGTTTTGGCACCCCTTTGGACCTGAGCCATTTCTTTTCAATTCTTTCACTCTTGTACCGTTTCTTTTGGGTAAATTTTTACAAGTTTTACAACAGGATTTCACTGGAAAAAAATATATTTCCTAGAAGGATTTAGTGTGACTACCGGGACCTAACCTGGGCAGACTACCGGTACCTAAGCAGGAAAAAAATATACAGTAGAAATTAGTCAGACTCATTTTCCCTTTAACCTATTGTACCTCAATTGTAGGTGTACCGTAGCTGCCAATATATTCCAATAACCTCTTATCGTCAGTGTCATGTTTACATTAGTTGTGTAGCTAATTATGGACCATCAGAAAGCAAAAATAAATTATTGATAGAAAAAAATGAAATAATGTTAATTTTTTTTTATTTATATTGACACCTGTACATTGTCTAGGCATGTTGTGGTTCTTTGTGGGATGAAGAGGAACCTGTGACGATGGGATGAAGGGGAACCTGTGACGATGGGATGAAGGGGAACCTGTGACGATGGGATGAAGGGGAACCTGTGACGATGGGATGAAGGGGAACCTGTACCTGTGACGACGGGATGAAGAGGAACCTGTACCTGTGACGATGGGATGAAGAGGAACCTGTGACGACGGGATGAAGGGGAACCTGTACCTGTGACGACGGGATGAAGGGGAACCTGTGACGACGGGATGAAGAGGAACCTGTACTGTACCTGTGACGAGAGGACAGATCAAAGTCAAGACAGACACTCGTTATCTGCCCTATATAATACCTAATAGAGCAGACTTTCTCATCTGTTGGTCCACTGTGGATGGTAAGTTTCTGTGTATTGGCTCATGTCATCATCATCTTATCTCTTTACATACATTATTTTGTAAGAATATTATCTGTTAATTCATAAAAAAAAATTATTATTATTTTTATTCTGTAAACATCTGTGCATCCATAGCAATGTTCTGACTGACCAACTTGATCACCCATACAGTACTAGGGTTTCCTTTGGTAGACAAGTAAGCATTGTATTTATATTCAACCCACGATTTAAATGACTAAAAGAAGGTTAACCATGTCCATTACTGGAAAGTTGATGTGACCTCAGGGATAAATTGGAATTAACACAACTGTACATACAAAATACAGTACACTGTACAGTAATTAAATTCCATTGTATTTTTGATGACATTGTTTATTTTACTTTTTCCAAAGATTCTCAACTCATAGACCAATGGGAATGTAACTTGTTTGCTTTGGTTTTCTCATCTTTGTGGCATTGATGGTTCATTCAAATGAGGTACAGTATCTTGTTCGACCCATTCACGGCCGACCAATGCCTTGCCCGTGCTGGGATCCCAAAGCTTTTCTACATACTGTACAGGTACACATTATCATTATAGTACAGTATATGAAATCAATGGCGTCACAAGGGGGGAGGCTGGGGGGGACATATATTCCTGGGTGCAGCATTTAGGGGGGTGCCAGTTGCCAATTTGAAGTTGGGGAAAAAATCAATAAATTAGATGAACAAATAATTTTTAAGGACTAAAGATTTTAAAAAAATCATTTCCAAGTAGCTTTAAATTGTTTCTATGAGTACAGTACTCCTAGAACTCCCCAGCTGACACCCACCATCACACCTCCTATTAAGGCACCATAACAATCTTTGTCCCCGTGCGCCAACAACCCTCGTGACGCCACTGGGTAGGATATTGGGTTTGTATTTCTGAACTTGGAAATACTGTACAAGTATTTTTAATTATATTAGTACATCTTAATTTCAGTTGCATTTTTACATTATAATGTCACAAGTGCAAGTATTTGTGTTTGTATTGGACATTGATAATCAGTATTTGATCCAACACTGATTTGAAGTGTGTGTTGTCACTGTTGTGGTCACAAGTCTACACATGTTAAAATATATATTATAATGTTTACGCGAATAATGACTATTTAATACACTTGTATAGTACTTGTCATATTAATTGTATTTTTGCTATATACTTTACTCCACAATTTTCCCATGGGGGGGAAGTATTACCTTCTATCTATACCGGTAGCTCTGATGCTTCGTTTCCTCCGGTAACTCTCTCCAAGGGGATGGCCACGGCAGAAGTGTCTCCAATTTTCCCTGTTCCAATACTCCCTCCTTACTTGGTCCAGCCCTCCCCTCCCCCTCACATTTCTCTCCTTTACATACTTTTCCACTCTGTTCTGCCATCTGCCCAGTGGTCTGCCTCACACCAGGTGCCACAACTTCACTTCCATAAACCTTTACAAACTCCTCACCTTGCATTCTCTCTACATGTCCAAACCACCTCAAGAGTATTATGCTTCACTCTCAACTACTCCTTTTAGTTCTTCAACTGTCCCTCTGTTCCTTCTATTTCCTTCATGCTTGCTGTCCCACCTTTCTATCACCTTTTCCCACTGGTGAAGGCTGATCCTATCCAGATATGAGGAATTTGTCATCCTGTACCACACCCTGACCTGTTCTGTCTGTCTCTTTTATTATTTCTCACTCCTTCTGGGTAGGTGGTGAGATTAGCCGATTGTATGACACAACAAGGGAGATTACTGTTGATGAGTTTGTTGGCTTGAACCAGTAGTGCCTTCTCCTCTGTTGCCTTCAAAGAAACAGACCTCACTATCTCCATGGCTCACTTTTGTGATCCTGACCATCTGTGTGACTTTGTTTAGTTTGATTGAGGACTGTTGAGCCAGACAGTTTGGGGAATTAGTGACAACCACCCCACAATGCCCCTTGATTTAATATGAATAATGGATATTTAACACCATTGTACAGTATTTGTCATATTTATTGTTTATCTTATATTTACTTGAGTCTTGACCTTCAACTCCAACCCTCATTGAAGAACACAAGTGAGTGAGTATGTGACCTTATAGACAATAATGTCATTAATACATAGTTCAGTGCTCTATCTATCTGGGATGTTATTTACTATAAAAAGAATCAACACCAATGAAATAAATTAAGGAAATTACTAAGGAGGCTGCTTTTACTCAGATGGAGAACAAAATGGCATGTGTTGTGAGATGTGGACCGAACCAAAGCTGGACACCTGGATAGCAGTGATGATGTGGCCGTGAATTGTGACCCAACACTTTGTCAACAACAACAACAACTCACACACACACACAGCACATCGGTCACACACCTTGAGGAACTTCAACAACTACTACAACTACAACTCCTCACACACTGCCAGGACTGCACTTCCTCCCTGCCGCCATCCATCACTGACAGTTGGTACAGCAGTGTAGGTTTGTATAGTGTGGTTGTGGTTGTTGTTTTATATGTACAGTTGCCCAAGAAAAGACTGTAACCAAATTTGATGGTGTGTGGCAATACATTATCTGGCAGCTGCTCCAAAGTAAACACTCATATTGTTTATCATTGGATCACTTAGAACCTGTAACAGTTGTAAGGATGAAACCAATAACATCCATCCATACAAAGATTGTAGGTTCTGAGTGATCCATTAATAAAATACGAGTGTTTACTTTGGAGCAGCTGCCAGATATTGCCACACCAGCAAATTTGGTTGCAATCTTTTCTTCTGCAACTGTACAGTTGGAGACATGAATGGGTGGTACAGCCCAAGTGGTGAAAGATACTTGTCCCATTTGAGTAACCAGTGTCTATTATCAGGTACTTGCATTTTATTACAATCCTCAATACTGACTTCTGCCCCTGATGTCTCCTATTTGGCACTAATAAGGAACTTGATATTGGAAGAAATGGACCATCTTTCACTTGGGCTGTACCACCCATTCATGTGTCCAACTGTACAGGAGGAGTGTGTGATTATTTGGATATTATGTCCTTATTATATTGGCAAGTGATCTAAGGGCACTAAGTTTGTGATGTGTGTGTTTTTTTATGTTTGAATGACATTGGTGTACTATTGGTTTGTTTTGACAAGGATTGTGTGTGTGTGTGTGTGTTATTCAGCTGACCAGTTGGTGAATAGGGAAGGGGGACCCTGTGTGTGTGTGTTTATATGTGTGTGTGTGTGTGTGTGTATTGTTCAGCTGACCAGTTGTTGAGGAGGGGAGGGTGGCTGTAGATAAGGTTGGGTTTATGTGAAGAAGTCGGTCACAGTGCTGGGATGTTGTGTCCAGAAGTTTTAATCACACACTCCTCCTGTACAGTTGGACACATGAATGGGTGGTACAGCCCAAGTGAAAGATGGTCCATTTCTCCATATATCAAGTTCCTTATTAGTGCCAAATAGGAGACATCAGGGGCAGAAGTCAGTATTGAGGATGGTGTGTGTGTGTGTTCCTTAGTGCCAAATAGGTGACATCAGGGGCAGAAGTCAGTATTGAGGATGGTGTGTGTGTGTGTGTGTGTGTGTTTGTTCCTTAGTGCCAAATAGGAGACATCAGGGGCAGAAGTCAGTATTGAGGATGGTGTGTGTGTGTGTTCCTTAGTGCCAAATAGGTGACATCAGGGGCAGAAGTCAGTATTGAGGATGGTAATAAAAAACAAGTACCTGATAATAGACACACAATGGTTACTCAAATGGGACAAGTATCTTTCACCTGCTGGGCTGTACCACCCATTCATGTGTCCAACCGTACATGTATAAGGCATTGTAGGTTTTACAGTCAGGTTTATACAGTGTAAATGAAAATTAAAATAAGTTCATTTGTTTGCCCCACTTTCTCTCCATTTATTCCTCCAAGTGTATTACTGCGGACAAAAGTTTCTTAGTAAACATTTGACTGCTTTCTCTAATAGTGAGCTGTATATTTTTTCTTGTATATAATTTAAGAAGCCGCTTCAAACTTCCAGCAAACACACACACACAATACAAAGCAATACATGAAATAAATGATGAGATAACTGTATGAGTCACCCTGAATGGAAAGAAATTATTGTCTGCAATAGTACAGTCAAAGACATTTAATCCGGCGACTTGTGGTCCGCAATGCCCGATAATCCGGCACTTTTTAGTCCAAGAATAAATATACAAAAACTAAGAAAAAAAAAATCATACGAAACGTAGTTTTAAATTGCCCGGGCAGCAAGCCTGAGTTGTGGCAAACTGGCAACAATGTATAACGTGACGTTAATTTACATGCCTTTCCCTCCCTCTAAAGTCCGTTGGAAGCCCTGATATTTGTCAGAAAGTAAACAGAATTTCCCAATCAATAGAGAAAATATAAATAAAATTTATCACATTTCGCCATATGATGAAGGATCAACAAGATAGTATTTGACGAAATTTGACAAAAGTATTTGACATGGTATAGTTGTTGGCAAATTGAAGTATAGTATTTGACAATTTATTATATTGGCGAAACCATCTTGGCAAACACCATCTTTATACTCAAGGTCCAATGACACATATGTTTGCAAAACGTAAACAGAGGCAACTACGGCGCTGAGGGATAGGCACTGCAATGTATAAACACGCGTCGCGTACAGCCAGAGCCTTCTCCATGGAGAAGACTTTGGTACAGCTCGCGTATTCACTTTCGCCCTCCGTAATTGTGTGTGTTATATTTCCGTAATTGTGTTATATTTTCTCTTGATTATGGGTCCCAAGAAGCCCAAGAGGAGTCATGTGACTCTCTCAATCGAAAAAAAGCTAGAAATCCTGGAAAAAAATAAAAAAGGAGTGCGTGTGACGAAAATTTGTGATGACTATGGGGTACGTTCGTCCACAATTTACGACCTAAAGAAAAAAGCCTCCGAACATCGTAAGTAAAAGAATGAGTTACAATTACAATAATAATAATATTAGTTACCGAAAAATTATTAATTATAGCCCACACGATTACTGGCCTACCCCACTTAAATCAATACATACTTCAGTCTACCCTTCTGCTACTGTACATTCATCCCGTTTTTTGTGACGACAACCTCCGAAGAAGAAGATTTTCACATCATCACTCGACACAACTCTTATAAGCGAGTAAAAATACCTTTTATTTTATGTTATATACTCTTTATTGATGTTTGTTGAGTTTATAAGGCTTTTTGAAGTTAATATTGGGTGTTATTTACTATGTATTGATGTTTTGGTGGGCGTAAATAGCTTTTTACGGCCATCTTGGGGGGGGTCCGCTGGGTAATCCGGCAAATCTTGTAATCCGGCAGTCTCCAACTCCCTTGGGTGCCGGATTAAATGTCTTTGACTGTACATTCGTGATACGTAATTTTTGACCAGAGTGTGAGGAGCAGAAAGCTTTGAATCGCCTGGTATTGCTCGTTTCCCCCCACCCAGTACACCTATAGAGGCTGAGTTCAAATGCAGGGTGTGTGTGTGTGTGTGTGTGTGTGTGTGTGTGTGTGGTGCCTGCCGTTCGTCTCTGGTCAGGGATTACGTATCACAAGTGTACACACATCATGTCATAGTAATTGTAATAGACAAATTTTACTTTTATTCTGTAATAGTATTTATTTGTGATGGGAATATTTTGAACCCCTCAGCTCAGGCATAAAAAACATTTCATTCACAATAGACATATTATAATATTATTCCCTCTTACAAATGTTTTCTCAGTTTTTCTTTTACCATCCAAATGAATTAGGTTGCAATTTGTACCATCCATGAATTAATCCATAATTTTGTTTTTTGTACTATCCATGAATAAATTAAGATGTATTTTGTACTATTTGTAAATTAATTAGGTTGTATTTTGTTACAGAGTTGTGGAGAAACTGCAGTTATACAAGAGACTTAACAACCTTGCTTGTTTGTTGTTCATTCTACCAACAACAACAACAACACTACAAGCAACACTATAATTACTGTGAGTATATATGGAGTTACATTGGTCCATATTCAAGAACATTGATGGTGTATACGATGGTGTGGTACCGCTACGATGGCTCCGTAGAAAGACAATCGAGCCGTCGTATTGGTACCACGCCATCGTCAACACCACGGATGTTCTTGCATACCACCCATTGTTTTGTGTGTGTGTGTGTGTGGTAAATCTGGAGTAAATGATTCCTCCAAACTATTCCAAGCAACAACAGGAGTAGGGGAGGTTAGCGGGGGGGGGTGCAGGAATAGGGGACAGGCTTTCTACCCACCCCCAAACCTGTCCCCCTATTCCCACACACCCCCAGTCCCCCCTCAAGCCTGTCCCCCTACTCCTGCACCTCCTCAAAGCCTGTCCCCTATTCCCACACACACCCAGTCCCCCCCAAGCCTGTCCCCCTATTCCCACACCCCCTTCCCCTTAAATACTTGTTATTGTTGTTGTTGTTGTTTATTTTTGAAGTGGTTTATACACTATTGTTACATTGGAGTGTCTTGATTCCTCCAAAGTGTGTCGGGAAACAACAGAACCATAATTATGAACTTTTAATAATACTGGTGTCCTCCTGTTGTTGTTGCTTGGAATGATTTGGAGGAATAATTTACTCCAGATTTACCAAAAATACAAATATTAATCAATCTTTTTCTTATATTAAATAATGTTCTGTTGTTTGGAATAGTTTGGAGGAATCATTTACTCCAGATTTACCAAAAATACAAATTTAATCAATCTTTTTCTTATATTAAATACAATAATAATGTTCTGTTGTTGTTTGGAATAGTTTGGAGGAATCATTTACTCCAGATTTACTAAGAATATAAATCAATCTTTTTCTTATATTGTGTATGAAAAAATAATTACAGTAGGCTTCTGATTCCTCCTAACCCATACCACCACAAAACCAGCTCCCTCCATATATATATAGGTGTGTGTGTGTGTGTGTATGTATGTGTGTATGTATGTGTGTGTGTGTGTGTGTGTGTGTGTGTGTGTGTGTGTGTATGCGTGTATGTATGTGTGTGTGTGTGTGTGTGTGTGTATATGTGTATATGTGTATGTGTATGTGTGTGTGTGTGTGTATATGTGTGTGTGTGTATATGTGTATGTGTGTATATGTGTGTGTGTGTGTGTGTGTGTGTGTATATGTGTGTGTGTGTATGTGTATGTGTGTGTGTGTGTATGTGTATATGTGTGTATGTGTATATGTGTGTATATGTGTATGTGTATATGTGTGTGTGTGTGTGTGTGTGTGTGTTTCGTGGCCATATTTGGAGGAATTATTTACTCCAGATTACTACCAACATTCTATTATACCGTCCTTTTAATTCGGTTCACTTTGTTTTAAGAAGAATTTTATTATTGTTGGTGAATCTGGAGTGACTGAATCCTCCAAACTATTCCAAGCAACAACACAACAAACACCATTATTTTAATACCGTTGAGGTGTATGTATGTATGTATCACTGTACTGTATGTATTTATAAAGTTTGTATGTATGTATGTATGTATGTTGGATATAGTAATGTGTGTAACTCAACAACAAAAGGTTTAAACTCTTAATTAATTGATGTGTATTTTTCAGGTGTGTAGAGAGACGAGGAGAGAACCAGGGAACGAGAGAGAGAAGAGAGATAGAAGTAGAGGGAAGGACACAAGAGAAGAGATAAAGAAGAGAGAAGTAGAGGACACAAGAAGAAATAAAAGAAGAGAAGGACATTAGAGAAGAGGGGACACAAGAAGAAATAAAAGAAGAGATGAGAGAGAAGAATAGGACATGAGAGAAAGAAGAGAAGAGGAAGAATAGGACATGAGAGAGAGAAGAGGAGGACATAAAAAGAGAAGAGGAACACAAGATAAAAATAAATATAAAACTAATATAAGAGGAAATAAATAAAGTATATCTTATTACTACAAATGCTTTATTAGTTCACTTATTGTTGTCCTTCAATATAACAATTATTTTATACCTGTAAGGGTGTAGGGTTCAAAGAAAAATGGTTGTTATTATAATACTTTGTGTGTGTGTGTGAGAGACATAACACACACACACAAACAAGTATTATAATAACATATTATTTTATACCTAAGGATGTACAGTTGCCTAAAAAGGTATTGCAACAACTCTTGATACAACATTAAATAATATTAATGTCCATAGTTGTTTGTAGGGATTATAAGTATGTATTACAGAAAGATATGTATACATGTATTTCCTTCTGTTATACATGTTTATAAGTATGTATTACAGAAGGATATGTATATTTCCTTCTGTTTCTATCAAGATTTGTCGCAATACCTTTTTTGGCAACTGTACAGTGGGGTTAAAATAAAAATTGTTGATGTTATTATAAATCTGTGTGTGAGAGAGAGAAAGACAACACACACACACAGACAAACAAGTACAATATTATAACAACATCAATGATAATTTTATACCCTTATGGTGGTAAATCTGGAGCAATTGATTCCTCCAAACTATTCCAAACAACAACAATAATCTAGTCCTGTTGTTTTCTGGCAAACTTTAGAGGAATCAAGATGCTCCAATTTACTAAGAGTGAATAATTATCTCCTTAGTGTTATAATATTTCTGTATGTATGTATGAGTGTGTGAGAGAGATAGAGACAAATTACTGTACATGTACACACACACAGGTATTGTAACATTAAACTATTTTGTGTGTTTGTGTGTGTAGAGAAAATATTACACACACACACACACAGAGGTATTGTAACACTAAATTATTTTGTGTGTTTGTGTGTGTAGAGAAAATATTACACACACACACACACACAGAGGTATTGTAACACTAAAATATTTTGTGTGTGTGTGTAGAGAAAAATATTACACACACACACACACACACAGAGGTATTGTAACACTAAAACATTTTGTGTGTTTGTGAAGAGAAAATATTACACACACACACACACAAACAGCAACTCCATAAAACACTCACAGTAATTATCGATTGTTGTTGTTGTTGATGGAAGGTTGTTATATAAGTCTCTTGTACAACTGGACTCCATAACAACTCTGTAACAAAATACAACCATAGTAATTTATAGATGAAACAAAATACAACCTAATTTATTAATGAATGGCACAAAATACATCCTGATTAATTTACAGATAAACAAAATACAATCTAATTTATAAATGAATGGCACAAAATACAACCTAATTAATTTATAGATGGTACAAAATACATCCTAATTAATTTATAGATAGCACAAAATACATCCTAATTAATTTATAGATGGTACAAAACACAAATGAATTAATTTATAGATAGTACAAAATACAAATGAATTAATTTATAGATGGTACAAAATACATCCTAATTAATTTATGAATGGTACAAAATACAAATGAGTTACTACTGTACTGTACTTACACAAGCTGCTGATGACTGGGAAGGCAGGGTAGGATAGGGTAGGGAGTTGACACGTCCCTACTGCTGACCAGACCAGTTCAACTTAGCCTGACTGGAGAAAATATTAAAGGAAGGTAAATATTCATCAAACAAGTCATTTATTCATTTTGATGAAACTGGCCTCTATTGGAAAACAATGTCCTCAACAATTGTCTTTTTACGCTGTTTGATTAACTTTTTGGCTTTTCTTCGTAAGTCTGTAAACTTGGCACGGTCGTCATTGTTGGCTGTGATTTTTACTCTATTATGGGCGTTCTTTTTGGCTCTTAAACAGTCGGCTATATCTTTACTCCACCACTTGGGCTTTAAGTTTTGTGCTGAACGTCGTTTTTTTAACGGTATGCTATCCCTGACCGCTTTTGTGTACGCATTAGTGAAAAAGTTCCATTGTGTATTTATGTCAATAGTGTCTCGCAGACATTTCCAGTCGATTTCTTTTAGTATCGCTCTGAGTTGGTTGAAATTGGCTTTTCTAAAATTGGGGATTTTTTCGTTGCTGTACTTTATGTCGCTTTTGTTAAAATTTATACTGAAAGTTATTATGCGGTGGTCGCTATTGGTAAATTCTTCACCTACGTTAGTATTCTCTATCATGTCTTCGTTTGTTGCAAATACCAGGTCAAGAACGTTATTTCCACGAGTTGGGCTGTTGACAAATTGGATAAGGGAACTCTCTTGTAAGTTAGTATAAAGGTATTGACCATAATGAGCTGATAATGGTTCTCCTCACTTTGTTACTGGTAAATTAAAGTCACCAAGAATTATGGAGAGAGAGAGAGAGAGAGAGAGAGAGAGAGAGAGAGAGAGAGAGAGAGAGAGAGAGAACACGAATGAAAAATAAATTCCATATAATAGAAGGGAAGGGATCAGAAAAAATATTGGTTAGGCAATAACAGTAAACATTATATACCAATTAATTCCATGTACAAAATTTAGTTGGCCAAAAAGCTTAACACATTTTTACTAAGCTTGTTATTTTCATTATTTTAATAATTATTTGAAGTCATTATGTCATTAGAAACACAAAAATATCTAAGATAAAGAAACTAGTGACACTAAACAAGTCTATCATCATAGAAATATAGATTATTTAACACTATACAAAATATAGCTTACAAAAAGATTTACACTAAACTCCGGGCAACAATGGCAAACTGATACTGTCAATGTGTGTTTGTTATGTCCTTTTAGCCCTGGGTGTTATATACAACTTTAACAGTATGTTACAGTTTCCTAATAACTTATGTTAAGTAATCATTTAAGAAATAAAATAGGTATTTCAGTTATTTAGTTTCCGTAAGAAATAGTTTTGTCAAATGTATTGTACATTTCTTGATATCCATATGTTAGTAGAGTTTGCCCTTAAATCTGA
This sequence comes from Petrolisthes manimaculis, assembly GCA_034508575.1. Taxonomy (NCBI): domain Eukaryota; kingdom Metazoa; phylum Arthropoda; class Malacostraca; order Decapoda; family Porcellanidae; genus Petrolisthes; species Petrolisthes manimaculis. The sequence goes on along the minus strand of JAWZYT010001453.1, from coordinate 49,809 downwards.
TGAAGGAATAATGTTGAAATAAGTTTATTCTTGTGTTTAGTATTAGATGGTTGGTTAATAAAACACCTGACCAGCCAACAATAACATTCCTTGGTACAGTTTGATAACATAGTCTGATAACAGAGGAGGTTCACTTTACATTGTAACCTTACAGAAGAAGATGTTAGGGTTTTATGCCTATCGACTCCTGATATGGTGTTGATGATTAAGGCAGTCAGTCATGTTATATCAACATATCTTCCCCCCAGGAGCCTACAAGGTTACTATCCTTGTCTTTACAGCCGGGTATCTACTTACTGCTATAACTTTACAGACTGAACATCAACAAAGTGAAAGTTTGTCTTTGAGTACAACTTTGAGTACAATATTATAATATGTTAATACAACAACAACAAAGAAAATACTCGAGTAAACTTGTAATAATATGATGGAATATTTATTAGTCTCTAAATTGACATTAAAAATATGTAGAAAATGCTTTAGTTTTAATAATACAGGAATAGTTTTGTGAAATGCTTTAGTCAATAACAAAAGGTTCGAGGAGTAACTACTCTAATTAGAAAGTAAATATATACAGTAGGTTTCAAATATAATCATCCATATAGGGGTAACTCCCGTAAGAGTTTAACAGCTTCCCTCTGTTCCTTATTAGCTGATACACTTTCATATTAATAAGTTAACTACCATCTTTTAATTTAATACAAGCAACTACACACAACTTAAAACAATAACACACACACACACACACATGCAACAAACAATTTGCTGTCTAATGTTTTCACGTTCACATAATTATGATGTTATTGTTTTAAGTAGTGTGTAGCTGCTTGTATTAAATTAAAAGATGGTAGTTAACTTGTGTGTGTATTATTGTTTTAAGTAGTGTGTAGCTAATTGTATTAAATTAAAATATGTTAGTTAACCTATTTATTGGAAAGTTTATCATCTAAGGAACAGAGGGAAGTTGTCAAACTCTTACGTGAGTTACCCCTATATGGATGATTATATTTGACACCCACTGTATATATATTGGAAAAAAAAAACCTTACCACCTAATATTAAAACATATGAAAATGAATAAACTGTTGTATCATTGATTTCAGAGATTACCCCATGTGCCACAAAACATATTGGAACTTAGGAATACTAATACTAATTTATCTAAAAGGAAAGTAATCAGAAAAATACAGTATGCTATTTGTAGAAACTAGAAATAAATAAACTGTTCCTCTATGTAAATTGTACCATACACTCAATAACAAATAAAAAATAAAAAATAATATATCTTTCAATACTAATACTAATTTATCTACCAAAAAGAAAGTCATCAGAGAAACACCGTATACTATTGTAGAAACTGGAAACAAATAAACTGGTTCGTCTATATATATGTAAACAAACTATTCCATATATTCAATAACAAATTCTTTCAATACAAATACTGTACTAATTTATCTAAAAGGAAAGTCATCAGATAAATATGCTTTGTAGAAACTAGAAATAACAGAGAAATATGCTATTGTAAAAATAAATAAACTGGTTCCTCTATGTAAACAAACAATTCCATAACTTACCTAATTATGGATGAACCTTCCCATACATACATACATACATACATACATACACCTGTACATACATACATCCTGTACATACATACATACATACATACATACATACATACATACATACATCCTGTACATACATACATACATACATCCTGTACATACATACATACATACATACATACATACATCCTGTACATACATACATACATCCTGTACATACATACATACATACATCCTGTACATACATACATACATACATACATACATACATACATCCTGTACATACATACATACATACAGTACATACATACATCCTGTACATACATCCTGTACATACATACATACATACATACATACATATATACATACATACATACATCCTGTACATACATACATACATACATACATACAGTACATACATACAGTACATACATACATACATCCTGTACATACATACATACATACAGTACATACATACATCTTATAGAGGTGTTTTATAATGGTATAGTGTTGGTCCTTAAGTGGGTGTGGGAATAGGGGGACAGGCTTTCTACCCACCCCAAGCCTGTCCCCCTATTCCCTCACCTCCCCAACCCTCCCCAAGCCTGTCCCCCTATTCCCTCACCTCCCCAACCCACCCCAAGCCTGTCCCCCTATTCTCTCACCCCCCCAACCCACCCCAAGCCTGTCCCCCTATTCCCTCACCTCCCCAACCCTGTCCCCCTGTTCCTGCACCCCCCAAACGCCCCTCAAGTCTGTCCCCTACTCCCACACCCACTAAAAGAAAAAATAAGGAAGGTAAGGCTTAGTGATTCAATGGCCATGACAGCTATAAAAAAAGTCTGTTAAAAACTTGTGTTCCGCTGGCCTCTTATGCTTAGATAGATAGAAATAGATAGATAGATAAGAGATAGATAGAAATAGAGACAGATAGAAAAATATAGATAGAAATAGATATACTGTAGATATAAAGATATAGATAGAAATAGACAGATAGATAGAGGAAAATGGAACACAAGTTTTGAACAGAGTATACTATGCGTTTCAGTGCCGGACAGACGCTGTTTTTCGTAAATATCTCCTAAATGAATCTTTGTATGAGTATAATATTTCAACACACTACCTTTAACATCTGGGCCTAATTAATGGCTGACATATCACATTACTATATGTGTTATGTTAGGAGTTTACTGAGTGAAAAATAACACAAAGCTGGCCAGTCAATCAATAACAAGGTATTTTGGAACTACAGTACTGTATGTGAACAGTAAGTGTAAAACTCGTGTCAATATACTGTACCTGTGCTGTGTAATAAGTATGGCTCTTTGGTTGAAAAATATGATGAGAAAGTGGAGGTATTCAACAGAACATACAGTACCATTACCATATTCCAAAGTGTTCACCAGAGAAGATATGAACACTTTCCCTTTGCTCAACAATATACTGTAGTACCCTTAAGTGAATTGAATTTCAAACTGACCAAGAACAGGTTTCTGAAACAACGTCAGTCCTTAAAAGTAGACAAATAGCCAAGACCAGACCAGATCCATCCACGGCTACTTGATGAGTTAGCCGAGATTCTAAGCACTCCTCTGTTTATTCTCTTCAAATCTAGTCTAAACGAAGGAACTGTAGGCTACCTGACCAATGGAAAAGTACAACAGTTACTCCAATACTCAAGAAAGGAGACAAATCAGACCCGGCTAACTATAGACCATCTCATTAACTTCAGTTATTTGTAAAGTATTGGAACGCATCTTAGCAGAAGATATTACCGCCTACCTAGAAACTAACAATCTTCTCTGTGACCAACAGCATGGTTTCACCACTGGAAGGTTAACTGTGACCGATCAACTAGAGGCAATGGAAGTATAGTCAGAGGCACTTAGCCATAACCTGCCAGTAGATATATTCTTTCTAGATTACGACTAAGCCTTCGACACAGTTCCACACGAGTGACTACTGTACTGGCAAAGCTTGGAACAATGGAAATGAGGCAATATCCTTGCATGGGTCACAAACTTCCTCACAGGATGGAAACAACGAGTGTCAGTAAACGATAAGACATCAAGATGGACAGACGTCATCAGTGGAGTTCTACAAGGATCAGTTTTAGGTCCACTCCTCTTTATCATGTACAGTATGTCTCAGATATACCAGAAATCCTATAAAGCTACGTATCAATGTTTGCGGATGACACAAAAATTTACCAGGTAATCGACACAATTGATGAAAGTAGCAATCTGCAGAGAGATAGAATAATTACAATCTTAGGCACAAAAAATGCAGATGCGCTTACACCCAGAAAACTGCAAGGTTATGCACATGGGACCAACAAACCCGAAGAACCATCACAGGTGAACAAACACACACACACACACACACACCCTACAAACAGTGGAAGAAATCAGGTACATTGTACCTTGGAGTAGCTGTGGATCACCTATTGAAATTCTCTACTCACATACAAGCTCAAGTTAACAAGGCCAATAGAGTTCTGGGAGCATTGAAACACACATTTACAGCATTGGACAATATATACAGCTTTCCTCAACCTATACAAATGTCTGATCAGACCTCACCTGGAATACACCTCGGCAGTCAGGAACCCAAAACTGAAAATAGACAAAGACTGAATGGAGCGAATACAATTGTGTGCTACAAGACTGGTGGATAGACTGTCACATCTCCCATACAGTGAAAGGTTTGGTAGGCTTCAACTCCCTACTCTCCATTTCAGAAGGCAAAGAATAGATAAGATCCAAATGTTTAAAATTCTAGCAGAGATTGTAGGTAGTGTGACGGTGCAATGTTTCAACCTTGTCTGTGTACTACCACCACCACGAGACACAACCTCAAGCTTCAGGTACAGCTGAGGAAGTAGAAAGTGTAACAATAGTCTAGCTGTACAAGGCAACATCTTCACTATGCACCAAGTTCAGCCAATCATGTTCCATCTTACATTGGCTTTGGTTTTCCAGTTACTGTATTCATCAATATATGAGGGATTACACTACAAAGAACTGCCAGATGATGCCATATAAAGCCAGATTATTCTTGCACTTCCTACTTGTTCAACTGTACAACACCAGCTATATAGGCCCAAAGAAACACTTGTATTCAGCAAAAGTCACTGATGATTGGAACAGCCTAAGTCAATATACCATTAATGGCACAAGTGTTGACCTTCAAGACAAGGCTATACTGTACAAGGAATGGAGCACCAAGCATAGAATATACAACAACAAGTAACCAAGCCTCATTTATACCAGTACACGTTTTCTTATTAACAACACGTTCACAAACCCATGAGTTGACACAAGATTATGAGTTACAACTTACTTACTTAACGTACTTACAACCAGTCTTGGTAATGGTCTTATAGACGTAATACATACATTTCTAGAGTATACAGATAGAGTACCGGTATACATACATACATAAATAAGACGTAATATATAAATTTATCCATTAATATTTCAGGTACAAATTAATCTACAGGTCTTACAATCTTCCTTCCTTCCTCCTCCACTCGCTACATCCTTCCTTTCAATAACAATGTTAAGATTTTTATTATTTTTTCCACTCGTGAACATCAACAAACAGATCAGCTGACGAGTTGTTGTTGTTGTTATTTGGGAATATTTTGCTATTTCAACGGTGCCTCTCAGTTTTGTTATATTAATTAATTTATTACTACATCATGCCACCTTCTTATTACCAATTAAAACTATTGTTAATTTTGTATATGCATATTATATAGCCTTTGTAAACAATAAATAAGGTAAATATTGAAAGAATTACCGTATTATTGTGTACGTTTTTTCTACCTTCATTACCCACATAATAGGTAGACCATTTTCTTCTATGGCATTTCCTCCGCAAAAACAAAACAAAAAACCTATTATTCATTTTGGTATTATATGCATATTATAATAATAGCCTTTGTAAAGAAGGTAATAAATTTTAGTCACAAAAAGGAAAACAAATATGAGAAATCCAACAGGTGAAGCCTGAGGTAGAATCGTAACACTGAATATAATATGTTAAATAATAAATATAAACTACAGTGGGTGTCAAATATAATCATCCATATAGGGGTAACTCATGTAAGAGTTTGACAGCTTCCCTTTAGCTGTTCCTTAGATGATAAACTTTCATATAAAAAGGTTAACTACCATCTTTAATTTAACACAAGTAGCTACACACTACTTAAAACAATAATATCATAATTGTGTGAACGTGAAAACATTAGATAGCACATTGTTTGAGAGATCCATATGTGGATGATTATATTTGACACCGACTGTATGTGTGTTATCAGCTATTTAGGAAACTGCTTTAACATACAGCCAGATAAAGTTGTAAATGACACCCAGGGATAAAATGACATAACAAACACACATTTACAGTATCCGTTTACCATTGTTGCCCGGAGTTAATTGTAAGCCTTTTAGTAAGCTATTTACACTACGGTAGATTTATACTTCAATATACCTATCATCCTAGCGACAATTGAACGCCAGCTATTCATTATTAAACATTTTTTGGTTAGTATATGAAATTATTTCATATTCTAATTCTAATTATTTAATTATTGAAAATGATATGAAACGCTGACAGATAATTGGCAGTACATCCACATATGGGTATCTCAAACAATTTACTGTCTAATGGTTTTACGTCTAAATAATTATGATGTTATTATTTAAGTAGTGTGTAGCTGCTTGTATTAAATTAAAAGATGGTAGTTAACGTGTGTGTGTGTGTGTTATTGTTTTAAGTAGTGTAGCTGCTTGTATTAAATTAAAAGATGGTAGTTAACGTGTGTGTGTGTGTGTTATTGTTTTAAATAGTGTAGCTGCTTGTATTAAATTAAAAGATGGTAGTTAACGTGTGTGTGTGTGTTATTGTTTTAAAGGAAATGTGTTGTATTGGGTGTATGATTTAATTAGTTAGTATTCAACAGCTGACATACACTTGCCATCTGTAAAGTACCAGTTATCAGTCATTTTTTGTCACTTTTTTTTCCTTCTCATTTTTGTCACTTTTTTTCCCTTCTCATTTTTTGTCACTTTTTTTAGTTCTCATTTTTTGTCACTTTGTTTTCCTTCTCATTTTTTGTCACTTTTTTTTTCCTTCTCATTTTTTTGTCACTTTTTTTCTCTTCTCATTTTTTTGTCACTTTTTTTCCTTCTCATTTTTTGTCACTTTTTTTTTTCCTTCTCATTTTTTTGTCACTTTTTTTCGTTCTCATTTTTTGTCACTTTGTTTTCCTTCTCATTTTTTGTCACTGTTTTCCTTCTCATTCTTGTACGTTTTCTTATAATTATAAATTGCGTTGGTGATGTAATACGTATGAATTCAATTAATACTTATAGCTGTATGTTGTAACGTCGAGATAATTATAGAGGTACTAATTAACATTATATATATGACAATAATTGTAATTAGCCTTTTCTTATGGAATGTGAAATAATAAATAAGAGCCATTGAAGATCCAAAAGAGCCGACTCCCTAAACTGAAAATATCTAAAAGAACCGATTCCTTGACGAACATCCCATGGTACCCAAAACTAAATGCGACAACAAACTCTATAATGACGATTGACGTCCGAAAAAATACCACCTTTTAGGCTTTTCCAATTAAACTTCATAAAATGCAGAATTTGTCGGCAACTCAATGAGCCTTAATTATTTCCAAATGTTGTCTCTTTTTAATACAACTTGCAGTATAGTATGCTATTGTAACATGAATAAGATAATACTTTGATAAATTGTACACTGTACAGGTTGAATATTTATATATCTATTAATTAGTATAAAAAAAGAATGCAAAAATTCATTAAAATTGAACAAAACATGAATAAGTTTGAGAATTGCTTTACGTATCGAGGGGGAACTACTGTACATTACTTAGGTACTATATTATGTATCTTTATAATTATACATAATACACACTTGTTGGTATTAAAGTAAGCTACAATGTTTCCTCCAAACTATTATGCCAGGAAACAGGATCAAAATAATTAACACAAGTAAAATGGTGATCAGTTGGTTGGAATAGTTTGGAGGAATCAGTTGCTCCAGTAGATTTATCACCATTGTAGTTATAGCTTTTCTAGAGGCTAGAGGTGAACTAATACACTCTCATACACTTAATGACACTTTATATCGCTACGCACGGGGCACTGTAACGTGAGGAGATGGAGAAACAATATACATATAATACATGAAAATGGAACGTGTCTGGAACTGTATTAGTGTTCTATGTGGCGTAGTGTAGTGTCTGGAACTGTGAAGGGTGTGATATAATTATATAATGTACAGTAATACTCAAGGTAAGGTGAGGCTGGTGTCTGGTTGTAGTGAAGGCGAGTAGACTACAATATTTTTTTTTGTTTATTAATTATTATCGTCGTCGCCGCCGCCGCCGCCAGCTGATATTTTAGATGGTGCCGAAATTAACAACAGTTTCGGAATATGCAGGCTGGGGAGGGTGTTAGGGGTGAGTGATGCGTGGGTTATATACAAATTAATTCCACGTACAAAATTTAGTTGACCAAAAAGCTTAACACATGTTTTTTAATAAGCTTGTCATTTTCAGTTTCATGATTATTTAATTATAAACACAAAAATATCTGAACGAAATATTAGCACAAAACAATTGTGCCCTAGAATATCGAAGATATATACATTATCTAATTTTATACAAAATATAGCTTACAAAAAGATTTACACCAAACTCCGGGCAACAATGTCAAACTGATACTGTCAATGTGTGTTTGTTATGTCCTTTTAGCCCTGGGTGTTATATACAACTTTAACAGTATGTTACAGTTCCCTAATAACTTATGTTAAGTAATCATTTAAGAAATAAAATAGGTATTTCAGTTATTTAGTTTCCGTAAGAAATAGTTTTGTCAAATGTATTGTACATTTCTTGATATCCATATGTTAGTAGAGTTTGCCCTTAAATCTGATGAAGGGATAATGTTGAAATAAGTTTATTCTTGTGTTTAGTATTAGATGGTTGGTTAATAAAACACCTGACCAGCCAACAATAACATTCCTTGGTACAGTTTGATAACATAGTCTGATAACAGAGGAGGTTCACTTTACATGTAACCTTACAGAAGAAGATGTTAGGGTTTTATGCCTATCGACTCCTGATATGGTGTTGGTAATTAAGGCAGTCAGTCATGTTATATCAACATATCTTCCCCCCAGGAGCCTACAAGGTTACTATCCTTGTCTTTACAGCCGGGTATCTACTTACTGCTATAACCTTACAGGCTGAACATCAACAAAGTGAAAGTTTGTCTTTGAGTACAACTTTGAGTACAATATTATAATATGTTAATACAACAACAACAAAGGAAATACTCGAGTAAACTTGTAATAATATGATGGAATATTTATTAGTCTCTAAATTACCATAAAAAATATGTAGAAAATGCTTTAGTTTTAATAATACAGGAATAGTTTTGTGAAATGCTTTAGTCAATAACAAAAGGTTCGAGGAGTAACTACTCTAATTCCCGGGGTCACTAACTGAAGGGTTGCGTGTGATCGCCAGCGGTTTTAATATGGAAGTGGGGGAACGGAGTGTTGGCCGAGTTTAGATGTATTTTGTAAAATCTTCCCCGCGATAATTACTGATACATCGTACGTCTGCACTTTAAGATGTTATTATTCAGTAATTATATTAACATCATAGATAAGAATTGGTGTGCAACATACAGTAAAACAGAAATTACAAGCATAAAATAGTACAGGGGTTGGCAGAACTAATAACATTGATATTAGTTCATACCTGCACCTTTTGCTTAAAACAATAAAACACTATGTTTCTGAAAGAACAATGCCCTATGTTAAAAAAAATGAGAGCAATCAGAAAAGTTTTTCACCTCTAATTATACATTTTTATGAGGCCGAAATCATACGGGAAAGAGATCATTTCCCCAACTTTGTTGTTAACAATTATTTTATCTGGTGAAAAGTGGCAGTTTTACTTAGGTTCGTGACGTCGGGAATTAGGAAGTAAATATATTATACAGTAGGTTTCAAATATAATCATCCATATAGGGTTAACTCACGTAAGAGTTTAACAGCTTCCCTCTGTTCCTTATTAGCTGATAAACTTTGATATAAATAAGTTAACTACCATCTTTTAATTTAATACAAGCAACTACACACAACTTAAAACAATAACACACACACACACACACATGCAAACAATTTGCTGTCTAATGTTTTGACGTTCACATAATTATGATGTTATTGTTTTAAGTAGTGTGTAGCTGCTTGTATTAAATTAAAAGATGGTATTTATATGAAAGTTTATCAGCTAATAAGGAACAGAGGGAGGCTGTCAACCTCTTACGTGAGTTACCCCTATATGGATGATTATATTTGACACCCACTGTATAAATTATATAGTAAAGGTTAAGGTTAAATAATCGCATCAATACATTTACCATACAGAAATACCATACCCAGAAGGTAACAAAATATTCTTCTCTGGGTTTTCAATTTAAGAGTTTGTGAAGCTTATATTTCCATACTCTGTACTTTGATCATATATTGTCAGATAGGTTAACTACCATCTTTTAATTTAATACAAGCAGCAACACACTACTTAAAACAATAACACACACACACACACGTTAACTACCATCTTTTAATTTAATACAAGCAGCAACACACTACTTTAAACAATAACACACACACACACACGTTAACTACCATCTTTTAATTTAATACAAGCAGCAACACACTACTTAAAACAATAACACACACACACACACGTTAACTACCATCTTTTAATTTAATACAAGCAGCTACACACTACTTAAAACAATAACACACACACACACACGTTAACTACCATCTTTTAATTTAATACAAGCAGCTACACTACTTAATTTTATCGTAATTTATACTCCTTCACCCCACAAACACTCACACACATAAGCACAAAACACCTTCACACACACACACACACACACACACTACTCCTTCACACACACACAATCACACACACACACACACAATACTCCTTCACATACACACACAAGCACAATATTCCTTCACATACACACAGACACACACACACACACAGTTTATCGTAAATTACACTCCTTCACCCCCAAACACATACACACACATACACACACACACATACTTAATTCACTTTAGTCTTCCCTTAAAGTTTATGGATTTGTGTTAAAAAAAAACGTGTATAACAAATGTTGAGTTGAGGGGGTAACTCACTTCTGTTACATTACATTGGAGTGCTTCGATTCCTCCAAAGTATGTCAGGAAACAACAGGACCACAGAAGAGCAAAGCATAATAATGGTGTTCTGTTGTTGCTTGGAATAGTTTGGAGGATTCAGTTGCTCCAGTATTTCCCTCTCATCTACCTAAGCCATTAAGTCTGTCCCTTACTTACTCGCACACTCCCTCAACTTACACTTCGCTACTCCAATATTGTAATAAATATATAAATAAATAATGATGTCATATAATTAAACCTTATACTAATTATTAACTACACCAAAAAATATGTATGTATGTAGTTTATAAATAATAATGTTTCACCTACACGGGATTAAATTAAATGATACTTTTAAAAATCTATTACTGTCATTATGTTTATTAATTACGCGCTACAGTACTTCCTTCCTTCTTTCCTTCCTAGATACCTTCCTTCCTTCCTTCTTGCCTTCCTTCCTAGATGTCTTCCTTCCCTCCTTCTTGCCTTCCTTCCTAGATGCCTTCCTTCCTTCCTCCTTGCCTTCCTAGATGTCTTCCTTCCTTCCTTCCTTTCTTATCTATACTGTTATCATTTCATACATCCATGCATTCATTAAATTTCCTCCTGCTGCTGCTGAGTGATTATCAACTTCGTCAACAAAAAATACATTATCTTCTCCCATTTTCATTTTATCTTCCACTATTTCCTTTTACGTTTCATCCCACCATGCTCATCTTTCACTCTTTACATCTATCCTCACTTCATCCTACACTCCTATCTTCCTTCAGTCTCATTCAACTATGCTCCTATTTCACCCTCTACACAATCCTCACCTCACCTCATCCTACTACACTCCTTCCTATCTTCCTTTTCAGTCTCATTCCACTATCTTCATCTTCCACTCTTTACATCTATCCTCACCTCACCTCATCCCACTTACTCTCTCTCTCTCCTCCCTTTTACTTCACTTTCCTCTCCTCTCCTTTCTTTTTTTTCAGCATCTTTTAACTTTTTATTGGCTCCGTGCATTCAGTATTTCTTTTTCTCATCTCTTTCATATCTTTGTGTTTATATATTTGTGTTATTACTTTACTTCTTTTTCCATTACGTTAACGATTATTTTATCTCTCTCTCTCTCACCTCTTACTACCTCTCCCTCCCACCCTCTCTCTCCTTCCTCTCTCTCTCACCTCCTACTACCCCTCCCACCCCCACCCTCCTTCCTTTCTCTCTCTCTCTCCTCATACTACCCCTCCCCCCCCCCTCTCTCTCTCTCTACCCTCTAACCCTGCTGTACCGTGACCACCGCCTTCAGAACCTCGACCACCAACACAACAAAAGCCAACACGTTCCCCAACCCCAGCACTATGAAGGCGCCCTGCAAGTGTTCCAGATTCAGAGGCTGCAGTGACGACGTTCCAACCTCCTCCTCCTCTTCCTCCAACTCCTCCTCCTCCTCCTTCTCTCCTTCTCCGCCGGCAACTGATCGCTGGAAGTCGCCTAGCACAGAGCGTCTCCAGTGTCCCACCAGCCCAGACTCTGACATCCAACTCAGGTACCTGTTGGCAAGTACAACTGGAGTCACGTTGAGGCTCAAGAAACGAAAGCGAGAGAATGAAAAGCGAGTGAATGAAAAGCGAGTGAATGAAAAGCGAGAGAATGAAAAGCGAGAAAATGAAAAGCGAGAAAATGAAAAGCGTGTGAATGAAAAGCGAGTGAATGAAAAGCGAGGAAATGAAAAGCGAGAAAATGAAAAGCGAGTGAATGAAAAGCGAGTTGTTTTGGCGGATGAATGACGAAAGAATATAATGACAGACTGTGACAACAAGAAAAATCAGAAGAAGTAAAGGATGTCAAACAGTAGCAGACGTATTGGTGTTGCATGCATGAGGGACATACAGACTATATACAATACACACGTGCGTACACCACAGAAGAATGTACAGTACAGCTAATCATATATAAACAGTTTGGCTGGTATTGGACTCAAGTTACCTCACATCAAATCCAAAACGATGCTCCAGACTGGTTGCTTTCTAGTGTCGACATTTTACTATGCATTCGCGAATCAAGGGTTGATAGGGGACCAGGAATTTGCATTTTTATTTTTTTTCCATTCTGATTTATGAATTTGAAACGTCTTGCCAATCTCGACCCCATTTATCCTTTCTTCCCCGTCAACTTTCACTCCTCCCCTATCCTATTCCCTATCCCTACTTTCTCTTCCTTCTGTCAGCCTCCCTCCCTCCCTCCAGCCTTCTATCCTTTTCTCTATCCTCCCTCCTCCCTTTTTCTATCCTTCCTCCTCCCTCCCTCCTGCCTTCACTCCTTCCCTCTACCCTCCCTCCTTCCCTCCAGCCTTCCAGCCTTCCCTCCTCCCTCTTTACTTCAACGTATCCTATTCCTCCTCCCTATTATTGTTAGGTAAATAATGTAACCTCGCTAAAAGCAAAAATATATGCACTTATAACCACACGAAAAAGCAAAATAACAATGACAACAACAATAAATAATAATAACAATACTACTACCACTAATAATAATAATAATAATAACAACAACAACAATATTACTACTACTACTACTACTACTAATAATAATAATAATAATAATAATAATAATAACAACAATAACAATAATAATAATAATAATAATAACAATAATACTAATAACCAATTGGTGGAGTACTCACCTGTTAAACAAATAGGTGTACGTTGACCCCTTCCTGAACACCCAACCCACGTAGTTCGGATACAACTTTTCCTCGACTCTATAGGACTTCTTCTGCCTCTGACGGGTGATGAAGAGGAAGTGGGAGTACTCGCTGGCCTCTAGAACCCCGGCCCCATCGTCAAAGGCAGCCATCACCTCGTCGTAGTCAGGCAGGAGGGACAGTTGACCACCAAGTTGTCTCAGTACCGGCTCTCTGGATGACCACAGATACCCAGGCACGAAGTTACCATAGTCCAGCATGTGTAGTCTGTAGGAGGGACGGAGGGAGGGGATTGGAGAGGCTATAGCATGATTGAGAGAGAGAGAGAGAGAGAGAGAGAGAGAGAGAGAGAGAGAGAGAGTTACAAGGAGTTACAAGGAGTTACAAGGACAAGTAGCACCTCAAAAGGTTTTACGACCCATACCAAGGAGGTACCGTAGGTGTAGTAGTAGTTGCTAACTAATAGTGAGAGAAAAGTAGAGAGAGAGAGATACAAGGTCAAATAATTGTATATATATATACCTTAGGTCTGTACGAGCGAGTTCTTGCAATGTGTCAATACGTTTGGTTTGAGCAGGGACGGTGAGGAAGGCTATAAGGTTGCCCATGTAGGAGGTGGAGAGGACGAGGGCAGCCAGGTACCAGAGGCTAAGGAAGGCACGACACCCTGGAGCACTGGGTACAGACGGGGAAGACTGACGAAGCAAAGTTTTAGACAGCCACACCAAGGTTGATATCACGTCAGCTCCTGTAGAGGGATGGGAGTATGTTATTGGTAGGTTGGTTGGTTGGTAGTTTAATGGGTAGTTGGTTAGGTAGGTAAGTAGGTAGGTAGGTAGGTAGTTTAATGGGTGGGTGGGTAGGTAGGTAGTTTAATGGGTAGGTAGGTAGGTAGTTAAATGGGTTGGTAGGTAGAGAGGACTTAGGGTTGCCATACGTCCGGATTTACCCGGACATGTCCTCCTTTTTAGACTTCAAATGACCGTCCGGGCGGATTTTTGAAAAATCGCCAAAAGTCCGGATTTTCAACTTTCATAATTTCTTAGATTGATTTGGTGAGACATTATGATATAAATGCATTACTCATTATGATAAAGATCAAGAGAGAGGCGAATAATTGAGGATTCGAGGACAGAGGAGGCAACAAAACTTCCGAACAGAACGTGTTCAGTTTTCGTCGTAACTCCAGCTGAGTTCACAAAAAACGACAACATCAGTTTTGAATCTCCGTGATACGAGGCAAGGTGTGTGAATTTGGTGAAATCCGATTGTGAATGCTTATATATATATATATATATATATATATATATATATATATATATATATATATATATATATATATATATATATATATATATATATATATATATATATATATATATATGCATATATATATATATATATATACGGTCACAAAATAGTGCCGAAGTGTGTACGATACGTGAGCGATAGAAATGTCCTCTTTTTAGATTGCTCAAATATGGCAACCCTAATCTGAGAGGTAGTTGGATAGGTTGGTAGGTAAGGAGGTAGTTGGATATACGTGGATGGGTAGGGAGGTAGTTGAATAGGTGGGTAGGTAGGTAGATATAGGTAGGGATGTTGTTGGATGAGTAAGTATAGGTAGGTAGGGAGGGAGGTAGGTAGGTATAGTTGCAAATGTACAGTATGTATAGCAATGGGACACACACACATACTCATTAACTCACTCACTCACTCCCTCACTCTCTCTCTCTCTCTCTCTCTCTCTCTCACCAGTGTTGTAGATTCTGATAGGGTCTGGCTTGACAAGGGCGTGGAAGGCGAGTGAGAGTAGAACGAGACAAACACCCAGAGAGGCCCACACCCAAACACCAAAGGGATACACCACAGACAACCACAGAGGCGACGGAGGCGGAATCTGCAGGGAAGGAAGGAAAGAAATACATAGAGGGTGAATGAGTGTGAGTTGAAGTAGTGTTGCTTGTTAGATAGATGGCCTGTGTGTGTGTGTGTGTCATAAGGTATAGAAGATAAAATAAATGGATGTGTGTGTGTGTGTAAGGTATAGAAGATGAAATAAATATGTGTAAATGTGTGTGTGTGTGTCAGAACTTAACATATATACATCATTATATCAGAGAGGTGACAAACAAACAGACAGACAAACAGACATATACACAAAACTAACTAACTAACTTTAAACGACCACTATATATTATTATTATTATTATTATCATACCTGTAACGTGATACTGTAGGAGTCGCTGAAGTAAGGTAAGGTGAAGTCTGTGGCTAAGTATCTATCCCTCACCAAAGCCATCCCATTGATCACAAAATCCTTCTCTCCTCTGACCACCTGGCCCAACATTCCCACCCACGTGTTGTTGATCAGTTCACCCCAGTACTCGTCAGGGGGAAGGTCTTGTAGGTGGTATGTGAAGTTGCGACGGTGGGAGATTTCACTTAGCATTGCCTCGCCTATACCCACCACTCGTTTCTCTGTCAGGGATGGATGGAAGGATGGATGGATGAAAGGAAGGAAGGAAGGATGGGAGGGAGGGAGGAAGGAAGGAAGGAAGGAAGGATGGATGGATGGATGGAGGGAGGAAGGAAGGAAGGAAGGAAGGAAGAAAGGGAGGGCAGAAGGAGGTGGTGGTGGTGAGTGATTTAATTGGGGTGGGTTGCTTGGTTGATGGGTTTGCTTGGTTTGTTGGTTAGTTGGTAGATTGATGGGTTGATAAATTAATGAGTTGGTAGGTTAGTAGTTTGATTGACTGATGTTATATAGAGTAACAAACAATAACACACATTTGGTACACTACAGACAAGCAAGCAATATCCCAATAATAATAATAATAATAATAATAATAATAATAATAATAATAATAATAATAATAATAATACATAAAACAGATCACATTAAGGACCCTGTGATCGTGTTTGAAATTGGAGGCTTCTGATTCCTCCTAAACATACCACGAAAGACGCTTCCTCCTTATAGGTGTGTGTGTGTGTGTGTGCCTGTTTCGTGGCCATATTTGAAGGACTCATTTATCTCCAATTTTCCGACAACATCACACACACACACACACACACAGGGTATTTAAACTCCCTAACCTAACCTAACCCAACCCAACCCAACCCAACCCAACCTAACCTAACCCAAACCAACCCAACCTAACCTAACCTAACCTAACCCAACCCAACCCAACCTAACCCAACCTAACCTACCACTGTCGTAGAATAGGTAAGGGAAGTCATCGATCCAACTGGCAATGTGGAAAAGGTGACCGTGGAAATCTGAATGTGTGTCAGGAAAGATGTGGTGTTGCTTTAGTCTTGGGTCTCCAGGGGTCACCAGCTGTTGGGGAAAGATAGGGTCAGTCTGGTGGTGGTGTCATATAAATGGTGCACACATACACACACACACACACACACACATATATATGTACGTAATTACACACACACACAAACATATATGTACGTAATTACGTACACACACTCACACACAAAGATATATGCACCTAATTACACACACACACACACACACACACATATATATATATATATATGTACGTACTTACACACACATATGCACGTAATTACACACACACAAATATATATGTACGTAATTACACATACACACATACATGCACGTAATTACACACAGACACAACAGACTACCGGGACCTAACCTGGGCAAACTACCGGGAAATAACCGTGGTAAAGTACAGCAGGAAATGACTGGGGCAAAATATTGGGACCTAGCCGGATCTGGCAACACTGCTACAAAACGGTACTAACACCCGTAGTTTTAAAAGATTTGAGGGCCCTTACTGGAGCTCTATGAACCCTCCAAACTACTCCAGGCAACATATTCCTTATTAGAAACACTGAAGCGTTTTGTGGCCTGGATTATTTGGAGGGTACATAGAGCTCCAGTAAGGGCCCTCAATTTTTTTTCAACTACTTACCCTTGAGATGATATTGTGAGGTGGTGGGGTGTGGGGGAGGAGGGTACTCATCTGAAACTTTAACCCTCCTTCCCCCTTCACCCCCAACCTGAGTTCCTGGGGTTGTAGTAAGGTCACACGTCGCATCCATAGGCTCACATCCAATACCTCCCTGTGTGTGGATGTGGTGAAGGGTGGAGAATGGTTTACGGTGTTACATTCAATTTCACTCACTCACTCTCTATCTATTTATTTATCTATCTATCTATTTATCTCTCTATCTATCTCTATCTATAATAATCATGTTTCATTTCAGGCAAAAGGTGCAGAAAAGGAAATGATCAAGCTATTTAATTTTAGAGATGGCTTCAGCAAAATGCGATATATTTTAGTGCAACAACCATATTATGTATCTATTTCCAAGCTTTTTTATTTTCTTGGCCAGTAGCCAGGTCAACCATTGTGACTTTTTTATTATTTACGAACTTTCTTCCTTAAATTTCTTACCTGGCGGCTGCATCATCGGAGACACTGAACAACAGAAGAGGCCTTGAGACCCAACCCAGGGACTTGTTGGTCACCAGGAAGCGGCTGACGAGGAAGTGGTCCACGAATATAACTAAGGTGAGATCGAAGTGTTGGGGTGTGTCGCGTCCCTCGGGAGTACCATCCTCCTCCACCATCAGGAGGCTCAGGTCCCTAATCTGTGTCACCAGCAGGAGTACGTCTCTCTCCTGCAGGACATGCGTTAGGACCTCACGTGCCGCTGCCGTACCGTCGTGAAGTATAAGGACAGAGGTAGCATCGCCAAAGGTCGTCAGTAGAAGCGACACAAGGGCGTGAGCAAGACCAGCAAAGGGTAGGTGGTTGGAGGTTGTGGCCTGAGAGTCATGGGTCACGCTGGATGAGAGTACAGGAGCGACAGCAGTGACGTGGTGGTATCTGAGGGAACGAGTCAAGAGGAACTGAGAAGACAAAAAATGGTTGAATGTCTGTGTTGTTGCTATGGGTTGTGTTGCATGTGTCATCTGTGGGGGGTTGTAGGTCGTTGTTCTTGGTGATATTATTATTCGGGGCCAGCAGCAGCGGCGGCGAGGTATTGTGGTCTGTTGTGAGTGTCTGTTCAAAACTTGTGTTCCTCTGGCCTCTTATGCTTAGATAGATAGAAATAGTTAGATAGACAGATAAGAAATAGATAGAAATAGAGACAGATAGAGATAGAAAGAAAGATATAGATAGAAATAGATATAGATATAAAGATATAGATAGAAATAGATATAGATAGAAATAGATATAGATAGAAATAGATATAGATAGAAATAGATATAGATAGAAATAGATATAGATATAAAGATATAGATAGAAATAGATATAGATATAAAGATATAGATAGAAATAGATATAGATATAAAGATATAGATAGATATAGATATAAAGATATAGATAGAAATAGAGACAGATAGATAGAGGAAAATGGAACACAAGTTTTGAACAGAGTATAGTTAGTATCTCTATGTGGGTGATGCCTGTACATACATACCTCGTGGACCTCATGAGTACTTGGTGGGTGATGGTCGAAGCAGTGTGGGGCTGATGGAGACAGTGACCAGGCCATCCTTCTATATAGTCATTGAAAAAAAAAAAGGAAGGAAATATCATCAACACCAACACAACAACAGCTTCTAAATGAGCACGTAAAGTTATAATCATGTCACCGAAAACTGAGATAGATTAGAACTATAGAAATCGTACGTTTTTATCCTCTACCTCTACTTCATTTGTCCAACTTGGCGAAAATGATCAATATGCTTATTTAGTTTCTTAGCTTTTTTCGGTAAATGTAATGTAATATAATCCAAGACAAATTATGCTAAACATTTGCACAAACCATGTACACTCGTGATACATAATTTCTGACCAGAGTGTGAGGAACAGAAAGCTTCGAATCGCCTGGTATTGTTCATTTCCCCACCCAGTACACCTATAGTGGCTGAATTCGAATTATTCCAAGCAACAGAACACCATTATTTTTGCTCTTCTGGTCCTGTTGTTTCCTAGCATATACTTTGGAGGAAACAAGGCACTCCAATGTACCAAAAATGAATTACCACCTTAAATGTGTGTGTGTAGAGCAGTGGTTCTCAAACTGGGTGCCGCGGCACCCTGGGGTGCCACGGACAGCGCCTAGGGGTGCCACAAGAGCTGGGATTTTCTGTTCTAGCAAACATTAAAACGAACAACAGGGCAAGATTGCAAACTCTTGAAGAAGAAATGAGAGTATGTTTGTCCACTATTCAACCCAACTTTAAAAGGATCTGTCAGTCACATCAAGCACATGTATCTCACTAAATCAGGTTAGCTTTTGTTTGTTTTGCTTATTTGACTATCAGTGATTATCATGCCTTTTTTCTTCTTCTTTTTATGCTACTTTGCATTTATAACTCTTAAGTTAATCTAATATTCTGAATCTAATTCCACTGATGAGTTCTATGTTTGGGCATGTACTACAGTAGCCTACATCATATGTTAATTTTGGTTTGAGTACGGATAATAATTTTAAATAATTAATTAAAGTAATTCAAACAGATACAATTTTATATCAGAAGTTAATTCATGTGAGGAGGGGTGATGGTGAAAAAGGGGTGCCACAGAAAGGATTATATAAATCCAGGGTGCCATCACTGAAAAAAGATTGAGAACCACTGGTGTAGAGAGAGAGAGAGAGAGAGAGAGAGAGAGAGAGAGAGAGAGAGAATTATGACCTCCAAGGCATTCGAAACTTGAAATTTTAATGTATATATTTATTTCGTTTGGATCTTCTTTCAATCCTTCAACAATCGCTTAGTAATGTCAAAACTGTGAAGTGTGTCAAAGTTCAATATGTGAAAGTTCAATATGCGAAAGTGTGAAAGTTCAATATGTAATGATACAAAAATATTACCCCGGTCGGAACAGTCAAAATTCTTCGTATAATATCAATAGTCATGACACAACAACCAATACCAATGTTTACAAAGCTCGTAAAATGATGGCGAGTTGTTTTAATTGACAGAAGAAAAAATATCCATCGTTACCATAATTAACTAGGAAATATATGTTGATGTTCTGAAACTCCACATTCAATAAACAGCTAGTGCAATACATACACACACACACACACACACACACACACACACACACATAACATTAGTGGATAACCAAGTAAGCACGAACACTCACTCTCTGCTATCAGAAGGAAGAGTGTAATAAGAATGGGAGTGAAGGAGAGACGTCCCATCTGTGATAGTCGTAACAACAGACTGACCGACTGTATCTTATTACTCTCACTCTCTCTCTGTCTGTCTCCCCGTGTGTCCAAACTGATATAGAATAGCAGTAGGTCGAGCTGTAGTGATTGGTTTGTTTGATGTCTCTGTTGCCTTTGATGACTCTGATTGCTGTACTAAACCATTGATGACGATGCTGTGTGATGTAAGGGTGTTCTCATCGTGTATTCGTTACCGGTAGTTAAGCTTTAATGACCTAATTTTTATTCTTAATTGCTTACGTCTTGTGAGGTATGTACCCGAGTCAATTCTTTCGTGTTTTTTTTTGTTTTTTATCATTTATTCTTCTGTTTTGTTTCTTATTATTACTTATTATCATTTTTAGGCCAGTAGTTTTCCTTATCTTTTATATCAGCATTATGTAAATTTATTATTATTCGTATTTTTCTTCATTTTTTTCCCTTTCATTATTAATATTTTCATTTTTATATCAGTTATTTGTATTTTTAATGATGACAATATATTTCTTATTCATATTATACATTTATTTATTTATTTATTTATTTATTATACATTTATTTTTCATATTATTTTTGTCTATATTCTTGTGAGGGAATATATAGGGAACAGGCTTTCTTCCACCCCCACCCCCCAAGCCTGTCCCCCAATTCCCGCACCCCCGTAACCCCCACAAGCCTGTCCCCTACTCCAGCACCCCACTAACCCCCCACCCCCAAGCCTGTCCCCTACTACTCCCGCACCCCCCCCCCACCCCCGAAGCCTGTCCCCCTATTACCGCACCCCACCCCTAATTGAGCCTGTCCCCTACTACTCCCGCACCCCCTTATGGCGACGACGATAATAATTAATAAAAAAAAAATATTAAAAAAAATAAATATTATTTAAAAAAATAAAAAAATAAAAATTATTAATTAAAAAAAATATTAATATAAAACAAAACTATTAAAAAAAATATATAAAAAAAATAATTATTAAAAAAAATATATATATATATTAGTCAAAAAAAAAAATATTAATATAAAAAAATAATAATAATAATAATACGGCGGCGGCGGCGGCAATGTCGGTGGCGGCGGCGGCGACGACGAAAAAAAATATATACTTATATATATATATATATATATATATATATATATATATATATATATATATATATATATATATATATATATATATATATATATATATATATATATATATAAAAAGTTAATTATTACAAAAAAAAATTAATTAACGAAAAAAAAAAATATTACAAAAAAATATTTATATTATTAAAAAAAACTAATTATTTAAATACGACGATGGTGGCGGCAGCGGCATTGGCGGCGGGGCAGCGGCGGAATAGCGGCGGCGGGGCTGCGGCGGCGGCGGGGCGGCGACGGCGGTGGGGCGGTGGCAGCGACGACGACGAAAAAAAAAAATAATAATAATAATAATAAAAAAAAGTTAGTTACAAAAAATAAAATAAAATAAAATATTAAAAAAAATATATATATTATTAAAAAAAACTAATTATTAAAGAACGACGGTGGTGGCGGCGGCGGCAGCGGCGGCGGTGGCGGGGCGGCGGCGGCGGCGGAGACGACGAAAAAAATAAAATAAAATAAAATAAAATAAAATAATAAATAAAAACTTTATATATATATAAAAAAAGTTAATTATTACAAAAAAAAAAAAATAATAAAAAAAAATATTAAAAAATATATATTATTAAAAAAAAACTAATTATTAAAAAACGACGGTGGCGGCGGCGGCAGGTTAGGTCCCGGTATTCTGCTGTGGTCTAGGTTAGGTCAGGTCAGACTAATTTTCAAATTATAATAAGTTTGTAAAACGGGGCATCTCCGATAGAAACACCATATATTAATTGAAAAGTGTGTTGAAATAGTCCAAAATAGTGAGTAATGATACTAAAAAATATACACTATAGTGTACCCAGTTCTTCTGTAAATTTACCCTAACCTGGCCTAACCTGGGCGTTATACCTGGACTTTGGGCTTTGGAAAGCTGCAATATTGTTTGTGCTATTATGAACTAAATTACTGCAATCACATTTGAAATACACATGAAGGTGGACCTCTTATATATTACAGTGATACTGTGTTTAAGTCATAACCGGTGAAAGTCAAAGTCCGTTCCTGTATAGGTTTGGTCAATTTCTCCATTATTTGTATTTCCTTTCCTCAACCAAAATCCCTTAATTATTTTCCCAGCCTTTCCATTATTATACTTCAAGATTGATTAAAAACAGAAAAAGTTGGCATGATTCAAGACATGAAGTATAAGACTTCCCTTCACATTAATAATATTACATAATTATCAAGAATGGATCACACAACCCCTAAGCAATCCACATTATCTCATATAAGTTACATTAGATACGAGAACATAAAATAATAATAATTAATAATGTATATAATTAACAACTACTATTTTAGTAGAAATGGTAGACTAATATGAACTCTACACCTGCTCTAATCTGTCATTGCTATACTTAAAGCCTTATTTGTGTTGCTATCACTCTATTTTACAGCCTGTTGCACCTACAATTCATGTATTATAATACTATTAACTTACTTGTCATATCTTTAATGGCCGCCATATTTACTGTTATGTCTCCCTATCCTTTTATCAAGCTGCCCGAATCGGTGGTCTGAGGCGAGCTTGGATGGATACGTGGTTGGTCTTGGTTTCAGTGGCTGGCAGCAGGGTCCAGCAAGGTGGATCTACGAATCCTTTTGTCCGATCAAAACAGTTCCGCTTGCTTTGGCTTGGTTTCACCCAAGCGAACTTCGTATACGATTGACGACCAGATGACGTCTATAGTGTATTATTTACCTTGTTAACTCACTATACACCATATCAACTCACCATTATAATATATATAAGGTGTTCATATAGACTCAGTAAACCCTTGTAGTGTGTAGACGTGTAGGTTATTCCATTATTCACAAATTATATCACAAATAATAAGACGTGTGTCAATCACTGCCGCCATGACAGTGTTGTGTTGACATCTACAGTCAGTGTTGCCAGCTCTGCTTCACCAAATATCCCTAAATTTACCCTAAATATATTCCCTTTTTGACACAAAAATTTCCTATTTTACTCTTGCTGAACATTGACGGTCTTTTGGGTATTTGTCTGGTATACATTTTTTTGTTTACTCTTGAATAATCTTTATATCATTTCCCTGTGTGGACTTCAACATTTTCTAACACATATAAATTTCCCTGCACCTGGCAACACTGTCTCAAGTCCAAACAACAACATAGTTGAACATTTTAAGTTTTTTACAGGACCTAAAATTTTCACACATTTCAACATTTGTCAATGACAAAAAATACTAACTCCATATTTTGTATTATTATTATTATGGTAAATATATACTCCAGAATTTGATAAATAAATAACAACATCCCATAATTCAATATGGAGAAATGAAGGGTGTAATTATTTTGTTTACTATTCATAATTAGTCAATGACCTCCAGCCTTCATTTTCCCAAAGCCCCCCTATGTCCCTGTTGACCCCAGCAGTAAGTAGGTACCAGCTGGCTGTAAAGGCTGGGGGGAAGATATGTTGATGTAACAACACTGACTGCCTTAATAACCAACACGACACGAGTCGATAGGCATAAAGCCCTAAAATTCTTCTTCTTCTTCTTCCATCCTTCCACACACTGTCACTCCGTAGTAATGAGGTATTGCCTGTTGTGATGTGGCCAATACATTAAGGGTTTGGGCACCCCTTCGGTCCCAACTACTAGTTTTCAGTTCTTCAACTCTCCATCTTTTCTTTCCATCTGCTTGCTGTCACAACTCTCTCTCTCTATCACCTTTTTCTAGCGCCATATACGTCATATATCTACAGTATATGTATAGGGACAAGGTTATCTATAGTGTACACAGTGTACATTGTACTTATTAGTAGTTTTTTCTATGGTAAGGAAATGACTTGTTTTGTAAATATTGTAACAACATGAGGTTGTGTTACTATTAGGTTGAACAGACTCGATTGTACACAGTAACCATTTATTAATATAGATACAAGTATGTGTTCCACTAATGATTCCAGGACACCATAGCAAGGTTGGCTAGGGTCAGAGTTATAGAGAATAAGCACCTTGTAGAGGAGAAGTCTTGCCTGCCGTGGCCACGTGGGGAGAGAGAGCTGTTACAAGAGGTGGTGTGGAGAGCGTGGCGTGGTAGGGCAGCAAACAGGGTCGGCGGCAGCCAGGGCAGGAGGTGAGTCTAGGTCGAGTGCTGCTAGGACTAGGAGAGTGTACAAGGAGTGGCTCATCGGCGCCTCTTAACCCGACCAGGTTGGCTGAGCTCCGGTGGCAGGTGGACAGCAGGTGAGGAGGCAATGTACTTGGTGTCTGCTACAATATCTACTCACAACAACAGTCTTGGGGAAGAGGTTGGCTGACAATTGGTGCTTTGGCCCATCACCAACACTCTACTATCCATTTAAAGTAACTTTTTTTTTATGTTCTGACACTGGACATAGGCTTAATCAAGCCAGTTGCCTTGGCCCAGGTCAACTGCTGCTCACAAACACACACACGTCACGACTTCCGAACTGGTACCCAGCCACAGAGAGAGGGAACTGAGGGTAATTCCCAAATACTGCAGCTGTTATGGTACCAGTGAGGGTGTTTTACGACGTTCGGTGGCCTTATAGTTAATGCCTGACACTTAAATCGGAAGAATAAATATTCTTAGGCCCTCACCTGAGAGGATCGATCTCCCGACCTCTAGGTTATGAGTCCAGAATACATCCCACTCGGCCACCTCCCCTTATCTTATGCAGAGAACATTATACTTTGTGACATTGAGTTGAAGTCAAGTAAAGGTTTTATTATGATATTTTTTCACTGTAAATAAAACCACAAAGTAAAGGAAAGTTATACTCAGTAATAGTGATGTAATTATTTTATTAATTGTGTAATGGTACAATACAAACAAAAGTCAATATGTCTACTAAGAATTAATTGTTACCAATTACTGGCCAAAGAAATAATATCTCAAATTAAATTTAAAATCAACAAGTCAGTGAATATTAAAGGAATAAAAAATATATAATGCAACCATAATAATAATGTCTATAGTGAAATATAATTGTCTGTCAAGAACAATACTATATACCATATATTATGGACTATATATTATGGACTATATATAGGCAAGAATATCCATAGTGAAAGTATAATACTAATTTCTATAGTGAAATACAATTGTCTGTTAAGAACAATACTATATGGACTGTAGGCAAGAATATCCATGGTGTTGACAAACGATGGTGTAGTACGATGACTCCATAGATAAACAACAGAGCAGCCATCGTATTGGTACCACGTACACCATCGTTAACACCACCTATGATTATTCTTGTTTACCATCCACAGTAGAGATGTGAAGCAACTCCCTGGTAGTGTAAGAATAAAGGTGATTCATTGATGGTTGGTAAGAAGTGGTAGTGGTGTGTCCAGGATGTATCATATATATATATAGACTTTATATTATTAGTGTAATGTCAGCAGAGATGTGAAGCAACTCCCTGGTAGTGTGAGAATAAAGGTGATTCATTGATGGTTGGTAAGAAGTGGTAGTAGTCTGTCCAGGATGTATCATGTATATATATAGACTTTATATTATTAGTGTAATGTCAGCAGAGATGTGAAGCAACTCCCTGGTAGTGTG
Source organism: Petrolisthes manimaculis (assembly GCA_034508575.1). Taxonomy (NCBI): domain Eukaryota; kingdom Metazoa; phylum Arthropoda; class Malacostraca; order Decapoda; family Porcellanidae; genus Petrolisthes; species Petrolisthes manimaculis. The sequence continues at coordinate 23,343 of JAWZYT010001453.1, read as the reverse complement.
TGTAAAGGTGGTTCATTGATGGTTGGTAAGAAGTGGTAGTAGTCTGTCCAGGATGTATCATGTATATACATAGACTTTATATTATTACTGTGTATATATATAGACTTTATATTATTAGTGTAATGTCAGCAGAGATGTGAGGCAACTCCCTGGTAGTGTAAGAATAAAGGTGGTTCATTGATGGTTGGTAAGAAGTGGTAGTGGTCTGTCCAGGATGTATCATATATATATATAGACTTTATATTATTAGTGTAATGTCAGCAGAGATGTGAAGCAACTCCCTGGTAGTGTGAGAATAAAGGTGATTCATTGATGGTTGGTAAGAAGTGGTAGTGGTGTGTCCAGGATGTATCATGTATATATATAGACTTTATATTATTAGTGTAATGTCAGCAGAGATGTGAAGCAACTCCCTGGTAGTGTGAGAATAAAGGTGATTCATTGATGGTTGGTAAGAAGTGGTAGTAGTCTGTCCAGGATGTATAATATAGAGACTACATTATTACTGTGTATATATATATAGACTTCATATTATTAGTGTAATGTCAGTAGAGATGTGAAGCAACTCGATCCCTGGTAGTGTGAGAATAAAGGTGGTTCATTGATGGTTGTTGTATATATATAGACTTTATATTATTACTGTGTATATATATATACTTTATATTATTACTGTGTATATATATAGACTTTATATTATTAGTGTGATGTCAGCAGAGATGTGAAGCAACTCCCTGGTAGTGTGAAAATAAAGGTGATTCATTGATGGTTGGTAAGAAGTGGTAGTAGTCTGTCCAGGATGTATCATGTATATACATAGACTTTATATTATTAGTGTAATGTCAGCAGAGATGTGAGGCAAATTGCTGGTATAGTGTGAATATCAAGGTGGTGGTGGTGGTTGGTCCAGGATATTTATATGTGTGACGTCAGCAGAGATGTAAAGCAACTCCCTGGTAGTGTGAGAGAAAATAAAGTTGATGGTTCGAAATAAATATGTTTTGTATTATTATTATCCAGACTGTATAATGACTCCTTCAAGGTGTAATATATTGATAGTAATATGAAAATCCTATATATACTGCATCAAGGAACAGACCAATTCAGTATATAGTATTCGTATATGATCAGTTTGTGGCAAAGTGACTGGGTGGAAAATAATATGCCTCTTCAATCTGTCCGGGTATATAAATGTCCTCAATATTATGTCTGGCTGGGTGGAAGGTTTGAAAGCTGAACATAATGGCTGGCTGGATATTGTTCTATGATACATTCCACTTGGGGTCGTGGTTCGTTCCAAAGAAGTTCATTAGTGTCGGTGAGGTCAATGGTAAAGTCTTCCTCAATGACATAGGCTTCATTTGCCAAGAAGGTGCCACTGTCAACACTGTAATGTTATTCAATGTATAATTATTTATGACGTAACAAATGACAAGTTCAGATAATGTTAATACACAAACACACAAGGTAGGAATTAAGGTCATACTTTAGGAGGAATATAGAGAGACTTAAGTCATTACATATAATATAACAGTACACACATTAAGTCATACTTTAGGAGGAATATAGAGCCTTAAGTTATTCCATATAATATAACAGTTGAGATAATGAATTGTTATGTACACATTAATTAGTCTGTATGTATGTGTAAACACTGACTGTAACAACACCAGTATAATACATAATATCAAGTATTAACAACACATCATTCCATTCGATGGCAACACCGCCCCTTAATAAAGATCATTACCGCCACCACAGCCACCACTCGCCCTTTGCTATATTTATTTTTTGTGACCTTGACCTTCGACCGATTTTGCCTAAAAGTTAATCAGTTTATTTTATGATAAATATCTATCAATAGAAAAAAAAAGAACATCATACGGCTAAACCTGTGGACGCTAGACTGATAACAAACACACGAACAGATAAATAAATAAATAAATAAATATCCAGCACCGAAAACAATACACCTTCCCCTTCGGTGCGGTGTAACAACACGTGTTCACACATTTTACTCACCTGAACAACTCCTCATTTGTGTTCCAGTCAGAGATAACTAGTCTTTGGTGTAGAAGGTTTGGTAGATCTATATGGGAACACATCACAGAAGCACCTCTCCAATCTCCCAGCTGTTGAATATTAAATAGGCCTAGTAGTATTTAACACACCCATTCATATAAAATAGGCTTAGTAGTATTTAACACACCCATTCATATAAAATAGGTCTAGTAAATAGGCCTAGTAGTATTTAACACACCCATTCATATAAAATAGGCTTAGTAGTATTTAACACACTCATTCATATAAAATAGGTCTAGTAAATAGGCCTAGTAATATTTAACACACCCATTCATATAAAATAGGTCTAGTAAATAGGCCTAGTAGTATTTAACACACCCATTCATATAAAATAGGCTTAGTAGTATTTAACACACCCATTCATATAAAATAGGTCTAGTAAATAGGCCTAGTAATATTTAACACACCCATTCATATAAAATAGGTCTAGTAAATAGGCCTAGTAGTATTTAACACACCCATTCATATAAAATAGGCCTAGTAGTATTTAACACACCCATTCATATTTTAAAGCAGATAATTATGTTTCAAAGACAACACAAATTTTGAGGATGAGATATATTTTGCTAAGGATTACTATTAATAGAGATATTAAAAGAATAACCTTGTATTGTAGAAAGTGTTTGATTAATAATAAACATGAGTTGACAGTACAGTAAACATGAGTTGACAGTACAGTAAACATAAGTTGACAGTACAGTAAACATGAGTTGACAGTACAGTAAACATAAGTTGACAGTACAGTAAACATAAGTTGACAGTACAGTAAACATAAGTTGACAGTACAGTAAACATGAGTTGACAGTACAGTAAACATAAGCTGACAATAAGTAACATGCCTTCACTTGTAACGTTAGTTAAGTTGTAGTGAAGATGTCTGGTATCTTCACTACGGGGTTAATGACAAATAACGTTGGTTACGTTGTAGTGAAGATGTGGGGTATCTTCACTACGGGGGTAATGACAAATAGGTTTGTTCTTGTCTGGTCTAGCCTGTTTATTGATTCAGCTTACATTTGTATATCAAGTTTTAGAGTGAACCTGAAATATGAGCATGTGACGATATCTGTAGACAACCTGGAATATGAACAATGTTATACATAAACATAAAGGTTGCCTGTCTGCTACACACTCTTCATTTCATTACCTCAAATTTATTGCTGATAATACCCTCACTTGTCAACACTTCAAAGGACTTGATCCCTGGTGATATAATCTTCATGCTGGTAGTAACTGAAATATTATAGAGAGAGATTAGAACCTAAACTTTCCTTGAGAGGGTTGAAACCTGCCAACCATTGGACATAAACAAACAAAGTATTGATTGTCTAATGAATTAAACCTTCCAACCATTGAACATAAACTAACAAAGTATTGATTGTCTAATGAAACCTTCCAACCATTGGACATAAACTAATAAAGTATTGATTGTCTAATGAATTAAACCTTCCAACCATTGAACATAAACTAACAAAGTATTGATTGTCTAATGAATTAAACCTTCCAACCATTGAACATAAACTAACAAAGTATTGATTGTCTAATGAATTAAACCTTCCAACCATTGAACATAAACTAACAAAGTATTGATTAACGTTTGTTCAGAGTCCATACATTAATTCCAACCCAACACACTACGTACTGTACTACATTAACTACATTTGATGTGTTGTTTTGATGTAACATATATTATTATTATTATTATACAAATAGACACGTCTAATAAGTTCCATGTGGATTCTTAAATGTTGGTTCCAGTTCAATCATAGCTAGACTCAAAGAGAAAATGTTAACAAATCAAATATTTAGCAAAATGTGGAACAACAAAATTGATCGCCACCATCTATAGCCTATACTTGGGAAACATACAATGCAATCACGAGAAAACTCCTAATTTCATTTAGCAGTAGATATCGTAAGAGAATATTAACTTTCTACTAATGAATAAACTTAACACATCATTATATTGAAAGTCACCAAGATGTAGTTTGGTGTTTTTACATAGAGTCTATTTTATGCAGCAAAAACCACAATTAACAATTAATATGAACCACGAGTAAATATTGTATTATAAACGTTATAATAATAAGAGGAGGGAGTTGAGTGGATCCCAAGTTTCAAACAACACCTGTTGGTTTGGGTGGAAGCTTCGAGGATTCTAAAGAGGCCAACTTACCTGGGTTTCCAACAGCAAGAGCAGCCGAGGCGAACCCAATGCTGAGAATGAAGAAGATGTTGACACACTGCATCTTGTCTGAGTCAAGTGGGACTGTTGGTGGTGACGTCTGGTGTCTGATTGTTGAAGCATTGCTCTTTTATACACTCTAACCCTCCCTCACTCCCTCACACCTTGAAGATACCATCTGTAAACTACGTCATTAGTTTATAACAACAACACTTGTTTACAACATGTAATATGTATTTGTATGTTTCCTTTTATACACTCTATAACACTCCCTCACACCTTGAAGATACCATCTGTAAACTACGTCATTAGTTTATAACAACAACACTTGTTTACAACATGTAATATCACTCCCTCACACCTTGAAGATACCATCTGTAAACTACGTCATCACTTTATCACAACAACACTTGTTTACAACATGTAATATGTATTTGTATGTTTCCTTTTATACACTCTATAACACTCCCTCACACCCTGAAGGTAGCATCTGTATGTTACGTCATTACTTTATAACAACAATACTTGTTTACAACATGTAATATGTATTTGTATGTTTCCTTAATTAAGTAGTTGATAAATATGGACCAAATAATTCCTCCATCCTACTCCATGTAACAAACATTATTTTGTTAAGGTAGTTGGTGCCCCAGGCTTGATTGTTACCCACAAGCTACGTCCGAGGCGTGTTTTGCCACCGTTATCCCTGCTGGTGGTGCTGGTAAACCCATGGCACCGGTTCACGGATTTTACTTTCCCCAAATAATTAGTTTATATCATCAATAATACAGTATCCCATTTCCTTATCTTCCAATTTAATTATTCCTTATTATTATTATATTACTACATTTGGGTGGATATACATGAATTCAAATAACAACATTCAATGCGGTTATTTCAGAGATGATCGTTGTTCTTTGATATAATGAATTAATCCTTCGTCTTATTCACTTTTAACTTCATTCCAATAAAATATTTACACCATCCTACTTTTATTCTCGCTATCTCCAGTTTTCTGCCAGGTACGTAGTTTTTTTTATATGATATTGTACAATCTTGCTAATCTCTCACTTTCAGATTAATTTCATGTGTATAGAGGTGTATTTTATTCTATACTTTATAAGGGCACCGTTGAAAATGTGTCTGTTTCATGTGTCCTCAACTGTACATTTATCAAAATTAATAATGTTAACTTTTAGACAACATAAATCTTTCTTCTCTGAGACAGGAACAAGATTTATACTATATCACACAACTGGCCTCAAAGATAAAATCATATCCCGGCGTAAATTAAATAAATTTGTGTGTCTATCATTAACTTTCATCCAGATTACATGAAGGACGATCAGACTGTGCTGTTGTAGTCTTATCATAAGAGCAAGATATATATATATCACACAAATGGCCTTAAAGATATAAACATATCCAGGCGTAAACCAAATCAAGTTTTATGTCCATCATCAAGCTTCTCCCAGATTACTTGACCAAGGACGAGGCTCTGATGTTGTCTTAAACAGTCACACCTGATGCTCTCCATTCATCATACTGTCACACGTTATCATACTGTCACACCTGATGCAGCTCTCGATTTATCGTACTGTCACACGTTATCGTACTGTCACACGTTATCATACTGTCACACGTTATCATACTGTCACACCTGATGCAGCTCTCGATTTATCGTACTGTCACAAGTTATCATACTGTCACACGTTATGATACCGTCACACCTGATGTTCTCCATTTATCATACTGTCAAGTGTTAATATCTGATCGACTCAGATGAAAACTTTTAGTAATTTTTTTAACATTTGTGGGAAACTCGGTCACCCGTTTATTTTTTATTTTTTTTTATTTTTTTTTTTAAGAATATCTCCGAGTCTTCAAAATTGTGTCAGGAAACACATACACTGTCAGAACCACTGAGGACCTCTGCTGTTTTCTGACATAGTTGACCTCTGCTGTTTTCTGACATAGTTGACCTCTGCTGTTTTCTGACATAGTTGACCTCTGCTGTTTTCTGACATAGTTGACCTCTGCTGTTTTCTGACATAATTGACCTCTGCTGTTTTCTGACATAATTGACCTCTGCTGTTTTCTGACATAGTTGACCTCTGCTGTTTTCTGACATAGTTGACCTCTGCTGTTTTCTGACATAGTTGGGAGGATTTAGTAACCTTCCAATTTGTCAACCAGCAGATATCATCTTCAAACTAATTATTGAAAGAAAGAATAATCAAATTGGAATTTCTACCAATAAAGAAACATTACCTAATGATTATAAGGAACATGTTCCCTAATTAGTGACTTTATCTACTTAGCAGCAGGTATTAGCTCTCTCTCTCTCTCTCTCTGTAAACAACACATTTGACGGCTAATAGTTTGTAAACCATTCATGTTACATAAATAAATGATACAGGATATTGAAGTACAAACCTTTAGCTGTCTCCTGATGTACTTGTGAAGACTGAAGTGACATCTGTAGGATCGGTAGCCACCTTAATAATTAACTTTTTTTTTTATTTATTATTATTATTATTTATTTTTTTCGTCGTCGCCGCTGCCGCCCCGCCGCCGTCATTTTTTAATAATTAGTTTTTTTAATTGTTTTTTTAATAAAATATTTTTTTTTAATAATTTTTTTTATTAATTTTTTTTTTAATAATTAACTTTTTTTTTATTATTATTATTTTTTTTTTCGTCGTCGTCGCCGCCGCCGCCGCCGCCGCTGCCCCGCCGCCCCGCTGCTGCCGCCGCCGCCGTCGTCGTTTTTTTAATAATTAGATTTTTTTATTTTGTTTTTAAATAATATATATATATATTGTTTAAATATATATACATATTTTTTAATTAATTTTTTTTTGTAATAATTAACTTATTATTTTTTGTTTTTATTAATATTTTTTAATCGTCGACGCCGCCGTCCCGCCGCCGCCCCGCCGCCGCCGCCCCGCCACCGCAGCCGTGCCGCCGCAGCCGCCGCTGCCGCCGCCGCCGCCCCGCCGCCTCCGCCGCCGCCCCGCCGCCTCGCCGTCGCCGCCCCGCCGCCGCCGCCGCCACTGTCGTTTTTTAATAATTAGTTTTTCTAGGGGAGGTAAATGTGTTCGTTTATATTTAATTAATTAATTAAAGTTTATATTGGGAGTTGGCAATACTGTGGACCTGTTTGTTTGTGTTCGGACCTGGCAACACTGTATTATCCATCATGGCGGACTGGCAGAGGAAGGGAGGCTCCGATTTCAAAACAACACTATTATTTCTTCACATTTATCGGTTAACACGTGACCAGGGGATGACATACATACCAAATAAAGTTAGATAAATATATAATGAAGCTACAGTGACACAATAATGGTGAGTTTATAAGATGTAGAAGGAATTAAATTGATAAAATAACATATAACTCATTTTCAACTTGCTTGCTCTGAGTAATGGTATTCAAGAACATCCGTGGTGGTGGTGGTGTATACGATGGTGGTGTGGTAACGATACGATGAAGACTGTTGTTGTTTGTCTATGGAGCCATCGTACCGGTACCACACCATCCATTGTCCACATCAAAATGTTTTGATAAATATCTTTCTGAACTTAACTTACTGTATACGCTTTTATTTTCTCTTTAGCTCTTCTTCTCTCTCTATCTCTATCTCACAGTTTGTAGAAATATTTCTGTCTTTATATGTCTTGTTTCAATATTTACATAAGGACTGGGTTCACTATATTGTAACTTATATTTTCGTATCATTACCCATTATTTTGTACTTGCCTAACACACTTTTCATCATTGGTGTTTGTCTCGGAGATGGGAGCCCCATTTTCTAGATAGGCTCCGATTTACAAACATAATTTGAAATAATTAATCTGACCTAACCTAACCTAGACCACAGCAGACTACCGGGACCTAACCTGGGCAAACTACCGGGATATAACCGGTGTAAACTATCATAAAGTGACCGGGGCAAATTCCCGGGTCCTAGCGGATGTGGTAACACTGTGCTGCCCTAGCCAAGATGGCAGTACTTTTGTCATAATACCCACCTTTCTTCTATGGCATTTTCTTTGGATATGCCCCATTTTCAAGATAGGGCACATTCAAATGAGGCATTTTGAAATTAGCCTGACCTGACCTAGACCACAGCAGACGGTAATTCTACATAAGAGTTCCACCTGGATTGTTCCCACATTTTATACATTTTCATGCTTATTTTTACTTGTTCTATTCATTGTTGCCCAGAATATTTAGTAGAGATAACTTTTTTTTTAACCTTACTTGACCTGACCTTACCTAACCAAACCAGGACCAAGGCAGACTACCGGGACCTAACCTGAACAGACTACCGGGACTTAACCTGAACAGACTACCGGGACCTAACCTGAACAGACTACCGGGACCTAACCTGGACAGACTACCGGGACTGTCCAATGTTTACAATGGCAGGAAAACACTGAACTTAGGCTCTGTAGAGCTGAAATTTTCGATATGCTATTATACCAAAAATAAGTACAACCTCCTCTTAAATTCATTACACATGAACATATTACATTGTCCCCTTGTGAAATATACACAAATTGTAAATGTTGGCCACGTGGATCTTTTATGCAGATATACCTTTTTAATAATATATCAGGGACTATATTTTTGATTAATTGAATTTTTAATAATATGTCAGGGACTATATTTTTAATTAATTGAAAGTTATTATTATGTCAGGAAATATATTTTTAATTAATTGAAAGTTATTAATAATTATGTCAGGAACTACAGTATATATATTACTGATTAATTTATTTTTTTAATATGTGATGAACTATATCAATATTTATTAATCAAAATATATATATCTTAAAATGAGAAAAATCCCAGTCACCTAATATTAAATTCCTCTATTACAGTTTTTCTATCATCATTTATTTACCCATTAAGGTGGTCATTCACTTGTGGTACATTGGAGTGCCTTGATTCCTCCAAAGTATGCCACGAAACAACAGGACCAGAAGAGCAAAAATAATGGTGTTTGTTCTGTTGTTGCTTGGACTAGTTTGGAGGATTCAGTTGCTCCAGATTTACCAACACCGAATTCCCTCCTTAATTATTCATCTATGATATTTCCCATTAAAGAGTAGCAATAAATTCTCAGACTTAGTGCTAATGTGACCAACACTTAACAACTTAGACAGCCGGGCATCCTTCACTCCTCATCTGGCCAATTTTTGTTTACATAACCTTGGCAATTTTTGGTTGTAACCGAGCATCCTTCTTCAGCAGTAATAATGTGCATTTCTGACAATACAATATATTCATAACCCACCGCAAAAAAAACATCACATCTTATCACTCCAAGATGATCCCCTCTCAAAAAAAAATAAAAAATAGATAAATTACAATAAATAAATGGAGTAATGATTCCATAGTTGTTGTTGTTGAAGTTGGTGAAGGTGTCTGGCCGAGCAGCCCTGAGCTCCTGAGGAAGGCCATGGTCTGAACCAGGCTCTCCCACAGTGCCCTCAGTGTGTGTATGTTGTGTTGTTGGTGAGTGTGGTTGTGTGTATTGCAGTCTTCAATAATGTGTTTAATAGTATGGGGTGTTGTGTTGTGTTGTTGGTGAGTGTGGTTGTATGTATTGCAGTCTTCAATAATGTGTTCAATAGAATGGGGTATATCAGAAGGGCCGGGTGGTGGCCACATCGCAGCCTGGCCAGGTGGACTCTGTCCTCACAGGGAAGGAAGGATTCAGTAGGATGGATGTCAGGTGGTTATACATGTAGCTGTGTGTTGTTTGTGAGTGTTTGGATGGACTGATGAGTGATTGGAGTATGAATGTGTTTTTGGAGATTGGTTTGGGGTGGGCAGGGTGTAAGAGATGATAGTATTTGTGTGTGGTATCGTGTACTGGGTGTTGTTTTAATGTTCCTTGGCATGTGTGTGTGTTGTGCCATGTAGTGTAGTGGATGTTGTGGGTTTGTGGAGGTTGCAGCAAGTGTTTGTGTTCCTCTCATGTCAAGATGATCCTTGATTTTGAGGACTTTGGTTTCATGTGATTTCATAGTTTATTCCACGAGTTTGTGATGTTAATTGGCATCATTCCTTTTACAACAGACATAGAACCACCCAGACCACACCAAGAAAAAGAGGAGAAAATAAATGGTGGTGATGACAGAAGAAGAATAACAAGATGGTGGTGAGGGACAGAGCACTCAACAACCCCCAGACTCCCTCCCTCTGGCCGCCCGGGATAGACAGACAGATAGATATATAGCAACTGTTATTTACATACATGGCCCAGAACACAGCACAGCACTCCTCAACCAATCCCAGAGAGGTAATAATTATATACGGTATAATTTTTTTTTGTTATTATTATTATTATTTTTTTTTTTTTTTTTTTTTTTTTATCCAGTCGATTCCACCAACTTAATGATTTACAGTGTTGGTGGATACTGGCCTTTTATAGAGAAGTAAAGCATGTGTGCAGGTAGAGGGTGATCTAAATGAATATGTTGATATTTGTGTAGGGTTGAGACAAGGGTGTGTTATGTCATCATAGATTATCAATGTATATATGGATGGTTGTATGAGAGAGATGAAAGCCAAAGTGAATGGTCTGGGGGTGAAGTTGAGGCTGAATGAAGTAAATTGGTCCTTGGCGGCAAGTTTGTTTGTGGATGACACTGTGCTGATGGCTGAGAGTGAAAGGGAGTTACAGAGAGTGGTGGATGAATTTCAGTCTGTATGTAAACGAAGGAAACTGAAGGTGAATGTGGGTAAAAGTAAAGTGATGGTGTTTGAGAGAGCAGAAACTGAAGTGATTGACTTTGCTACACCTTACAGAGTGGAAGTACCTACTGGGACAAAGTGAGATAACTCTGAGGGGTGAGAGGATGGAGGAAGTGAAGGAGTTTAAGTACAGTTCCAAGCAAATGAAACTGAGACATGCCAGCCACCGACGAGGTGGTGTAGTGCTTCCCTCATCTGGTAACACTGATAGAGTCGGGGCTTCAACAGCAGTGAGGCATAGGTTTATCACAAGCACAAATCAAACATGGTGTTCCTTTCTACCTGTTGTTGATGTATAATATATAAACACTATCCACTCAATACCAAAAACGATAACGGTAATAAACAAACAGAAATTTGCTCTGTATACATATTCTGTGTATTACATCGTGTAGATTATTGTGTTTATTATAACAAATTGGGATGTATCTTGTGATCAACTTTTGTATGTTCTTTATATAAGAGTAACAACATACTAAAATTAGTAAATATCATTAATAGTACTGCTGTAGTTGTAGTAATAGTAATAATGATAGTAAAAGTAACAGTAGTAGTATTTAAAATGATTAATAATACTAATATTTTTTATTATTATTATCATATTTTAATATTGTTGTTATTATTCATTATATATTATTATTATTAGATATTATTATTTTTGCTCATTATTATTATTATTTCTATTATTGTCATCGTCACAACAATTATCTATTCTAAGGCTCATAAAAATATTGCTGATTAACTAATAAATTTATTTAAACATAAGTAAACATGAAGAGTAGGTTAATACCCTGTCCAACCTCCTTCCTTTTCAACGACTGCCTCAAGTCTATCTGGCAGGTTGATAATGTGACGTTTTATCAAGGAGTTCCTGTTCTGTTCGTTTATTACCGAGTTCCCATTCATTTACAATCGTCGCCCAGATATTTTCAATGGCATTAAAATCTGCTTCCTTACTTGGCCACGGCAGTACTGTAATTGGAACTGAGGATGCTGAACAAACCATTCCTGCAGGATTGGAGTTTGGTGGACGCGGCACCGATCTTAAACGAAATAAAAGTGATATTCTGTCATCTTCCTTAGCCTCTCTCCCCCACCACCAACGTTTCACTCTCTCACAAGTCAAACTTTTAAGTCATCAACCACGAAATCCAATATACTGTAGTCTTCTCTTTTCCCCTCTCTTGCTCTCAGTCAGAAAGGAGGCAAGGATTTTTCCTAGTATATGAGACAGAATAACACAAAATCGCAATTGATGAACGTATGCAGTTTATATATTACGCTCTGTCTCTCTCTCTCTCTCTATATATATATATATATATATATATATATATATATATATGTATGTATTAGGTTATACAGTACTTAAGTTTCTTGATTTCAGAGGATTATAATAACAGATATGTTTTGAAAAAAAATTAACAACACCAATAGTTTATTTTTGCTTTTGCTTTTGAATGGATAATCAATAACGGGTAGAAAAGAACACAATGTTCGAATCATGCTTGCGAATTCCTGAAGCTCCAAACTTATCTGTGTTACCAGATAAAGAGAGCACTTCACCACCTCCTTGGTGGCTGGCATGTCTCCGTTTCATTTGCTCGAAACTGTACCTGGGAACAGTTCTGTATAAACATGGAAGTATGGAAGGAGAAATTAGGGAGAGAGCAATGAAGGGTAGACAGGTTATAGGATGTGTGTGTGTGTGTGTGTGTGTGTGTGTGAAGGGTAGACAGGTCATAGGATCACTGGGGAGGATAATGAAAGGTAGAAGTGTGAGTATGGAAGTGAAAAGGGGACTGCGAAATAGTATAATCCTGCCAACACTGACATACGCGTCGGAGACCTGGACGTGGAGTAGGGCTCATCAGTCAAGAATAGGTGCTGTGGAAATGAGTTACTTGAGAGGTGCATGTGGACTGACAAGGTGGGATGGAGAAAGTAATGAGAGTGTGTATGTGTGTATAAGAGATGTGGTATGAGTGAGAAGGCAACTGGTATTGAGTGTGGAGTGGTTGAGAGAGTGAAGTGTAATACATTGAGATGGTTTGGACATGTAGAGAGAATGTAAGGTGAGGAGTTTGTAAAGAAGGTGTATGGAAGGTGAGGAGTTTGTAAAGAAGGTGTATGGAAGTGAAGTTGTGGCACCTGGTGTGAGAGGCAGACCACTGGGCAGATGGCAGAACAGAGTGGAAGAGTATGTAAAGGAGAAAGGAGAGAAACATGAGGGACAGAGGAGGGTTTAACCAAGTAAGGAGGGAGGAAGGAAGGAAGAGACTGTATAGTTTTGACAATTATTATTATGAGTTTATTTTAAAGTACAGCAGTATGTATACATCAAATTTGACTTTGTTTCCATTTCAGGTTGTCAACTCATCAGATTCCTTCCACACCAAACACAGACGTCCATCTTGTTGTTGTTGTATGTATCAAAACCATTTATGTATTCAATGTATTGTCACAATTCAAAGTTTCACAACCACTTTGGCTGACAGGCAGGAAGGAAGGCAAAGTCAGCATTGAAGATAGGCTGGACAATCAGACAAACTGGTGTGTGTATGTATGAATGTACAGTCGTGGTCAACAATAATCATCCACGTATGGGTATCTCAAACAATTTACTGTCTAATGTTTTCACGTTCATATATGATATTATTGTTTTAAGTAGTGTGTAGCTGCTTGTATTAAATTAAAAGATGGTAGTTAAAATATTTATTGGAAAGTTTATCATCTAAGGAACAGAGGGAAGCTGTCAAACTCTTACATGAGTTACCCCTATATGGATGATTATATTTGACTGTGACTGTATGTGTGTGTATAGAGTGTACCAGTTTGTGTGTATTGTCCAGCATGTCTTAAACGTAAGAGACCCTGTGATGTCAGAAAATTTGAGATACCTTAAACAAGTCCTACAGGTATTGCCATGAAACAAACGCACTCATCTATACCTATATGGAAGTTGTGTGTTTCATGGCATAGTCAGGAGGAATCAGAAGTCTCCAATTTTCATCACAGGGTTTTTATTGACTCTTTAATTAAGGAACACCACTTGTGATGTAGTCAGAAAATTGAAGGTTTGGGAGTTGTTCAAATATTGCCACGAAACACACACACCTACACCTATGTTGAGGGTGAGTGTTTCGTGGTATAATTTGGAGGAATCGGAAGTCTCCAATTTTCATACACAATCACAGGGTCCTTAAATAACAACTTCACTTTCCTGCCAATCAATCAAACTTTGGATTAGGATTGTACAAGTAACTCTTAGGTAGATGTAAAAAAAAAAAAAAAAAAGTAAAGTTAGGTTAGAGATTTATAGAACAAAGTATATATTCCATTTTTTGTTTATTAATTCAGTTAATGATACAGGTGGATAATTTATTAACTACAGTTTATTATTCAAATTCTTGATTATTAGAAGTAGCAGAAAGAAGATATTATTTCTTCCTCTTTCAGCTATTTTTCATTGATCTTTTCTCTTCTTCTGATTCTCCTTTCCTAGTGTCTCTTATCCTCATTCTTCCTTCTTTCTTGTTCTCTTTTCCTCCCTTCTTGGTCTCCTCTCTTCTTAGTCTTTCTCCTCTCCTTTCTTGATCGCCTCTTTTCCTCCCTTCTTAGTCTCCTCATTCTTCCTTGGTCTCCTCATCTTCCTTTTCTCTTTTTCCTCTTCCTCCTCTCTTCTTAGTCTCCTCTGCAATAATAACAATAATCATGAATGTTTTATCCACTAACTAATTTAATAATAATAACTATATTCATTACTACATACCAGGCCATCTATCTCTGTTCAAGTTATTTTAGACCTTAGTTACAATACAATATAAATTATTCTTTTTGACGTGTTTCATTTATCAACACCATTTACTATTAATTGTAACACTTATGGGGAGGTTTAATTAACTGATTCCTCCAAACTATACCAAGAAACAGCCAAATTTAATGTTATTGTCTGTTTCCTTAGTTTTACTTAATAATAATAATGCCACCACCTATATGTTACTATTAGGGGATCTGTTTCGTGGCATGGGTTGGAGGAATCAGAAGCCTCTAATTCACCAACGAGACAATCTTCCCTTAAATGGGCTATATGATATTGTAAAATAGTTGGAGGTATACGAGTGCTTCAAATATTGCCACAAAACACACACTTATAAGGAAGGAAGCTTGTTTTGTGTGTGGCATAGTCAGGAGGAATCAGAAGCCTCCATCCAATTCACCAAGAGAATCTCCCATGAAGCACAACTTTTAATCAGATTACTTTAATTTCCAACTTTGAGAAATAGATCAATCACTTTCAGGGTTGGTTAGTATGCAAGAACATTCATGGTATTGACAATGGCTTGGTAACGGTACAATGACTGTGTCTATGGAGTCGTCGTTCTGGTACAGTCGTCAGCAGGAATTCGTCCCGGTCAGCTCTAGTGAGAGAAGTAGCCTGGTGATCTGGTATAACTGTATGAGAGTTGACAAATAATGTATATCTGTTCATGTCATTTTTAGTATTACCGTAGCCCTTTAAGGAGGTGTGGGAATAGGGGAACAGGCTTGGGGGAGGGTGTGGGAGTAGGGGGACAGGCTTGGGGAGGGGGGGGTAGCTGGAGTGCAGGAATATAGGAACAGGCTTTCTACCTACTCCAAGCCTGTCCCCCTATTCCCGCACCCCACAAACCTGTACCCCTATTCCCACACCTCCTTAAAGGGCTACGGTAATACTAAAAATTACATGAACAGACATACATTATTTGTCAAGTCTCATACGACTTTACCACTGATGAATGTTGTTGCATACGACCCTCATTATGATTACCTGTACGTGTGTGTGGAGTGTAAGACAGACACACACACATCCCAGCAGTGTATTGAAGAGATGATGAAGGTACAGTACAACACACAACAGATCGGGGTTGCTCGGCCAGACAGCTTGAGGAACTTCAACGACACAACACATTCTTGGTTTGGTGTTCATCAACTTGGTTACAACATCTTCAGTCACCTCACCTGTGGGAAGGACAACATATTAGTTTAGTTGTCAATGAATGTCAGCAGTGTTTGTACAGCCAGTAAGTAAATAGGATCAGTTTCTAATTCCAGACACCTGATTTCTATCTATACTGTATTTCTATTTCTGGTTAAATTTTCTAAAATATTTATACAGAACTATCACCTCTCATATTAATGCTCAAATGTAATGCTGCTTTCATCTCTTACTTGGCCTACCCAGTTCACAACACAAAGTTACATAAAATCTCTTATGAATACCATTTAAAACTGAACAAAAGTAGAGAGGACGTGTTAAACTCTGCCAAACAGATGACATGACAAACAGAACCAATCTGCTGCTTTTGAATATGAAGATCCAATACTCTTGTTAAGGAGACATTCTCTTGTAGGTACAGTTGGACACATGAATGGGTGGTACAGCCCAGGTGGTGGAAGATACTTGTCCCATTTGAGTAACCATTGTGTGTCTATTATCAGGTACTTGCTTTTTATTACCATCCTCAATACTGACTTCTGCCCCTGATGTCTCCTATTTGGCACTAAAGAACACACACACACACCATCCTCAATACTGTACTGACTTCTGCCCCTGATGTCTCCTATTTGGCACTAATAAGGAACTTGATATTGGCAGAAATCGATCATTTTTCACTCGGGCTGTACCAACCATTCATGTGTCCAACTGTACATTGGAAGGCTACTGATTCCTCCTACTTATGGCAGGAAACAGACAACCTTAATGTTACTGATAGGGGATCTGTTTCATCACACAGTCTGGAGGAATCAGAACCGTAGTTTAAAACAAATTGAGGATCCTTACTGGAACTCTATGAATTCTCCAAACTACTCTGGGCAACAGATTCTCTTTTAGAAATACTGAAGGGTTCTGTGGCCTGGATTATTTTGGAGGATTCATAGAGCTCCAGTAAGGGCCCTTAAATTTGTTTAAACTACGGACCTCAGACTTTCCAATTCACCAACAACAAAACCTCTCCTTAAAAATGACAACAACACCAGCAGCACCAAGGGTTGGACTACTGTACAACATATGGATTTTTGTTATATAATATCTTGTTACTCTGAGCATAATCTGACACCAAGACATTTGATAAAAAAAAAAAATTATCAATACAGTGAACTCTCATTTTACACTTGTATATTTGGTGTGTAAATGTAATGTGTAATGAAACTACAGAAACCCTCATTGTACAGTTGCCAAAAAAGATATTGCGACAAATTATAATAAAACTTTAACCCTAGTAATATCCACAACTATAATAATGTATAACAGAAAGAAATATACATATTTTTTGCCCTAATAATCACAAAGACAAAGTACAGAAACCACCTACAACCTGAGGATGATTTAAGATTTTGTCTAACATTAAAATGACCCATACAGATTTGAGGAGTTGGTCAACACAATTCAGTGTCAAGGTTCTCACTCATTATCATTTATAATAGTAGCTTACTACATGTTATGTTGGGAATAATTATGATTTTCTTTCTCCACAGGGGTAAATCATAGTCTAATTATCCATTTTAATATTATACCATGAAAAACAAACAAACAAACAAACATTTTCATTTTTGTGAAGGTAACAAGTACTGTATATGTTATTTGTTTATTTTCTTATGGATCACTGTTATTAAGATGTACTACTTGTATTAATAAACACCCCAGCATGTAATTTTGTTTCTGTTACATGTTTTTAGAAGCATAATCAATCATATACAGTATACAAAAGACAATTTATATGGGGGTTTGGGTCGCCAGGGTTGGTTTGGGCAAGATTTTGGGTCCCTGTCAAAAAAGGTTAGGGGTGTGTGGGAGGGAGTTTTCCATTTACACCAACACTGTACTTATGTTGATAATACTGTAATGCCTCTTCTGTGGTCTTGGATATCAAACATGTATGTACTGTACAGTCACAATCCAATATCTACCCACACTTTCCTTCCATAGTAGTAAATATCTTGGTAATAAAGAACAACACGTGTATGATTTTGCACCACCTAATAATAATAATAATAATAATAATAATAATAATAATAATAATAATAATAATAACAACAATAATCTTGGTAATAAACAACAACACGTGTATGATTTTGCACCACCTCATAATAAGAATAATAATAATAATAATAATAATAATTGAGGGTGTTGCTTGAGTTGACATAAGTAAGGTGTTGTTGTATGATTATATTTTGATATGATACTGATTTATTTACACCATGGAAGGAAGGAAAGTGTGGGTGGTTATTTAATTGTGGCTGTACCAGGCATTCAGAAAATACTATAAAGTATAAAAGAAATATACAAGGTGTTACTTACCAAATGACAAGTATTGATATCTGCCATAACAGTCACAAGTGTTGTCATCTGCCATAACAGTCACAAGTGTTGTCATCTGCCATAACAGTGTGTCGTGTCCATTCCTTCACCGACACACTCTTCTTACACATTGACACATTTCTCTTGTGACAATTTTATCTCTTCTCACACCAGCCATTTCTCAGAGAACTGAAAAAAATAACAATGTTTTAGTTGCAACACAAATATTGCCACAAATGACATGTGTGGCCAACCCCTTGGGGGGAGGTCCCGGAGGGAACGAGGCGTCAGAGTTATAGATAGATACATCCATAACATAGTCTTATATTTAATAATGTTCTATCAAGGACTTACAGTATAATAGTTATTATTACACTCACCATCACTGATATTGTACAAGATATTCCCATGTGTTGTAGCCACAAGGTCAACCCAAACACTGATGTCCAATGTATGTGTGTGTGTGTGTGTGTGTTGCTGAGTGAAGGATGTTCATAGATCGAGCCACAGTGCTGAAAAGTGTGTGTGTGTGCTGGAGTAGATGTGTGTGTGTGTGTGTCTTGGTGGGGACAAACATATTCCCTTCATTCCACCTGTAAGAAAATTTAACACATTAATTTGGTAACCATTCAAATGTAATACTGTACTGTAATGTTATGGGTAATAGTACTGTACATCCATGTGTACTAAAGTCTGTTCAAAAACACAGCCGGATCTGGCAACTGTTGCAAAATGGTAATTCTTTCAATAAATACCGAAATAATAAAGATTGATTTATATTAGACGCAAAGTCATATAGCGCCAGAAAAAGATTATATGAGAGGTGAGACAATAAGCAAGAAGGAAATAGTGAGACAATGAGAGGAAATAGAGAGAAAGGGAGAGGAAATAGAGAAAAAGAGAAAGGAAATAGAGAGAAAATGAAAGGAAATAGAGGAAAGAAGAAAGAAAAGAGAGAGAATGAAAGGAAAGAGAGAAAATGAAAGGAAATGAGATAAAATGAAAGGAAATAGAGATAAAATGAAAGGAAAGATAGAAAAGGAAATAGAGAGAAAATGAAAGGAAATAGAGAAAAGGAGAAATAGAGAGAAAATGAAAGGAAATAGAGAGAAAATGAAAGTAAAAGGAGAAAGGAAATAGAGAGAAAAGGATAGGAAATAGATAAAAAGAAAGAAAAGAGAGAGAATGAAATAGAGAAAAAAAGAAAGGAGATATAGAAAAGAAGAAAGGAAATAGAGCGAAAAGAAGAAAGGAAATAGAGAGAAAATGAAAGGAAATAGAGAAAAAGAGAGAGAAAATGAAAGGAATTAGAGAGAGAAGGAGAATGGAAATAGAGAAAAGGAAATAAGAGAGAAAAGAAGAAAGGAAAGAGAGAGAAAATGAGAAAGGAAATAGAGAAAATGAATGGAAATAGAGAGAAAAGGAGAAAGGAAATAGAGAAAAAAAGAAGGAAATAGAGAGAAAAGGAGAAAGGAAATAGAGAAAAGAAAGGAAATAGAGAGAAAGAGAAAGAAAAGAGAAAATAAAAGGAAATAGATAAAATTAAAGGAAATATAGAAAAAGAGAAAGAAGAGAAAGAAAATGAAAGGAAAAAGAGAAAGAAAAGAGAGTAAAAGAAAGAAAAGAGAGAAAAGGAAATCGAGAAAGAGAAAGAAAAGAGAAAAGGAAATCGAGAGAAAGAGAAAGAAAAGAAAAGAGAGAAAAGGAGAAAGGAAATAGAGATAAAATGAGAAAGGAAATAATAATTAATATGGAGATATTGAATATTTACGTAAGAGTTAATTTATCAAAAATATTCGTAACAACTGGAATCAAAATAATATTAGTTAATTATATCACCACCATGTAAATATGTGATTATACAATATTACACACATACATACATACACATTACACACACATACATACAACATATTATACACACACATACATACATATATATTACATACACATACATACATATTACACACATACATATATATTATATACACATACATACATACATATATATTATATACACATACATACATACACACATACAATACACATATTACACACACACATACAACATATTATACACACACATACAACATATTATACACACACATACATAAAATATACATATTACATACATACACACATACAATACACATATTACACACACACATACATACACACAAAACACATTAATTAAAGTTATATTCACCTGTATAAATAAATAAACAAATGGTAGAAATGTCGGTGTGTGTGTGTGTGTGTCAGAGGAAATAAAAACAACGTCTTTCCTCCTCAACTTCAACCAACACACTGACTCAAATTTCAACTTTTTATATTTTATTCAAGCAGTGTTGCCAGGTCTCATTTTCCAAATTTCCCCAACTTCAATAACATTATAATTATTTCCATATTTACCTCAATGAAATTCCCTGTTTACTCTTTATTATTATTTCATCTGGTAAAAAATTTCCCCATTTACTCATGAATAATTTTGATGTAATTTCCCCATTGGTACCTCTAATTCCCCAAGTCTAGAGAAAACTCTTTATACTTGGCAACATTGCTGACTGACTGCAGTGTTGCCAGGTCTGCTCCACGAAATTTCTCTAACTTATTTATATCTTCAGAATTTCACTTTATGCCTCATATAATATTTCGTTGTTTTCTCTTTTAGAAATTTCTCTGTTTACTCTTGAACAATAATTTCTCTAACTTATTTATATCTTCAGAATTTCATTTTATGCCTCATATAATATTTCGTTGTTTTCTCTTTTAGAAATTTCTCTGTTTACTCTTGAACAATAGTTATATACTGTAATTATTTTCTTGTGTGGACTTCAAAATTCCCTAAAACAGATAAAATTCCCTGCACCTGGCAACACTGACTGACTGATTCCCTGAGACACTTGAAGCCTTTGATCGCTGCTCATAAAGATTTTACTAATATGTGAGTTTTGGTCAGAGGGTGGTAGAGCAGAGCCACCTAGCGGACAATAGGAATCACTAAGGTGGTAGTACAGCAGAGCCACCTAGCGGACAATAGGAATCACTAAGGTGGTAGTACAGCAGAGCCACCTAGCGGACAATAGGAATCACTAAGGTGGTAGTACAGCAGAGCCACCTAGCGGACAATAGGAATCACTAAGGTGGTAGTACAGCAGAGCCACCTAGCGGACAATAGGAATCACTAAGGTGGTAGTACAGCAGAGCCACCTAGCGGACAATAGGAATCACTAAGGTGGTAGTACAGCAGAGCCACCTAGCGGACAATAGGAATCACTAAGGTGGTAGTACAGCAGAGCCACCTAGCGGACAATAGGAATCACTAAGGTGGTAGTACAGCAGAGCCACCTAGCGGACAATAGGAATCACTAAGGTGGTAGTACAGCAGAGACACCTACCGGACAATAGGAATCACTAAGGTGGTGGTACAGCAGAGACACCTACCGGACAATAGGAATCACTAAGGTGGTGGTACAGCAGAGTCACCTACCGGCCAATAGGAATCACTAAGGTGGTGGTACAGCAGAGACACCTACCGGCCAATAGGAATCACTAAGGTGGTGGTACAGCAGAGTCACCTACCGGACAATATTAAGGTTATAATGTACTCTTGTATGTACAGTACAGACACAATTAAATAATAATAATAATAATAATAATAATATCCACTCACACTTTCCTTCCATCGTAGTAAATAAATATCTTGGTAATAAAGAACAACACGTGTATGATTTTGCACCACCTCATAATAATAATAATAATAATAATAATAATAATAATAATAATAATAATAATCTTGGTAATAAACAACACGTGTATTATTTTGTAGCACCTAATAATAATAATAATAATAATAATAATAATTGAGGGTGTTGCTTGAGTTGACATAAGTAAGGTGTTGTTGTATGATTATATTTTGATATGATACTGATTTATTTACACCATGGAAGGAAGGAAAGTGTGGCTGGATATTTGTTTGTGGCTGTACATACATTGGAGTGCATTGATTCCTCCAAAACATTTAAGAAAATTGGAGGTAAAAAAGTCCTTCAAATATTACCACGAAACACACACACACACACACACACACACACATACACACACACACTTGCCTATACTAATATAATTATGCTACTACTATTACTATTACTACTACTTTTACTAGTTGTATTATTATTACCTCTCTGTATGTGTATGTGTGTGTGTGTGTGTTAGGGAAGAGAGAGAGAGAGAGAGAGAGAGAGAGAGAGAGAGAGAGAGAGAGAGAGAGAGAGAGAGAGAGAGAGAGAGAGAGAGTTACATAGAGTTACATAGAATCACAGACCACAACAGACCTTACGGTCCACACGGGGTGATCTGATTAGAAGGTTACTGGTAGAGAATGAATTTCTCCCCAGAGAGAGAGATGGAAGAAAATGGGAAGTTGGGGAGGGAAGAGGGAGGGAGGAGGGGAAGGAGAGAGAGAGAGAGAGAGGGAGTGGAGAGAGAGGTAAGGGGGGAGAGAGGGAGGGAGTGAGTGAGAGAGAGAAAGAGAGGTAAGGGAGAGGGAGGGAGAGAGAGGGAAGGGAGGGGGAGAGAGTTTGTTGTCTCGCTAGGCTCTTTAACTTTGAATTTGAATCTGTGCACGAGAGAGAACACACACACACACACACACACACATTGAAGGACAACACACTATAACAAGAGAGAGAGAGAGAGAGAGAGAGAGAGAGAGAGAGAGAGAGATCTGCCAGCCAAAATATACAGAATTGAAGGAACAGAGAGATAGAGATAGAAAGATAGATAGATAGAGAGAGAGAGAGGAAATAGAACATACACACATAGAATAATGGAATAGAGAAAGAGAGAACACACACACACAGATTGAAGGACAAGAGAGAGAGAGAGAGAGAGAGAGAGAGAGAGAGAGAGAGAGTGAGAGAGGCGTAGCAGGTGTGGAGGGAGAGAGAGGTAGGTAGGTATAAG